>VZRR01013418.1:725971-736443 GCA_013398015.1 Oreocharis arfaki | reverse complement strand
AGCCGGTGCCTGGCGGGAGCCTGGCGGCCCGGGGCGGGGGCAGGCCTGGCCGCTGCCCACCCGCCCGCCCCGGCTCTCACTAGGGGTCGCAGGATGCCAAAAAATCACCGCTTGCTCCGAGGGCAGGGATGCCACCACATGCCTGCACCTTACCTCCAGTGGCATCGCCTGCGAGCTGGGGGCGATTCCTGGCAAAACACGCCCAAGTGTCGGGACGGTGTTGGGGCCGTGCGCTGCCCTCTCTCCAGGTGGTCCTGGGTGCTTGCTAAAACCGAGCTTTGCTCGGGATGGGAGGGTTGAGTCTGGGAAGACGACCTCATCTAATTATTGTTAACTACATGTGGTGGGTAATCTGTAAAAAAGGCCTACGGCTGGTACAGGTGAGATTATTTTTGTTGCAGACCTTAACCGGGACATTAGCAGGAGACTTGGTCAGGGAGTGTTTTCTGTATTATGCTCATTAAGTGCTCACTGTTGAAAATTAATAATTTTTTTTTTTTTTTAATAAGTACCAATCTCTTCTTTCACACAGAATCCTTGCTTGCGGTGTTTTATCACTTCTCTGGCTAACTACCTGATTAACTCAGTTATGTTTACACTGTCTAAAGAAGTAAGGTAGGCTACTTCAACATGATTCCTTGTTAACATTCTGGTACTAAAATATAGTCACAGACTGGGTTTCAGAAGAGAGCCTCCTCACCCAGTTTGCCACAGCTTTTTAAACCAAACCTCAAGCATGTTCCTAAATCTTTATTTCCCAAACAAACAAATATTCTGTTCCTGTGGTGACACTGACAATGGAAGTTACAGAAAGAAATGTAACAAGTGATAACAACCAAAGATCCAAATTTACTCATGGAGACAACTGGCAAACTGATTTGTTCATTAAAGTAAATGGAATTTGGAGAGGAGTAGAGAACTTGTAACAAATACTTCAAGTGACTGTATTAAAAATCAAATGAAATATGCAAATATAAAAAACTGTATTCAATAGTTTGACATTTGACACCAAAGAAATAATTACTTATAAACATAAAAATGAACTGACAGTATCGATTTCTATAGAGAGTTGAGTAACAAAGTAATGGGTTTCAGCATATTTGTGACAGGTTACAGGAACAGAATACAAAGAGAAGGAAACAGGTTTAAGGAGGAGGAAAAGTAGTAGTAAGAGAGTTTCTCACAAACTGAAGGCTGCTTGAATAATTTAGAAGTCATGATCTATTGCTTTAATGTAGGTTAGTCTTAAACCAGAAATATTTCTGATTGTTTTCACAGCTAGCATTTTGTGCAAAATTTACCTGCAATGTCTGTTACTCACTGAAAAAGAGGATCCACACAGACACAGATGAAGTTAGGGGGTTTTTTAGATGTTGGGAATTAAGTGCAGTTTTTACACGGTAAGTGTAATTCTTTAACAAATAAAATGCACATGCACACACATACTTAAAAAAATAGATCATACCTGTTGTGCAGTTCTACATAATAATAAACAGGAATGCAAATATACACCTTAATTCTTATGATTCATACTTGAAGATTCTGAGTTGTTCATATATTCGACGTTTTAAGCTTATACTCATAAAGTAAGGGTATCATTGACTAATCTGACAAGGGTATTCCTGGCAGCACATGGGAAACACAAACCTAGATGTCTGGAGAATGTATAATAAATCCAACTCTTCAGAAAATCCTCACTGCTTTTGCAGTGAGAATGGATTCTATTAAATGCAACGCAGAACTGTGCATGTGTAAGTGGTGCCTGGGACCTCTTTCACTCTTTTCTTGGAAAGATAAAAATTTTTATGTAAATGCTGGTTCCAGACTCTGGAATTAATTTTGGAATTGCTTTGGTCTCAGAGTTTAGTTTGGGTCTTTTATATTGAGTATTCGTATATCTGTGCCCTCAACTGACAATAGCTATCTCTAGTCAGTCATCTGTGACTTCTCTAGTATTGCAAATTATATAGCTTTGAGGTGAGGGGGCAAAAAATGAATTGCAAGACCTTAGTACTCTAATCATGCTGAAGGAAAATTGTACTGAAATGGCTGGAAGTTAAGCTCAGATTGTAAAGCATACGTATATTCCATATATATGTGTGTAATTACAGTGAAATATGTATTATTTACAGCAAATATTGGTTGTGCCTGCACAAAACTATCACCTTGGTGAGTGAAAGAGCATTCAATTTTAGAATACAATATAATCCCTGAATTCTCCAGACAGAGGTTATTAATTATTGCTGCATGGTGCATCAGTGCCTTTTTTCAAAAGAAGCTCTAGCTGGAAAATGTTCTATTGTAGTAAAAAAGAATTGACAACAAGCAGAATACAAATAATTCTGGATAGGGCTGGATAATGTGGATGCAATTAAATGCTTTTCCATAGACATTTATGGTCTTATGACACTGAAGATAAGAAAAAGGTGCTACATGAGACACCTTAGGTATATGAGGATTTTTTTTTGGATAGCTGCACCATAAAAATCAGTGGGTATGTTACTGCCTGTGTTATTGAGAAATATATGTTAGACAGTGTTGAAAAAGGTAAAAGTTCTCGGCCGTGTAAAAAACTGCTGTAAGTATTACCACAGCTAAAACAATGCTGATAACTACAGGACAATATTTCTGTCATTTTATCATAGTTTCATGCTGCTTTCTGTAAGACAATTGCCATTCTTCTTCCGAGCGCTGGTGATAGGCCTTATTTATTTTCAGTGAGCCAGAGTTAGAAGAATACATTGTGTCTACACAGACACCCAATTAGGGCAAGGTTCCTCTATTTGCTTTGATTCCTTACCTCCAGTGTCAGTGTTACATGTTTTCTGCCGTAAGTCCCAGGGCTGTTATAAATGATAAATTACTCTGTAAACCAAACCAGAGGTTTTTCATCTGAGTGGCATATGGCTCAAAAATAGTGAATCCTGTTCATCTAGGTGCTGAGCTGCTTCGTCTTCTAGAAATGAATGGAAGATCAAAATGCTCAGCAGTCACTCAAGATCAGGCTCATTAGAGGCTTTCTTCTGTCAAAAATCATCCACTGACTCCCAGCTATGTGACAGTATGCTGAATACTGGAGGGTAAGATTAACCCTGTACACCTAGTCAGTCTAATAACAAATGTCACTTCTGAATCTAACAGCAACATTTATTCATAGAAGAACAGGTCTGGGAATAGTAATATCATTTTCATGTTTTATTACACTTACATTATCATATGATTGCCAAAGAAACTATGTTCACCAGTTACCAGTGTCTAGAATGATGACTGATAAGTGACCCTGATCAGCTCTAAGTCAAATGCAAATTTGCTGTCAACTTTGACAAGGAGCAGCCTCTTACAAAGTTGAGAATTGAATCCTGAATGATTTATCAACTTGTAAACATAAACTGCAAACTTCAAACCAAACAGCTTTTAGCTTTTTTTTTTTTTTTTTTTGCGGGGGGGGGGGGGGTGTTGGGTTTTTTTTTGGGGGGAAGGGGGGGGTTGTTTTGTTTTGGTTTTTTTTTTTTTTTTTAAGTTAGACAGTAAAGTAAACCAAACAGAAATCAAGCTGGCAAACATTTAGATGCCAGTTTTTCATCTGGCAGCTTCTATCTATCTTCTGAAGAACTGCAAGCTAAGCTCTGCTAAGCTCAAAGCTCATAGACTTTGTTTTTTAATTAAGAGAAGGTCAGGATGCCTCCTAATACTTGGAATGCAGCTGTTTTCAGGCAAGTGAATATTTAATATGACCTCTTATACTAACCTCCTATACCTTCTCGCTTTGAACATTGCTTTAACAATTAAGCTCTTCTGGCCCTGTGTTTAAATAGCTGTCCACAGCTACTGCAAATTGATTTATTGCTTGATGAGGATCAGGGATGCTGAGCAAACACAGAACAGTTTCTAATTTAAGGAGTGCACCAGCAGTTTTGTTGTTGTTGCTTGATGACTTGTTTTAACATCAGTATATGTTATCAATGTAGTTTTGCTCTTCTGCAGCTTTTAGAGGATTAAAAATGGAGAGAACAACACAAATCGTGTTAGAAACACAGTCTGGTTTGGCATCTAATATTAAAATTTCTTGACACTGTCTGTTGGTAGATATTGTTTAAATTGCTTGTATACCTTTGCTTAATTTTGAAGATTTGGTATGATATTTTCCATGCTAGTGTCAGCTATGAGCTGATTTTCAGTTTTAATTTCTTCTTCATCAGCCTTTTTTTCAGAATGTTAGCTTAAATTATCCAGGTATTTGAGAATAAAACATGAAAACGTATGAGTTTGATCCAAATTAAAAATCACAGCAGTATTTTTGGAAGGACTTCAGTAAGCTCAGCCTGTACAAAATGTAGTTAAATCTTGAGCAGAATAGAAAGAAGGAGAATATCCATCCTTAGGTAAAGAGATGTATCCTTTTTTTTTTCTGTTAACATTGGTATGGACTTACACATCACCACAGCCAGCCTTGAATAGAAGCAGTTTAGCAGCTCTCTTACCTGATATATTACATGATCATTTTGAGCAGTGCCTTGCTTGGATCTGTAACTTAATTGAAAAGAAGCAATAATTTTGGATGCTTAATCCACCTCAGTCATACCTGTGGGAAGGAGAGGGGAAGGTTGTCTCACTTGGATAGATGGGGAGGAGGAATTGATCTCATAGAACGTTAGACTAAGCACAAAGCTCCTGAGAAAGATTGTGGGGTGTGATTAGGAGAAATCAGCAATGGGAATGATAAACACATTTTGGGACAACAATATTTTTTGCATAAGGAAATGGTGCCTGAGAAGTAACAGAGTGGAGAGGTAGATGGAAGGTAGCAGACATGAAAAAACTGTCTGAACAGCAGTGTAAGGACGGGAGTGAGGACTTTCCCTCTGCAACTGGGAAATAAGGTCAAGGAGCAAGACCAGCTTTGTGGTGCACACCTGGAGTAAAGAATATACAAGGGGGGTGGATGTCAACATAACTAAAAGTTTAATCGGGAGAGAAGACATAAGAGAAAGATCAACTAGATAAAGGGAGTGAAAACAGAACAACAACAACAACAAAAGAACCCTGCACAGCTGAAGATGAATCTGAGAGTGAGAAGTCCCAGAATGAGATTAAAGAAAAGTACAACTAGGACAGCTGGAACTGGGATGAGAATCAAACACTAGCATTAACTAGATAAGAAAAACAAAAGTGGGATCAGCCAAGACTGAAGAGAGAATGAAGACAGGTTTGAAATAAGCCAAGATAAGGCAAAGCATGGACATGGGAAGCAAGCAGATGGGAGTGTGCTATTTAAAACCACCCTTTCCCAGAGTTTGGAAGGGATCCCAAGATTCCCTCTTCTGCCAATAATAACCATGAAATCCAGTGGTGAAGAGAGACACATCTTTTCAAATGCTGGGCCAAGCACAGCATGACATATTCATGCTAACAGGTACTGTATTGAGGAGCAGAAGACTCAAAGCAGTGGATTAATTATGTGGGTATCATTAATGATGAGGCTGTTGCTGGCAGGAATCTGGACATGTTTATTCTAGAAACTGAAGGAAGCATTGAAGAAAAAGAATTATGGGAAGAGAAGCAGTGTCGAAAGTCTTGAGAGAGCTGAACAGCTTGAAATTTCTGTCTCAGCTCTTGTCTGTGCTACAGAGTTCCTTGATAGAGCTGGTTCAGGGCTTTTAAATTACACTTCTTGATAATTTGCTTCTCATTTTCAGATGCTTGAAAACTCCAAGGTTTGATTAGAGGTAGTTAGTCAGTAAGTAAAATTACTATAACTGAAAGCAGTGGGAACCAGGCCTTGAAGAAATAAGGTTTCCTATAGTGCCGAGTCCTGACAGGTCTACAAGATATCAAACCAGGCAATCTGTAACTATTTCTCAAATGTAATATTCATATCATGTCACAATATCCCTTCATCTGAGAGGGGTATTATGAAACTAAAATAGTTAATATTTTTGAAGCCCATGAATACTGTAGCAACAAGCTCCATAAAATGGCCATGAGGAAATTAATAATTCTGTATGCAGAATAGGATCTGAATAAATGAGTAATGAATAAAGCATGGGGCATGCTTTTAAAAATAAAAGAGAAAACATAACATTGAAGGGCTTTTTGTTAATTAAGCGCAGAGGTTTTTAGGAAAAAATTGTATATGAACATGCAATGAGCAACTTCCATAATATTTGAGTACCTGTAGGAAAGAAGGGAGAAATATGGTTTCTCTGGTGAGCTCACTGCTGTTAAGATCATGCATACTTGATTTTTAACTTTGAAAGTTTAATTTTAGTTTATATGGTTTACCCAGTACAGTGTTATGATTGTGTATATGCATGTTTGTTACTGTAGACACTTGGTTTGTCACAATGTGCTTTCAGCTTCAGTATTTCCTTACAGAATGACCACTTGGGGAATGTGAAAATACTTAAACATAACTACAGCTGTTTCAGAAGTGCTCTAGGTACCTCAGAGAGAATATGTTTATCAGGAGATAAAGCAGGAAGGTAACCAGCTTCTGCAGAACTTCTCTGTTTTAGCCTCTTGGTCCCAAGGAGCTGACCCACCACAGTCTTTAGCCTTCAAAGCCTTAGGCATGTGCTGAACTTGATGTTTGTGAATAGGCCCATTGTGTCCACCCACCTAAAACTCCACACTAGATGGAGGCCTAAGCAGCAGACAGATAGCCAAAGAATGAGGAGGAGGTGTGAGCAACGATGTCTCATATGTATTTTTTTTTTAGTTCTGTGATTGTGTTTGTCTTTTGTACACACTTGTCCTTTTTAAAAAGTTTTTTTTTTGTTTTGGTTGTTTCTGTTTTGTGTAGGAAGAGCTGAAAAGCCTCCAGCTTTCTGGATTAAAAATAATAATAACAAATAAATTTATACATATATATAAATACCACCACCACTTTTACCATAACTGCATTTAACATTACCTGTGTCCCTGTAATACAGCCACAAATCAGGAAATTTAAAAGAAAAGGGAAAATGGCTTTGTTGTTGCTGTTGTTGTGTTCCTTTGGTTGGTTTCTTTCCAGCTTAAGCATTCTGTCTTCCTGGCTATGTATTCGTTTCTTTGGAAACGGCTGTAGGATGGATTTTTGATTGACTGTGTTGTCAGATGGATTATCAGAGTTGTGAGCTTTTTGGAATGGTAGACATGAATGTGTGATAAGGAAAAAATATTTTTTACTTAAAATGTTTCAAAAATTTGCATCATGAAAGAAGTTAGGTTGAATAATTAACAGGTTACTTAGGGAAAAAGTTTTTTTTTTAATGTGGAACAGTTTGGTTACTTGGAAAAAAATTCTCTTAATATAAGGAAAGCTTTTTACTAACGTGACTGATGGGAATATTAATACCTAGGCAGTGTAGAATAGTTTCTGCAGAGCTGTAGTGCATATTTTAAAGAGTAATTCTAATGTGTAGCTGCTCTGTTGCAAGCAGAATACAGCTTTTACCCTGACATATACACACATTTGTTTGTTACAGCACTCATGTGCCCAGATTTCTGCATGACTCCCATCTAGCGTTTCTGAGTTTGTTTCCTGTCTTAGTCAGGGCTCTGCAAGGCCAGCTGTCCTCAAGCCTGCAAGTGCTTGGTGCTGCTCTGCCAGTGCTGGTGATGCTGAGGTCGGGGGCAGATTGAGGCTGAAGGTGACGTCAGTGCCTACCTTGCTGGGAGAGTTAATCTCCCACCGCAGAGGCTCTAATAATCTCCTCACTTGGGAGACTGGCATATTGAGGATTGCATGTTGTACATTCCTCTTCTTGGGCTATAAAGCAATCAGCAAAATCAGGGTTTCTAAAGCTCTGTTGACAAACATGTGCTTGCTACACAGATATTGTTTCTTTTTGGGGTGGAGGTGCAAAAGCACAGGAAAGAAAGTTAACTTTTTAAAGGTGTGTACATATGAAGCAAGAGCAAGCAAAGTAATGAAACCAGGTTAGGGGGGTCCACTTTTTCAAATGAGCATGTAATTATTAACACTGCAAGATAAGCTGCCTCCTTTGTGGACATAAAAGATAACAGAAATCATATTTCAGATTGGATCAGGCTGGTTTGTTTAGCAAAGCACAGCCCACCAAACCATGACACTGTGCTAGCAGAGGTAGCCATCAGCCCCCACACTGCTCTGAGGGACTGACAGAAAGGGTCTCTGATAACTTCCTTGGAGTCAGTTCCAAGTGTCTGAGGTGGCTAGTCATAGAAAGTATATTGAGGAAGAGGGGAAAAGAGCAGGCCACAAGTTTCTCAGGCTTTTCTTTCATCTGGTATGTGGTGCTTTTTGAGGGCTTTATGACACAACAAACTGAACTGCTGGGACAGAGAATGCCTAGTGAAGGCTGCACCTTTTCAGTGGCAGCTACCTATTCCTTGGCTTTCAGCTTTGGAGCAACAAGACTGAGTTAGGAGCAATGTGGACACAACCTGGATGCCAAAAATGTAAGGAAGCACATGGATGCTTCAAAGACACTGATGCTACTCGGTGCCAGACTTCTTAATATTGCTAAACTCCTATTAGCTCTGTCTTGACCGACCTTTCCAGTTTTACTGCTATGACCTGCCGAGAGTGCCTATCTATAGCAACACTAACCTTTCATTGGCAGGCCGGCAGGGGCAGACGCAAGTCCCCGGGTAGGCAGTAGAGGTTTTGTCATTCGAAAGGAGGCTTTGCTCCTTGCCCCCACCCGACACCCGTCCTCCGTTTTTTGGGGGCAGCTAAGTCTTGACAGCGGCGATAGAAAGTTGTGCCCCCTCCCTCGACAGCAAACTGTGCCCACCCGGAGTTTGCGTAAGTGCTTTCGGCGTGCCCCCGCCCCCGCGGCACCTGGAGCGGCCGGCGGGGCCAAGGGGCGCGCCGCCGGCGCTGCCCGCGCTCCTGGCACAGCCCGGGGAAGGGACTATCTCCGGATTTCCACCCCTGCCACGGAGGGAAGGCTACCGGGAAGTGCTGCGGAGACAGAGAGAGCCTGTGCGGGCTCGGACGTGAGAGAAAGACGCAGCCACCTCTCTGCGGCAGCTCTTTCAAAAGTCCGTGTTAAATGTGACACCCCGACGAAATGGGAGCAGAAGAAACACTCCTCTACTCGCCCCTCGTCGTCCCCCCCGCTCTTTTCCATGGAAACTCGTAAAAGGAGGAGGAGTAGAGTTTGCTACGGAAAAGTCTCACCTTGGTCTGAAACAGTTTCAGGCGTTTCTGCAGGATCGGAGCTGCCTGTCTCGGGGGAGGGGAGGAGAGGGGAGGAGGCAGGCAGAGAGATCTCTAGCTACCTATATATATATATTTCTTTTTTTCCCGCTTGATCTTATTTTTTTCCAACAGCACGTATCTCCACCCCTCCTCCCCCTCCCTCTCCAGGTTGATCGGCTGAAATGAGGCTTTGCGCGCTGATCCCTTCTCGGGCTTTAAAACAAAACCCGGCCCCGCGCAGCCGGCGGCAGCTCGGGGCGCCTCGGCGCTGAAGCGCGACGGGGCCGGGCGAGGCGAGGCAGGACACTGCGGAGCGGGGCGGTGGCTCCCGCGGAAACTTCGCTTGGAAAATAAACCTCCACCACTTTCCTGGAGATCCACGTGAGAGCAGGAAAGCCCGACTGCAAGATCTCCGCGCAGCTGCTACATGCTACAATTTTACTTTTTGTTTGCCTCGATTATTTTTTTTTCTGTTTGTTTGTTTGTTCTTACTTTCATTTTGGAGCCGGTTCCCAGCTGCTTGGCTGAACTTCTGGAGACCAATCGACCTTTTATAATGCCTTCCTCTGTTTTAAACAAACTGTGGGCGCTTAAACTTTTCTCTTTCCTCCTCCCCCTCGCTCCTTAACCCCCACCCTTCAGCTCATGGGGCTAACACTGCAAAGCAGCCGCCGCAGAGGGGGAAATATACAGACACTGATTTATTTTCCTGTCTCCTAAATTGTAGTTAATTCTTCTCATCGTCCTCCTCATCACCCATTTTCTCGCGCTCTTTTGGCTGTCGGGTGTCGATCTGTGCATTGTTTTATCTGATCTCGGTCCTTTTGTTGTTGTTGTTTAAATGCCATGCACCGCTTATCGAGAGAGAAAGCTATAGGAGATAGAGGCGTATACTGAATGCGCGTGTGTTTCCATAAGACACACTATCAAGGGAGCAGATCAGAAGCAGCTCGGATCCTGACCCTGACTGTATGAATAAGTAAGCAGGATGCTGACGACTGTGTGTTAGTTGCCTGTAAGGTTTTCGTAAGTTAAAGGGGGATGGAGGAGGGGGGACAGGCCAGAGACAGAGCTTAGAGTAAGTGTTTGTGCAGAGGGGGGCGAAGCTCTGACACTTTGCTCCTTCCAACATAGCTGCTGCCTCCCATCAGTAGAGCTCCGTGGTTTGCTGTAGTGCACCCCACCTCCCCCTCCTTCCTCCCCGCTCCTTTTTCTTTCCTTCCTTCTTCTTTTTTTTTTTTTTTTTTTCCCCTTTTTTTTTTCCCCCCCCCCCCGGGGATTTTTTTGGTTGGACCCCCGG
>VZRR01013418.1:660360-725911 GCA_013398015.1 Oreocharis arfaki | reverse complement strand
GCGGCGGTCGGCGGGCGCGCAGCGGGGCGCGGACCGCGTGCGGAGCGGGACGCGGGCAGCAGCCGCCGTCTCCTCCTCCGCGGGAAGTTTGGCTGGGGTTTGACAGAGGCGAGGGAAAGCCCTGACAGACAGGATCTCCCGGCCTAAGTCCACCCCTGCGCCCACCCACACACCCAGCGACTTTTCCCCGGCGAGGGGGCAGGGGGGGAAGCGACGCTCATGCTCCTCATTGTGTCGCACCCGTCTGACTGAGGCTACCTAGGGAGCACCGTCTCTTGGAAGAGCCTCCAGGTGGAGAAGGAAAAAATACCAACCTCCCCCAAAACCTATGCTTTCTCCATCCCTTACCCTCCTTTCCCAAGCCGGCGCGGACAGCCGAGCCGGCCGCCTAGTTCACCCTCGCCCTGCTCGCCACCTCTCCACCCGAGGGAGGATGAAGATGCTTTGCTGGAGGATGGTACTGTGGCTGGCCGGGTGGACTGTCTGCGGGAAGCCTTCTTCCTGCTCTGGCCTTGATTATGACTACACTTACGATTTCACTGAAGAGGATAAAGCCGAGGCGATAGATTATAAGGATCCTTGCAAAGCCGGTAAGTGACTTCCACGTCTAATGCAGCTCCCCGCCCCCTCCCCAGATGGTGACTTTGTCTCGGCTTTATTTACGCGGGGTGCTTGAGGGGGGAGTCCCGGGCTCACCTGCTCCCTCCCCGGGCAGCGGCGGCGAGCGCAGCCGGTGCCCTACGTCTTTCCCCTACCTGGGAAGGTACCCGGGACCTGCTTTTCCGGGACTTCCCACTTGCTTCCCTACGGTCTCCGGCTGGGGTGAGAGAGGGGCGCGGCGGCGGGCAGGGCTGGACCGGCCGCCAGCGCTCCGCAGCCCCGGGGGCGTTGTGCCGGCCGAGGAGCCCTCGGGTCACGGCGCTGCCGGAGCCGCGGAAGTTGCAGAGAGCGTTTCGGCGGGGCTCGAAGGTTTCGATCCCGAACCGTGCCTCGCAGCACCAGCCGGGGACACGGAGCGGCCTGGCCGGGCTCCGCCGGAGTGCGGTGGCTTCTCCCGGGGTCCTGCCCGCCTCCGCGGCGGGAGCGGGTGCCCCCTCTGCCTCCCTCTCGCCTTCTTCCATCCCAGCCTGTCACTCCCCCGGCCGGACACCCCTTCCCGTGGGCCGGGACGGGCCCTCGGCGCCGGCCGCCCCGTGGATGTGGATGCGATAAGTGCGGCTCCCGAGCGGCAGGGGATGCGGGAGAGTGGTGGCTGTCTGCCGGGGTTTCAGCCGGGCAAGCCCACGCGTCCCGCTCTCAGAACCCGACTGGTGCGTGCTGCGGGTTGCTGTTCCACAGCGTGTGCAGTGGGTGCCTCCCGCGTGCTCGGTGCCTGACAGATCCCTTTCTAAACTGTGCGGGAAGAGCTAAGTTACAGCCTCTTGTCACTTTGCACAGCAATTGAGTGGCTTTTTAGAATGTTTATCCTACTGGTTTAGGACTGCAGCCTCCTTAATGCCTTAAGGGAAGGTACCCGGGCCATTAAAATTATCAGTAACAAGAACTGACCTCAGGAACCGGGTTCACTGGTATTTCAGTAGACAAGTGCATCTCGGTGATGCTTTTTTCCCCTCCCCAATGCGTTAACAACAGTGGTTGTCCATTCCCAACATCTCTGTTGTTAAACAAGTGCTCAAGTTTTCTAGCAGCCTCCTTTGCATTAATTATTTTACATTCTGAAAACTAGTTCAGCCAAAGGTTGTGTTCACTGTATCTGTGTGGTTTTCTTTAATTTATTGAAGAGAATGTGGTGTACATATATGCCAAATATGCAGACACTCTGTTTTTCTAATCACAAAAATATTTTGTTCCTAAGTGTGAATTGTTAGGTCTGACTTTCTTGCAACTGAAGAACTGAACTTTCTGTTCAAGAAGAACAGAAGCAACTGCAAACAAAGCATTATTTTTTCCTCAATTAGCTCTCACAAATAAATATAAGTAACTGGTCATAGTTAACCTGAACTCTTTTCTTCTGGTCTGTAATTCTTTAAGAAGATTCATATGCATCATTTCATATAATAAGAAATGTGTATTTGCTCTCAGTTTGCTGTGGTATTCTTGTTTCATAGTGGGAATAATTAGCAATTATAATTCATGATACTAAGTGTTTAGAGGTTATGCATGAGAGGAAGACAACAGTAGGAGACTGCAATTTGATCTGCATTGCCCATTCTCTGCCATCACTTTGTTTTGCCTGGAGAAAGAAGCATTTGTTTGGAAAATTTGGCCCATGGAAACATTTTCTTGAAGTTCTTACTTGTGCTGCTTCACAAGTATATGGAGCTTAGGTACTACAGGGACAAGACATAGGTAGGTGTGCGAGGAGCTACCTGTGTGTAGTTCCTCTTAGTCTTAAAAGCTGTCACTTCGAGGTTTCCTGTTCATTTAAAAAAGCATCTTTTTTGTTTGTTTCTTTTTGTGTGGTAGTCCTTCAGAAATAAAAACGCACCTAACTTCTGCACACTGGGTAGGTACCATGTACCCACCATTTTTAATAAAAAGTTGAAAGCTCTGGATATCAGGGAAACTGATGCTACAACAGTATTTCCCAACTTACTTTTCCTGCTAGACCTTCCTCAAAGGCTCCATTAATCTTAGACTGTAAAGTACTGGTGCCTGATCAAAGATGCTGGGAGTAGCAGGTGCTCAGCCTCCTTGAGCAGCTTAGCCCAAGTGTGTGTTCTCCCTAGCTCAGGTCTTATCGGCTGGGGTGGGTTTTGGACTCCCAGGAGTAAATTTACTGATCTCTGCCATTAGGATGGGTTCCACAGTGAGGCCCTGTAGAAGGACAAAGCCAGGCTTCACACTCAGGGGTGTGAGACGTTCACACTCAAATTTGGGTATCGCTCTATGCGCAAGGTAACAGGATAAAATAGAATTCTTCCTGAGATAACATTCAAGGTATGCAAGCTTTGTGTCTTAGATATAATTAACACCTGCTTTTACTGCATCTTGAGGGCCTGCAGCTGAGGCTGTAAATGTGTTGGTTTTTTTGTTTTTTTTTGTTTTTAAGCTGTTCAGGCTGGTCAGTTGGGTCAGTGTTCAGTTAGAAACCAGATAAAAGTGAATTTCTGCAACTTAGCAAAATGGAGAAACACCCAAAGTCATTTATGGTTTTACCTAGTGACATGCTTCAAAAATTTCAGTGATACCCGTGCAAATTTTAGACATGCTAGAATAATTTTACCTACCCCCAAATATGCTGATGCAAGATTGTTTCACCTGTATTTTAGAAGTTATTTGTGTTCAAATTTTCTCCAGTGTATAATGTTCACGGCTTACTTTTTATTGCATAGACTACATTGGAAAACATTTGTAATCTTGTGACAGAAAGCACTGTACATGAGGCATCAGATTCATAGTTAGATGAAGTTATAATTCTATATCTCTTTATAGATACTGTCCTAATTCTGTTGAATAAATATTCTTTTGGTAGGTCCCTTGCTCCCTGTTTTTTGTGAAAGAACTGAAGAAATTTACCAGAAACACGTGACAGCCTCTGAAGGGTTATTTTGGGTATTTTATGAGATTTCTTATGGGTACAATAGGTGTATTTTAAGACTTTCACAAGGAAGGGATCATTTTAGTGAATGTGCCTAGAATCACACTGTTACTTCGACTTAAAATTCCCAGAAGCAGCACAGGGGATGCTATAGAGGCTGAAAAGTCATTTTCTTACAGTATTTCCAGCTTTATGAAAAACCTACAGATAACAGGTGTCTGTCAGATGCCTGGTGGAACTGGTAGTTGTTTCTGGAACTGATGTTTCCATTTGCATCTAAAACAGCAGCTATTTTATGCAATAACCCCAAAGTACAGTCTCAGTAGTGAAGCCAGCACTCTGGGAGCCCCGGAGCTTCAGGGAAGAGAAGGGCCTGAAGAAATGTGGTGCTGTTGGGGAGACGACCATTGGAAGGAAGCTGTTGACATTGTGCAGAAGAACTTGATGAGCTGTGTGGTTTCCCGCAGGTTTGTCTGCAGACCTTTAACCTATGTGTGAATTTTGGGTCATGCTACTCCTCCTTATAACAAGAATCCTGGCACACTGTAACAGCGGGATGTGATGTAACACAGTTTCTGTGCTTCTGATGTCTCGGATATTTCCTTGTGTCTCTCTGCAGGATATTGCCCTCAGTGTTTACTGTTGTGAGTTCAAGTGTAAGGCATTCTTAGTTCATCTTCAAGATCTAATTTGCCAGAAGATGTGAAACTGGGAACGACACACTCTAAAGAGTCTAAGGACACAGATCAGCATTTGTATAATCAGATATCACTCCAAAGAATAAAATGCTGAGTTAGATTTCAGTGGGCATCATCAGACTTTTCAGATTGCAGCATGCACCTGTATTTATCTGTGGATTCCTGTAGTTTTTCTTTTTGTCCATTCTTACCACAGTTTATGATGTATTCATTATATCTGCTGAGAAACAGAGTGTGAGATGGGTAGAAAAATCATTTCCCATCCTGTAACACTTGTTCATAGCCTGCACTTAGTTGATACTCAAGGTTTTTTGAAGGCTTTTGTTTTGTTTTCTCATCAACTTTGTTTTCCTAAAATCAAACAAAGCAAATAAAAAAGGGACTTTACTCTGGTGTAGTCTTCCAAATAAAATACCATGAACTGTGGGAGATTAGGCTAGGAGTCTTAGTTTTGTTGCATAGCCACAGTGCTGAGGTCTGTTTCAGCCTCTGGACAGCTGACTGTCCTCAGATAAGTCTCTTTTAGCATTTCTTCCGTGAGGTATTTCACTTCCTAAAACAAATGTTAAAGGTTTGGGAAATAGGCTTGAAGCTGGGTTCCTTGGGCTATTATTTTTCTCTTTTGTAGGCCTTGTTTTCTTGGTTTTTTTCTGCACCAGAAATTCTGTCTTGCACTGGGGAAGATTCTCCCAATGAAAACTTCACTGAAACTTTTACAGTTTTCACTGTAGTTAGTTTGGATTAGTCCCTCTGCTGGTTCATTGGGAATTTTTTCCTTTCAGATGATGTACAAATTGCTTTTTTTTTTTTTTCCTCAGTGAAGCTAGATAAAAATGTCAAAAAAAAGAATTTTGAAGACAAGCATTTTACAAAGTTTACAGCTTCATAACTTGAAAGTTCATTAGTATGCAGTTATTTGACTAAAAACAAATTCTGTATGTATGCATGCCTGCATGCTTGAGAATTAGAGAAAATTAAGACAGACCCTCCTCACATGTCCACTTCTCCCTCCTGTAAGAATCTAAGGAACTTGTTTGGTTACTTTGCACCTTTTATACATAAGAATGAAAAAATGTTTGGGTTGTATGTAGCAGGGAACTTAGTATTTCCCACATCACTGAAGTGCTAAACCTAGTAACTTATTTTATTTGTAAAGTAGCTGAACATGAAAGATTGATGGTAAATGTTCAGTACAATTATTATGCAGTGTCATCTGTAGCTGCAATCTATTGTTTCTTGGTGTTGTAGCAGCAGCTTTCTATGCTGCTACGTTGTGGGTTTGGGGTTTTTTTGTTTCCCTCTTGTGCTCTGGGATGTGTGTTCAGTTGTAAGCATTCTAATTGTGCAGTCTGGTAATAAGAAAATTCGTAAAACCTCTGATTGTATGTTTTGAATTTGTTGCATGATTTAGATAATTGAGATCTTTCATATTTATAGTTCAGTCATGTAGTAGGCTCTTAAAGATATCTGGTGCAGTTTGCACTAATATAGGGGTTGTGCTGCTAATATCACTTGCCAGATTGACAGAACTGTGACTGTTCATGTAGTAAATGCATAGTGTGGGCAGCTGAAAGAGAAACAAGCTTTTCTGCATAGTCTTCCCAACTGGTTTCCATCCTGCTGTGGATAAACTTATAGGGTAAATAACACTACTGACAAGTTTAGCTTTAAATATTTATTTTACCCCAGATTCCTCCACCATGACTTTATCTTTGATGCCCTTAAATGTGGTATCTCAGCAGCTTTGAAAGAGATTTGTGAGAACATAAAGTTCTTTTTCTCCTCAGCTTCATTTAAAAGATTAATTCGATATGAAACTCTGGGAAAACTATGTTAAATGAGTATGTTTTATGTTCTAACTTTGCAGATATCCTTCCACACCAAAGGCTCAATTTCATGTCCAGACCCCTTCCCATAGGGATCTGTTTCTAAATGTATATCCAGTGTGTCAAACGAGTGACCTGCAAGGAGCAGTATTACATCACTGCAAAACAAGTCTAATTGACAAATCTAATGAAGCTTGGAATCAGGTCCCCAAGGCAAACTGAAACATTCACCACACCTGGATGTCTGCCTTATGTCATTCTGATTGTCCCCCTGGACAATAGGGTTATGACATAATTTCATTCACTTTTTTTGGAGAGAAAGTCGTGTCTGTGGTGCATGGTAGTGACAGAAGGTCTGTAAAATGGGAGAGCTGTAAGATTGGAGGATCAACTTCTGGTTTGCGCAAGCACAGGAGACCTTGAAGAGAAGAAGACTTTTTTTCCCCTTTCCTGGATGCGTTATAGTACTCTGAATTTTATAAGATGAACAAGGGAAGAAATCTCTAGTCTTTGCTTAGACAAGATGTCTTTATCCTTAAACTGAAATAGCTTTTTATAGTTTGGCTTTCAACTTAGGAAAAATATTATGGTATATAATTTTTGGTTTTAACATGTGTCTGAACAAAAGATATATTCTAAGAGCAGTATTACAGACCAAAATGAAGTTTTGGCCTTTCAGAGCTTTCAGTTGGATGAGCAGCATTTCATAGTGTTTTTCAGACTTTTCTCAGCCTCTTTAGGATCTTTCTAATCTTGACTTGTTTCAGTCATTATTGAATGCAGTCCATTCCCCCATTCTTAACCACAAGCAACCTCTCTCCATTTCCCTACTACATCCCTTCAGAGTAACAACCGAAAGTGTGACTAGAGAAATCTTTGTGTATTTTTAGTTCTGTCTTGTCAGAATATTTTTCTTGGCTAAGAGAGAGCTAACAGCCAATCTGTTAATGTGCTTTAATGCATATTCGTTTTTTCTGTCTGCTGTGTAGCTTCTACTTCTTTTCCTATAATTTCTTTCATTGTTACTATGGCAAGTTCCCTTGCTTCTGGATTCCCCCTCCACTGAATGCACTTTCTACTTGCTTTTCAGCTTTTCCCTGTGCTGCCTTTTCTCCTACTCCTCCCTGTTTTCTTCCCTTGATGTGTTATTCTGTTGCTTACAATTTTCAGGTTTTCCCTCCAAATATAACTTCTAGCTCATCAACAGGCTTTCTGTAAGACTGTCCTCTAGTGCTTTGATAGCTCTCTAGCAAAGAAACTGGGCACCTGTGCACACAGCTGGAAATGAGGAGGAGGAGAAAGATGAGTGGGCTGTGTGTGACCAGCATGTTCTCAGAGGCCTCGTGCTGGATCCTCAGTGGGCTGCAATGGTCTGTTGAACACTGCACATTTGTAGCTGGATATTTCAGTCCTGAAATATCCAGCTACAAATGTTTATACAGAACACATACGTGAACCTTCTTTCTCTGCTGGACTCATGTACCTAAAGAGCAAGATTTGATGTGAAGACAAACCCTTGATGATCAACAGGAATTAGAGTACTCAAAGTACTGGAAGTGTAAAGGTTGTAAAAATAGTGACACAGCAGAACAGGTTGAGCTGGGAAGTGTGAAGGTGGAGGCTGTGCTGTGGACATATGTAGAGTGTCGGTGTGCGACCCATGTGAGTGATTGCTCCTGCAGACTGTTACGGAGGCAGCTCCCACTCAAACAGATACTCTCAGATGACTTTCTGGGGGGAGTTTTGCCTGGGTAATGGTCTGCAAGTGCAAATGTTGAGTGACTATAAGCGAGCATCACGTGTTTGAAAATATTTGATCACAGTCAGATAGCTCTTACAGAGCAATAATGCTCCGAAATGTAGGTTTGTGGGTTTTCTCTTCGGCATGACCAGAGATTGTCAATACCAAAATGCCAAAAAAATCAATATTGTCCTAAAATAACTCCTATTTTTTTTTTTAGGTATGTGAAATACAATGCCTACTAGGATATGCAGTGTTTATTAAACCAGTTTCTTTGCTAAATATACTTTAATGATAAAAAGGTCTATCAATAATTGACTAGAATTGATTTTGAAATTTTAAAATTCATTTTGATGGTTATAAGTGATGCCTGATCAGGGAATAATCAGCAAAATCAGGACACAAAGTTGCAAAGGAAGGATGTTTATTTTAAAGTTCATTTTCAGTAGATTTAAATCTGACTTTGGAAATTCTCTGTCTTGCTGTTTTTGTGAATTTCATGTCTTTTCCTACAGAAACTGAATGACAGAGACACATTGCTGCATTTGAAAGATGCCAGTACCTCTCCAACCACATTGTGATCCTTGGATTTTGTGAATTGTATGATGGAATTTAAGTATCAGCTCTTGTAAAAAGTGAGGGGACAAGGACATCAGCTGGAGAGGTTGTATCAAAATAGCTGTGCAGATGAATTATATTATTCTCATGCTGGTAGCAGCAGTTAAATATACTCCTAGTAAAAAGTTTAATTGGTTTTAAACAAAAAATAATCCATTTTATTGGTGTCTGATATTTTAATAAGTGGTACTTAGGTACACTCTTGCTGTTATGGGCATTGTAGCACAAAGATCTTCAGCACTTTTCCACTTTCCCAAAAGAGTATAAAGAATGTTTTGTTTAGGGCACAGTGATTGTGCAAAGAGTGGCCAAAAGGCAGAGCTTCCTATGTTTCCAGATGATGTATTCAGATAAGCAAATGAAGTAATTTCAGATGGTTCTTATATAATATCAAGATTTATTTAAACAGTTTATTTGCACAGTGAATTATATTTGCTTTCATGAGGAGTAGTTTTAGAACAACTCTGAGGGTGTGAGAACATGACGATGAACTGCCCAGTTTCTCCATCTGGTAAAATGTCCTTATATTTATACCAAATTTGCATACATCTTCATTTTCACTTGTACTTGCTTTTTTCCCTTACTCAACATGACTCTTACAATCCTGCTTTTACTTCAGCTTTATTTGTAGGCAGGTTATGCCACACTACTTTACAACTGTTTCCGTACTTAAAATTCTATGCTTCATCCCTTGTATAAGTATATAGGCAAATGGATAAAGCAGGTATTTTGTGTTCAGGCAATCCACTTAGCCCTTTTCTAATGAAGAGCATGGTGTGTTTCCATGAATAATTGCTAGCACCATGTTGAAGGTGTGTTACTCATCTTTTTATGATCTTTATTTTAGTACCAGGATCTTTGATATGTCCATCAGCCCGTGCTTTTGTCATAATATAAACTACTCAGTCTTTAACTATGGAGCTCTTCCAGACTATTGATTCAAGACTGAATTGTGAAATCCTTTTTCTGTGGTTACTGATATGTCATAACTGCAATATGTTCTGATAACTTATAGAGATAAATCTTTTGTGCTTGGAAAAGAAATTATTAAAGAAAACCCACAATAACCCCTTAATTACAAAAAGTATTAATTCAGCCTGTAAATTGCTAAGGAACCAGGTTTGCATGGGTATTTCATTCCCCCTCAAGGTTACATTATTGGAAAAACTGTTTAATGATAACAGGGTAAAAAGATGTTCAAGTTAGTAAAGAGAAAATGAAAGAGAACGAACATGATAAACATAAACAATTTCAGAAATTATACAAGAAGATAAAATTGAAGGTATTTGTTTCAACTTCTATTAGACTGTTAAATTCTGAACTGGAAAATTCAGAACAGAGACTAGGAGACGTGGGGAATTTACACAATTTTTTTAGATTGAAACCTGCTAAAGGACTCTGCTGAGTCAGTATTTGGATGTATGATAAGACATTTACATAGATAGCAGGGGTATCTGGGGGTCTGATATTTAGTAGTGGTAACAATAATGATTTTCAAGTGGATATATTCAGAGTTCAAGCCAATATTTAGTGGCTTGAAACAAGGATGAACCCCAATGTGTGGCAAGATTATCCCCATCTACCTACTGCAGATTCTTGTTTCTTTCTGTGAAGCAGCTGGTGGTGACTGCTGTCAGAGACAGGACCTTGGATATGATCCAGTGTTGCAGTTCCTTTGTTCCTCAGCCGTCCCTAAGTGCTATTCAAAAACTCATGTCTTGTAGCATGACTAAAAGATAAATGCAATTTAGCTATTTTGGGAAGTGAATGAATTTCAAAGCTCAATATGACTGTAAACACATTGACCAGCTCTATTTGACAAAAATGAATGTATGCAAGCATACAAGAAGAAAACTGCATTTACCTATGTTTATAAATTGTCAGTATGAGTCCAGTGAAGCACTTGTACACATGTTTATCTGTGAACCACATGTATGTACACGCTCACCTGACTACCTAAGGAGCTACCATTGAAGCACAGATGCCTATAGAAGTATCTATGGAGGCTCTTTAAAGTCACGTGTGCAGATTGTGTGGGTGCTTTTCTTCTTTTTGCTTTTCCCCCACTTGTAAATGCCAGGTAACTTGTGTGTAAATCTGATCTAAAGGCCCTTGGACTCAGTGGGAATGTTTCCAGTTACTTTAGAGATAATGTTTATGGTGAATAAGTAATAAGCAGAGCTGACTAATTTACTTCTGTGTACTTGGGCTCTGGCTTACTTGTATGCATGTGCTCACATGCTTTGCAGGCACATCAATGAAGGCAGTTGGATTTTTGCCCCAGTTTCTGTAGTTGTCATCACTAACACAAGAGTCTCACAAAATCTTACATTCAGTGACCTTGTGATTACAGGTTCTTTCTTGCTGGACTGGGGTGTGAAAAAAATCCAGCAGCTTGAACAGCATCTGATTTTCTCTTTTTTCCCCCTTATAAGAAGCTACAGGATAAGACTGGATTTTGATTACTGCAGCAATTTCCCAGCCTTTAGAGATAGGTTTCTTCTTGTCATAGCTAAATATTTTATTAATTGTTCAATCTGATAAATGGCTAAAGATGGTTATGATGGTTGCAGTTGCATATACAGTTCCTTATCTGTATAATTTCAAGAAATGTAAAGTCAAAGATAATAAGGCATTTGTTACAAAATACAGCAGGCATGTGAAACTGGTGTCAATCATGTACTGTGTCATCATTAGCTAAAGTTTGACAAGCCTTGAAAGTTTCTTCAGTGATTTGCAACATCCTCAAATTAACACATTTTCTAACCCAGAGCCTGCTAGAAGCTAAAGAGATCTTGGAAAACTAGAAGGAATGGGTGTACTAATATCCCCATTTATGTAGTAAATTGAAGAATTAGTTAATGGCAAAATAAGAAGGGAGCAGAAAGTATTTTTTTTCCCAAAGCTATGTGTAATTTGGATGGATTGCAAAAGCTCTAGATTGCCATACAGAACTAAGTAACCTTAAAACATAGCCTAGCTCTGTGCAAATCTTGCATTTAACCACATGGTTTGTTACTTTTGTGTTTTGAAAACTTCTGTTTTCTTTCTGATGATGTTTCTGCTATGTGTTGAACCTAAAACATGGCCAGAGTGAGAACTGCAGGGGATAAATGAGTCTAGGTTTGACTGAGGATTCTTGTTTGAAGAAAGTTCTTAGCTTTAGTTATGGGGTTTTCTGGAGTTACTTGGTAAAGGAAGGAAGTAAGGAAAAAGTCTTTCCCCTTCATGAAAAGATTCACTTTCAACAGTTTTTTGATCCTTTGATCACTAAATTTCAGGAGTGGTAGAGAGCAGAGAGTGTAGGAGAGGGGTTTCCTGGGGTTTTTTTATCTGCATTCTTGAGGATGAAACCCTTTCACACATGAAATACAGGTGAAAATACAGAAACCTAGTCCAAGTCTTTTGGATGTTTTCATTCATGATACCTTTAATTTGGAAGAAGCTGAATTAAGAATTGTAGTGCCTATGGATCACAGTCAATGTGTCTACAGAAGTGAAACATGAGTAAAGAGAATTTATAACATACGCTTCCTTTTGCTTTCTGGAAGAGAGCCAAATGCAAGGATGTCTCCTAGATCAGTAATGTGTTTATGGAGATATGCAGATCTTTTAGCTAAAGCTAAAATGTTAGAGAGAAATGCAAGCTATTCTATGGTGCTTTAAATCAAAAATGTGGAGAGCCAGCTAAAGTCATGACAATCTTTATCAGCTTGGACAAATATAATTTTTCTTGGCTATTTTTTGATATTTTTATAACGTGTCTTAGATTTATCTGGTGTATGGTATAGCATTCCATCACATACAATGTATTTTTATTGATTCATTGATCTAGACATTCTAGGTTCAAGTTTGTATAAGAAATTGAATAATTTCCTGAATTACTTACATTTATAATCAAGTCTTTCCAAACATTTTGTTTGTTTTTCCTAATTATGAACAAGGTCAGACTAAATAACAGCCGTAAGGAAAAAAATCAACAAAAATGAACATAAGTAGTAATCCTTGGTTCTAACTACATAATCTTACGGAAGACGAAAAATTATTTGACCCTTGGTTTCTGCTAACATAATCTGGCTTGGCTTCATTGAGCTAAAATGTCCTAGGTTTTATCTGTGGAGAATTTTTTTTCTCCTTCCAACAAGCAGATAATGTGTCATCAAAATCAGCAAAGACCTAGGTAAGATTTTGGATGCACTTGCAAGCACTAATGACAAAAGTTAACATTCCCATTCTTACACGCCAATCAACTGTGATTCCTTTTATGCTGTTCTGATACGCAGATAAACCCCTTCTACAGCTGGCTGTCCATTGGAAAGGAGCATGTGCAAGATTTGCTCCTGCACTAATGGAGCTACAGGGATTCCTTGCCCTCCCAGGGCACAGCCAAACACACACTGCCTCTTTCCTTCCTGCCCTCTTCAGAATCACTTCTGGATTTAGTTTCCTGTGCTGCTTGTTGCCTGAGGAGTCACAGGTATCTCTGTTTAAGGCTGGATAGGTGATTAGAGAAATCATAGCGAATGGGCTATTTGCCAGGGGAAGCCAGGTAATCAGGTAAAACTGAGATGCAAATGATTGGTGAATTATCCTGTGCTGAGCCCTCTGCAGCCATAGATGATTTCCAGCAGAAATTTCTGTGAGCGCTTTTTTTCTGCAGATCAAGCTGCTCTCTGTAGTTTATCTGCTGCTAAGGTAGTGACTTTTAATTAATGATACGCATATCAAAATTCCTAGTGGTATTTTGTTCCAACCTGTCATTCAGTTAAATAAGAATTGATATATGAAATATGAATTGATCTTGCACAGATCTTTCAGTTTTGCTTTTGAACACTGCTGTGGATTGTTCAGTGGCTCTTACACCTGGTAAAATGCCTTGGCTTATAAAGATTTTGTATCAGGAAGTTTGTTTCGCTTTTTCTTTCTGTGAGATTGGTCTAAGAAAAGGTAGCTACCTTCCTTGCAAACTTTGAATTTCATCTCTTTGGACTGTCATAGCTAAAATAGCACTGCCTTGTATCCTGGAATGGGAAACAGCAGATCCAACGGGTGGGATGTGGAAGAACCTGCAGTAATGATGTGTTACACACCCTGGATTGTGTTAGCTGGGCCATGGTGTGGTACAGCAGGGAGCTATGCTCTGGGCAGTGACCCACAGCTACTATGAAGGTGTTTTGTTTGGGGGTTTCTTCCCCTTTACAATAAAGTAGTGTTTTCATTTTTTGTCCGACTTGTGTGTCCTGGCACATTTATGTATGAATACTAAATGCTTTATGTTATGCAACTTACGAGGCTGAATTCTTCACTCAGACTGCAGTTCCTCTCAGGATCTCTTGTTACTTCTAATGAGATGAATGGCATGGTGGTTTTCGCCTTAGTGAGGTCAGAATTTAAGGCTGAAGAAAAATTGTAGTTAGGGTCACTTTACTGAAACTTACTGGAGGTGTATTTTTTTCAAGAATCCATTACAGTGGAGTTAAGAGGTAACTGGGTAATTATGTTGTAACTGTTTTTTTGGTGTTTTCTGATGGCTTTATACACATAGATATAGATAGATAGATAGACAGATATGTAGGCATTGCAAAGGGAGAATCTTTCTGAAGTGACATTATGGTAGAATAATTTCCAAGCATAATCAGCTGTTTTAAAACAAACGAATAGGTGCTGTTAATACACAGTAAGGAACAGATAATCTATGTAATTTAACCATCTTTGAATTGGATGCAAAGAAAAACTAATTTTAAAAGCTTTTGTTGTTGCTCCCCCTTACAGTAGGAAATTATATGGAGAGAAGATGTTGTAGCATAGAGGAACTGTTTTGTGCTGTGAGCCAAAGGACATCATTAGGAACACTCCTATTATCTGGAAGCCTGACTTCCTGTCTCAGTTTCCTCATGGGTCTCAATGAATGGCAGAAGAAATGGAACACTTTCCTGCTTGGCCAAAAACTCTGCTAAATGACTCCTCTGGCTGCACGCCACACCATGCTCCGGAATAAATCCTGCAGCTCCCCCCTGAGTCTGGAGGGTACTTGCTGCAGTTCCTTAGAGCTGGTGGAGTGAATCTGAGAAAGGCCAACCTTCCCAGGAATACCGAAATGCTTCAGGTGTCCTTTTGTACATCTTGAAAAATTCTTTTTGTGATAGAGAGCAATAGATGCAATGACATTTTGTTAATGTAAGCTTCCATGAGAATGAAGGGATGGTAAAGAACTGCCAAGTATGTTAGGATTTTCATATTTGGTAAATGATTTTACTACAATGAAAATATTGTAGCATGCCTTGGAAAAAGCACCAAAGACACGCTTAAAATAAGATGCTTTTAGATACATATTCAACTCAATAACTAATTGTCTGTGCTTTTTCCACATGGTTTTAGCACATCAACTAGTGTCGATGTGCTAAAACTATAAATATACTTTTATTGTAAAAATAAAATAAAGGTAGTAAAGATTTTTATATATAGAACAAAACAAATTTCAGACATTTTATTAAGTGCAGTAGATGATGCATCTGTCATCTTTTATGCATAGAGAGGATTTTAAATAATTTTTTTCTTTTTTTATTTCTGCTCTTTGGTACATTTCTTTAACATACATGTTAACTCCCCAAAACTTTCAGTATCTCTCTTAGCTCTGATTTTAATTAAAACTGCAGCACCACACTTTTGATTCAGTTGTTACTGTCAGTTTCTCTACTTTCTATTTTAACTACATTTGGCAAGCAAGAACCTCGCAGCTGACTCAAAGGAAACTTGGCAAAATATACACTATTTCCCAATAGCCTTTTTCTATAGCAGAAGATATATGGGACAGTGTTTAATAATTTTTGTCTTGTTTTGCATCCAAGAAGAAAAATATTCTTAATTCTCTGTAGCAGGGAAATGCTTACCATAGTTAGTGTTCTGTATGTGTCACCTTTCGAAGGTGACAAGCAGCTATCCAGCTGGAAGTGTTGGGCATGCTTGGAAAAAAGTACAGCAAATACTTAATTCCACTGGTATACTTCAGCAAGAAAGTATTGATCAGGTTCTGGTTTGTTTGGTTTGCTTTATTTTGTTTTGTCTTGTTTTTTGCCCCTGCTAGTTTGTCTCAGTTTTTACTGCGTGTTCCTTGTTCAGGCTTTCCTGAATTTTAATGTAAACTTACTCTGCGTGAGTGGCGTACCACCAGACAGGGTGATGTGAAACAACACTTCTGCCACTGAAACAGCTGTCAGCTTCTTTTCATCTGTGAGCATCCAATCGTGCCATATGAGCTTGATTTGAGGTCACTGGGGTTTTTTTCCAAGGAAGCAGAACTGCTGGATTATGCTCATCATGTCAACCCGTCCTGTAGTCTGTCTCCAGACTCCTTGGTGTAGAGGTGGCTAAATGCTTTCTAGAGTTTCTTTCTAATGCCCTTGGCTGACAGTCGGTGCTCCCAGCCTTGGTATCTGTGCATTCTGAGACTTGGCACTAGTGGAGGCATAGTGGATGGCCTTTTCTATCCATTGGCTACAGGAAGAAAGCAGAGACTGCCGTTTTTATGGCAGTTTGTTGATATTAAGGTCATGAGTTTGAAAACCGAAAGTTGGGAGATCTCATTTATTCCCATTGCTTCCCCTCCCTGAGGAGCACTACAACCTTGTCCTTTCTGTTGTACCTAAGAGTTCTCTCCCAGATGTCCTTTTCCTGTCTCCTCCTGATTCAGGGGAAGATGGAGAAACTTCTGTGCCTGTCCGCAGTATTCAGAGAGTCACTGGTAAGATGCCACCTAAAGTTCCTCATCCTTTGCACTCATGGCACAAAATGTAAGATTTTAACTAACATAGTGAGGAAGTGTTGATTTGTATTTTTAACGTGGGTGTATTTCAGTGTCCATAGTTAAGAATTTCTGGTTATTTGAAAAAGTGTCGTATAGTTACACATAACAAATGAAATAAAAACGAAAAGCCTCCTTAACAAGACAATTATTTTGAGCTCCAGGAAGAGAGAACAACAGAGGTGCAGAAGGCAGTGCAAATACATATTTCCAAGTTCTTTTGATTCTGTATTTTAATTCACTGTATTTCTACTTTTATGCAAGAGGAACTCTTCCCGCCTTCTGTGGTCTAAATGAATTCCTGTTGTTAAATGTAGATGTTCTTTCTGAAAAAATATTACAGGCTAGCAAAATTCTGCTATTGTCCTGCTAACAGGACAGAATTCGGCTCAACTATTTACATTATTTTCATCCTGACTTGCGAAGTAGGGATTTGGGTCCAGTATTGAAGGTGTACCTTTTAAGGACTCAGGTCTATTTATGCTTTACCAGCATTGCATATCATCACATTATTTAGCTGTTTAAAATCTGTATTTATCATGTAATATTTGTCTAAAGATATTGTATCACATCTATAATTTACACCAATGAGTTTTGCTTTCCTGGATTTGTGTTCGGTTTTTTTCTCAGAGAATTCTCTGAAATTAAGTTTGCACAGGGTTTCTTTCTGATGTTTTTCTGATACTAATGTGGGAGGAAGTAGGTCTTTAGTAGACACATGGTACTTCAAGTTTGTGAGAGGGAGTAGTGCTTCTTTGTGTAGACTGGCATGTGGATTAATTTGGTTTGGATATAGCTAGTAATAAAATGCAATGTTGATGCACCCAGTGACATGACTGTGAGGAAAGCTTGTCAGTGCATCACAGGCTTGTAGGTAAAAACTGAGTTAAAAATATTCCCAAAGAGGACTGCCTGAAGGAGATTGTTTAAAGTTTCCCCTGACTAGATCTGTCAAGTTTCTGTTCAACAACAAAGCTAGAAAAGTAGCAAAAAACTGGGTAATTCTAAAATTTTCATTCCAGTTATTGCTTATATAAATGACGTTGTGTTTTAATTCTTACGTATCTGGGTAGCTGTGGTAGTGTGAATTTTTTTAGGTCATCAACTTAGACTTGATATACTTATTGTACTAAAACATTAGCAAATCTTGGTTCTAAAATGTCTGCTTCATTTATGCTGTCAAAATGAACATAATGTGGTTAGAAAGCAAGACTTCACTCTCAGTCAGCTCCATAAGGTCAATTAAACTGAGGATGCTGGAACATCTAGCTGTAGTGTATGTTAGCACAGAAACAATTTGATAGATCAACTGTAACTTGAAGAAGTGCATGAACTTGGGTTTTAATTGTGAAGGTTTTATGTAATTTGGTAATGTAAATGAAAAATGGGAAATTGCTGTCATTATGTGTTCTAGATAAAAACTTATGGAAGCGTTTGCTAGCCACTTCACTGGCTCACAGAACAGACTAAAATTAAATTTAGAGTAGTAAAATCTGTATGGAGGACACTTTGTATTTGAAGATGACTTGCTTTAAAAGCCTACTGATCTATGTAGTATGTAGATGTTTCCTGGAAACAAAGTATATCTTTGTTTCAAACAAAGTATAAATTTGTTTCAAATTTACTGTACTTGCAGAAATGTTTGTGGTATAGGAGCTCATGTTACAACAAAAGAAGCCATTCCAAAGTGAACTGCAAGTACTAGTGAAAATGTTGATAAAAGTAACAAAGACATAAATTACTTGGTCACCTGAATATATTGTTTCAAGACTATTTTTTGTGAAAATAGTCTCTGTACTGAGCAGCCGTAACACTTAACATTTCTCCTGTTGCTGGAAGGCCGAGTTTTGTCCTTAGTTAAGTCAGTGGGCATTGACTTAACATCCACGGGCAAATCTGTCTTGGAACTCTCTTACATTAATAGCTTGGATGAGATTGAGTTGACTGCACGGGGAAAAATGAGCTGTCACCCATCTTTCATCCAAACATAAAACATGTTCACCTGGTAATAATATTAATAATAATAAATTACTCTTGAGCTGATGCATTGATGGTCTATTTTGTAGAAGAATGAATGCAAATTCTCCACTGAAGTGCAATATACATCTGCCTTCCAAACCATATTTTCATTTATCAGTAGTGGCCAATTGTCTGCCCAGAATTGTAATCACCAGTTCAGATTTTGCAGGCGCTTGATGTGCATTAATTCTTGGGTTGATTTTTCCAAAGCACACTGCTTATGCTTATGCACACATTGTAAAGGACAACCTCTTTTAACTGTATATACAGCATTACACTCACTCTATACATTTTTGGCTTTTGCTCTAAAGTGGTAGAGAATCATGTTACTAAGGTCACTTTCAGCATATCCTTGTGTGCATGGACGTGTTGAATATTCACTTTGGGCTGTACAAAAAGTCATCCTCACCAGCTGGGTCTTTTAATATTTTGTGCAGTTTTGGTCATCACAATATAAGAAAGACATTAAGCTACTAGGGAGCATCCAAAGGAGATCAACAAATGTGGTGAAGGGCCTTGAGGGGAAGCCATGTGAGGAGCAGCTGAGGTCACTTGGTCTGTTCTGCCTGGAGGAAACTGAGGGGAGACCTCATTGCAGTCTGCTGCTTTCTTGTGAGGGGAAGGCCAGGCACTGATCTCTTGTCTTGGTGCCCAGTGACAGGACCCAAGGGAATGGCATGAAGCTGTGTCAGTGCAGGTTTAGGTTGGGTATCGGGAAAAGGTTCCTCACCCAGAGGGTGTTTGGGCACTGGAACAGGGTCCCCAGGGAAGTGGTCACAGCACCTAGCCTGGACAGTGGTCTCAGACACATGGTGTGGTTCTTAGGGTGTTCCTGTGTGGGGCCAGGAGTTGGGCTTGATCCTTATGGGTCCCTTCCAGCTCTGATTCTGTGAAAACCACTTCCAGTTGCATTATGTCAAGCAAGGTAACCAGTGAAACAGATGGCTGTTTCTGTGTCATGTCTGTCATTTAGGGTCCTGCTCTCACATCTAGCTGCATACTTCTTGGCTTTCAACGGCAGCACGCAACATGCCTGTGCTGCCTGCTGCCAGTGCCCAGTGAAAATACTCGCTCTCTGGGGACTCTGATTCCCTGATAGACAGAGGTTAAGACGGGGTAAGAAGAAATCACCATAAATCTGAGGCTTTGTGGGGACTCTGAAGGTTTGGCACTGTGGGAAGCAAATCCTGTTGCTCAGCCCCTTAAAACCTGAGCACAGAAAAAGTGGTGTGGTCTATTTAACAGGCTGGGAGCAGCTGTAGGAGGGCGAGAAGCTGGATGGAAGAGGGAAAATGAAATTATGCCTTTGCCGTGCACTTGTTCGGTAATTCCTAGAACAGCTAGAATTCATTGTAGCCCAGTTAAATGGTTCCACACACAGCTGGTCACTCCTTTTGCATTCAGGGACAGGTTTTGGTACAAATGGCATATTCTAAATCACTTTTCCAGATAGTTTTATTTTCAAACTTGAGTGTGACAGCTCCTCACTTTCAAAGACATGTATTTTGTCTTCCACACTGGTCCTCGTTTTCCACTCAGGACAATACATAATTTTGTTGTCGACTTTTTAAAAAATTTTATTTTATATTTTTTAAAATTAATAAAAGGCTCTTGTCTGTGTGCAGAGCCTTCTTAGGTTTGTCTGTTAAAATACTTAACGGAAGTCTTTAATAAGTTCCAGGATTTCTGTCCCCTCATCTTTTAGGGGGAAAATTGCTGGAACATAATCTTTTAAATTTGCTTTGGGTGAATGAGAATTTGGACAGATCTTTTTTTTTGTTTGTTTCTTTTCTAGTCAGACATGTTCATTCCTGAGCAGTCTCTGAAAGCTTTTATTGCCCTCTCAGCCCATCACAGACATCCTTCCCAGGAGGTCACCTCATGGAGTCAGGCTGCTGTGCACCAGTAGTCTGGAACCAGGCATCACCTTTCAGTTTGCCCAAGATGCAGCTTTGTTAATGGAAACAGCAGCAATAAAAACTTGAGCCTTGACTTCTGAATAATCAGCTAAAGTTTCTTTAGTGTAGGTCTGACCTTTGCCTTCCATCAGCATAACAAACACCCCAAAAAGCAATAACAGGAAAATAACTTTGATCTTACAAACCACATTCACCTTTATGAAACAGAATTGCTGTGTAGCATCTCCCATCTATCCAGTATTATTTCATTTTCCAGAAGGACTTCCCTTCTAGAACTTGTAAGTTATAAGGTTCTCTCCAGTTTTGTTCAATATATTTAGAAAAGTTCCTCTTATGTTTTTCTTTTCTTTTGTTGTTTATACTGGCTGGAAGAACAAAAATAAAACTTTCATCTCAGGTTGGTGCATAATTTGGTGTGATTGCTCAGCTTCTGATCTCACTACCAAAAACGTCTTCTTTTAGGAGCTAATAAAAATATTTGGCTCTGTTTCACCTCAGTCACTCTTGGCAGTTCTTCATCTGCTCTTCTGGGGTTTCCATCTGCTCTTTTATTCTGCAGTTTCTTCTTCAGGCCTCAATTCAGCAGCAACAATTGCAAATAAGTGAAAACATTACTGATTTTTCTGAGGGTATGAGGTTGGATGCAGGTGCTATTCTGCATCTCTGTCAGAATCTTCCAGGATTTTATCTCATTGCTCAAATGGAGAATATGGCAATTCCCTGAGGCTTTGAGTATTCCTTTGTTCTTCCTCCCTCACAGGTGTCCAGAGATTTAACCTAGAGCTGTATACATAACTTAAACCTGAAACCAACAAATTTATGAAATTAAATATGTTACATGGGCTAAGGAAAGTATTTTTTTATCTAATGAACTTTTCAAATTAAAGTCCTCTTAGTTACAGAACAAAGCATATGAATGCATGTGAAATTAGTTTTATTAAAAAGCTTTTGTTTTTTCCCAGTAATTTATACTTGTTCTGTTATTTAAGTACTTCTAACTTAAAAAAATTTCATAACTGATAATGGGGGTTATTTATGCTGAATAATCATTTGCTCTCAACTTATTAAGCTGCTAACCAGCACTGTACATTATATTAAAAAAAAAAAAGTCACACATATACATGACTGTCTGCTTACTTATGTATTTCACTCTCAAATGTGCTTGTCATTTTGTAGGGTTTTTTCCTCTTATCCATGGATTTTTTTCACAGAAAGCACAATCAAAGTTTCCTTGATTATCTAGCTGGTGAAAATATAATTGTAGTTGTGTAGTGCTGGTGTACCAAAAGGCATATCATTATAGTGAAACCCCTGTATTCGTTACTCGTAGGAGACAGCTTGTCTGACTTAATGTAAAGCTTAATCAGAAGGTTTAGAAGGGAAAGTAACAGAAGAAAAAAGACCTTAGTAGTGAATACATGCATAATGAATTGATTCATTCAGTGCTTTCCTTGTAGTTTTTTTTTCCCACTTGCTCTTGCAATGTACATTTTGTCATACTGAGAATTTAATTAATGGTAGGGGAAAAAAAAGTAATAGTTCTGTGTCAACCTAGCACTGACATTTATGAAAACCTCCTATTGAGTTAGCAGGTTTTCGGGTTGTTTTTTTTTTTCATATAGAATGCTGACAACTTATCATGTAAAAGCTTTTTAATAACTTTAAAAGTGAAAAAGATTGTTGAACAAAAAAGTGGTTTAAGAAAAATCTTTACATTATCCATTTACTGAAGCATGCCTTCTACACAAGCTCTTGGTTTCCTTTCAAACAGATATTTCATACATTCCACCAGTACTTTTTGCTGTCTCGGAACTATTGTGTAAACTAGAGATATTTACAGCAGAAGTGTATGTGACAGATTTTTTTGGTTTAAATTTTATTTTCCTTTCACTTTCAAAAATAACCATGGACAGAATTGTTTTCCTTTGACAACTGAAATAGTCAGAATATAATATTCATCTGCCTGTACTGGAGAGGAAGTCTAGGGAGCCTAAAACATCTTCTGAGCTTTAAGAAAAAGTGAATTTACTGATGCATGTTAGCAAATCAGCTATTCATGGTGTTTTCAGGCACAGTGATGTGATCATGGTAGACAAAGTCAGGAGGAGAAATACTCCTGACGCACTCCAGATGCACTGATGCATCTTTCATTCCTTACCCCCAAATCTTCCTCAGTCAGCTTTTAGCATTTCCTACCAGCTCTGAGAGTTGAAGGCAGGTGGTTCTTTCTTCCCCAGTGTACGTGGGGCAACTGTGGAAGAAACAGGAGTGCAGCTGGGAGCATTGCATCAGCACCCAGCAGAGGTTGCAGACCTGATGGCTGCTGCAGTGAGCCTCTTAGCCAGTGCAATCTTTTATCCCTCTTGCTCTACTGCACCTTGCTAAGTATATCTGCTTTCTTCTATCCATTCTAGAGTGTAAGAAGGCACCTGTTATATAGAGTCTGTCTGGGAGGCTGCCTTTTTTTTTCCAAAAACAGAAGGGGAGAATTGATTCTTCCTTTATCACAGGGGAAACTTGTTCCCTGCTTTAAGTTCTGAGGGTTTAAATTAAACTTGGCAAGACTTGATGAGCTCTTAGTCACCAGAATGTGTTACATGCCCCTACCGCATCATCTCCTGTATTCAGAAGTGACCTGGTTTCCACACAGTTGGTCCTGCAATAAACAGATTAGTGCAGGCAGGTGCTTAGCATGGCTGCCTGATGAGTCCTGAAAAACTCCTTCCTGCTGATGTCACCATCCCTAAGGGCTGCTGGATGATCTGCTGTCTGTAGAGGTGTGAGGAACCACTAGCAGCTGGGGAAGTCATCATGGGGGACCTTTCCCATGATGGTAGCAGGGAAGAAGGAGTGAAACAAAAGAGATTCTTTTCCTTTATTGTTTTTAGAGAAACTATGGAAGTGGTAGGTTTTTGGAGCTCCTGAAGACTCAGGATCCTGAAGAATTATTTGTGAGTCAGGAAGATGTTTTTGAGGAAAGGGCTTGTATAAAGGCTGACTGGCTTGTATGGGGTGAAACAATACAAATAGTGTGGTGAAGCAGAAGCTCTGGTCAGAGGTCCATTTACTACTTCACTTTTAATCTTAGCTTAAACGCTTGGGAGAAATTTTACTACTGGCTTCTATACAGCCAGAATTTGTCCTTTTGTTTTACTTGGGACTAATGAATTGTCCTAAATACTTTTGTTCTGACTCAGTATAAAAATTTATGGTGGTCAGCATCACTGTGACATATTAGGTGTCCCTGGATTGCAGTGTAAATCATTAGAGGCATACATAGGTAATACTGCCTAAAATACATTGTGAGACAGGTGTTAATGGGTATCAGTGGAGTTGTTTGGGGTTTCTTTTGGTGATTTTAACTAACTTTGTGGTCAGACAGCTGCTACTTATAACTTCACAGTTATGTCTGCCTTGAGTCCAAGAAATTCAATGTAGTGGATGAAAGAACAATATTGAGAAGAAAGTGATTGCCGAGATAAGATTTGAAGGCTCAAAGGGAGAAGAACATCTTCCCTGTGGCTCTGTTTTTTGCCATGAAGGCTCAAAGGGAGAACATCTTCCCTGTGGCTCTGTTTTTTGCCATGAAGTACATTGTCTACATAATCTTATCCTAATTATTTATTCTACCTTATTCACACCATTATGGGGATAAAAATAGGACCTCTTTAAAATGGTTTTGTTTCCGAGGGCCTCAAATGAAATGTATTTTGCACTTCATCTGGAAGAATGATCTCTTGCAAACTCTGCCCAGGCAAATTCTGTATTTGTATACGTGGATGTTTGGCCTGGAAGCTCATCTTTGGTGACTCAGTGCATATGCCAATATGTTGCTATTGACAAAAATGGAAATTCTGGCTGGAATTTTTCTTCCAGGGACTGTGTTAGGAGCTGCTTTGGGTGATCTAGCCTCATAAGCTCAAATTATATTTACCATTCTTGTGGCAGTATTCCAACACTGGTTCTAGGTGGGAAACAAAACTTCTATGAAAGATGTCAGTTATTGTATACTTTATTCCAGAAATTCCCAGTTCCACTGCTGTCTGAAAATACAGCGTGATACTCGCTAAGATGCTCAGGTCTGTGAAATAGAGCGGAAGTGTTTTACAAGTCATGTTGATCTTGTGAGCAGGTGTATTGGCTGAAAAACATAAAGGAAAAGACAAACAAGTTTCTCAGTACGAGTATGTTTCCATGAAACTGATGTTAATAGCTTTTCCCTTGGCTTAATGAAGTAAATGGAGCTCACAAATGCTGTGGTTTTCTGCTTTTGTATATTTGTCTCTTTAAAAAGATGCACTGTGCAAGTTACACTGTAGGGTTTGGATCCTTTCCGCCCTTCCATAAGTGGGATATTTATCCAATATTCCTGAAATCACTGTGGGTTGCTCAAAGCACTTATTTTCCTCCTATTTTCTCAGAACCCCCTTCTCCCAGTCTTCCTTAGCTTGAGAACCAGTTTTGCACAATGAAAAAAACCCCTTTTAACTACACAAAAGACACAAAATACTGTCACAAAAGAAAAAAAAATGCTACATATATAAAATTAAATGTGAAAGCAAGAAAATCTTACTATCTACCCCCTTGGCCTGTTTAAGGCGTGATGTGCTGTTTATCTGTAGAGCACCTTCCCCATCTGTGGCAAGTGATCAGGTCAAATAAATAAACAGTAGTCCAGAGTCTTGAGTTCTTTGCTCTGGAAGTAAATTAAATGAGAATTTGCTCATGTAAAAAGCTAAATGAGTATTTCAGAGCAATAACAAGGTGGTGGAAAATACCCAAATATACTAGTGCTGAAGAGCTATAGAAGATCAGTGCCAAAGCCTGGATCAAACTGAACGCCCACAAGCACACAGCTGACACCAGAGGTGGGTGTGGAGTTCAGGGAAGAGCCAAAAATGAACTGGGATTTTTGCCTCCATCAAAAGAACTGTAATTTGCCCATGTGCAAATCATACATGAGGTAATGAAACCTCTACTAGCTTTTAAAAAATCTTTTTGCAGAAGTTTTTTGATTTTCTCATCTGTGAGAGATAGTCTGCAGAAAGCAAGGAGATTTCCCAGACACAGCAGAAAGGTATTGGTAGTATGGTATCTCTGACCTCTCTCAGTTGATGTAGGGTAAGTGACAAAGTAGGAAAACCTGGGAAAAATTATGTAAAATCCTTTGTTGATGCTGTCCGTTGTCCCAGGTGGCTTCATTTTCCAGTTGGCTACATCCTCCCTTCTTCTGATGCAGGTCCATTCTAGAAATGGAGACAAATGAGGCAGCTATGACATGCAGAAAACACTTTACATATTTTATGGATTAATACTTTAGAGGAAAAATGTGAGACTTTTGCCTAGGTTTTTAAAATGTTCAGTTTTCTTGTAGACCCAGGTAAAGTACAGCTCTGTACTAGAGGAAGCTCTTGCCTCTGAAAATCTGCTGGAAAATGAAAGAGAAGAGGCATATGAGGCAGGAATGTCATCTGATAATAATTGTCATGATCTGGTATAGCAAGAAGAATTGGAATTTGTGCCCATTTCTAACTTGTGCAGGTGCTAAATTGCATTTTATGTGTGCCCTTACACTTAAATTGGTGTTCTGTTTCCTGTATGAAGAAAGGAGATTTCCCTCTGCTGTTAGGCATTCTAGATGGTTGTTATTGATTACCAAGGGAGGTGAGTGAAAAGCAAAAAATTAAAAGCATTAGAGAAAAATTTGTGAGAAAATAGGCACAGGATTGGAAGGTATAAAATAGGGGAAAAGGGAGAGAAATATCTTATGTTTATTGATCTGGATGTGAAAATACAAGCGAGTAGAACAGTAAGGGAGAAAACAATAGATTAACAAACCCATCTATCATATTTTACACAAATATAAAATCTGAAGAAGCTGTTAAAAGAATTAGAAAGGAGGTTATAGAGCAACCTGAAAGCAAACCACTGTGAGATTCAAACGCCTAAGAATGTTGAAAAGGAGGTGTGTACAGAGGTCTTCACAAGCCTCACTGGGCTGTCCAGCAGCTGGTGAGGATAGTGTTAACTGCTGCAGGAGGACAGAGGAAGCCACAGCTGCATGCCCTGGGCACAAGGACTGTCAAGCACCTGTCAGCAAAGGAAGTGAGGTGGGGCCCTGCCTCCCTGAATTATGGTTTTCTCCCAAGGCATTATCACAGGAGCGTGTGCACTGTCATCCACACAGGCTCCTATTATACAGAAAAAGGCAAGGGCTACTGGAAAAAGTTCATTATGCAGATTGCTTGTATGTGAAATTTGCTTTCACAAAGATACTCTTTTGTTTTGCTTAGGCATAGACTGTGGTAAATGAAATCCCTTTAGCTAAATGTAAATTATTTTCTGAGTAATGCCTTTATTGTGTGTGTTTGTGTGGTGCTGCATAGATTTTGGAAAAAAAAATTAGCCTATCCAGCCTTGGCTTGCCTAAGTGAAAATGTTTTACTTCAGTGTAGTGGCATAATGGGTATCCCCTTCTTCTCATTGTACACACAGAATAGTTAAAAATCTCTTCTTCCTTGTCATGCAAATATAACTGTCCTAAGAGCTGTTAGCATAGGGCAAGCTGGTTAGGAGGGAGTAATCAAACAAGCCTTGTGTACCTAATCTGCAGCTCGTTTTGGGTTCGTGGTCCATCAAGCTTCTCTCAGTTTCCTTGAAGCCTACACCTTTTCAAGGGGCTGCTGTAACACAAAGGCCTTGTGTACACAAGAAAAGTGTAGTGATTAAATCACTTAAGTTTAGAGATCAGTTTAAACAAAGCATTGCCTTCTTTACACATTCAGTTTTCAGTTTAAGAACACCTCATGGTAGTGTTTCCAGGTTAAATCAACATAAAACATTCTTAAGGCAAAGAACTCCAGCAAACTTGGTGTGTAAACAGCATTAATTAGTCAAATCTGTTGCTAAAACAGTGCTCTCAGATACAATTGAAGGTTCTTCTATGAAGTTTCTTCTCCTTAATGCTTTATTGTAGACACAGTAGAAAATTGTGGATTAAGATAGGTTTGTTAGCTTTACCTTGATAGTACAACTAAGGATAGATGTGGCATGAAAGAGCAGGTTGCCAGCCCACCTCCCCCTTACCTGTTGGTGGTGCCAAGTGCTGGATCACTCTTTGTTCCTTTATGTACTGAGGGGCTCCGTAGAGGATGATGGGAAGACAAAGCATCTTAAAAGTTAATGGCAATGATAATAGACTGGTTGCCACTTAATGGCTTTAGATGAGATAAGATGTAGTATGTAATCAAATGCTATTTTAGCTTGCATAGTTTGGACATTTATTATTTTTCTCTAATTTGAAACACTAGGTCAGTATAGTGAAATCACAGTGACATCATACATAGATTATTTTCTGATGGGGAAGATTTTTCTGACGTAGGATTTGTGAAGAAATATGTTCATTTTTGGCTGAATTAAAAAGTGTCTCTTACCAAGTATATATGAAGAGTTGCATTTTTTTAATGTCTAATTTACTATGAGCATTTAGTTTTATGGTTTTTTTATTTTAAGACATATGAGCAATAAAACACATGCTGGAAATCCATTGGTGGGATTTGTGAGATATAGTTCTCACCTGAGTTTTATAATATTTGGTAATATGCCTGCTTACTATTTAGGACATACAGAGTTTTTTAGGATAAGCCAAGAGAAGTACTTACTGAATGCTAGGATTGAGGTGACCTGATTTGGCAGAGTAGGGAACAAGATAACATAGATAGTGATTCCACTGAAATTTAAATTAGTTTGGTTTTGGATGGAATTAAATGCTTTGTAAAGAGTTCTTCTCAGAATGGAGATATTTTGAAAGCATGCTGACTAAACCCTGATCTGAGCTTCTGTTGAGGTGTCTGATTTCTATCAGCAGTGCTTCCATGTGTGGAATGAGAGGAAATCTGAATAAGGCAGAGTGTCTGAAATGTCAACGAGTCTGAATTAGTTATACAAACTCAAAGAGAGATTGGATAAAGCAGCTGAAATGTTTAATTATTGAAGCGATTCATTATAAAATCTGTAAGTATGTGCTTTAAGTTAAATCTCTTATTCTGTAGGTATGAGAAACAAGTCCAGTTCTTTTAATTACATGGGTGCTTTCAGTAAGCCCCTTCATTTTTACAGTGAAGACTCTTGTTTGTCAAACACTTTTTGATCTAGTTTAGCTGACAAAACAAGATTTTGCTGTGAATAAGGGCCTGGTGACATAAGACGTTTCAAAAGTTTCTGTTCCTAACCACTTAAAATGAAGTTCATACTTGTATGTTTGCTAAGCTTGTGCTTGTGACCAGTCTCCCACTTGCTCTGCAGCTGTAGTCAAATTATCTGACCAGCTAAGGTGGGCCTGGCGAGTGCTTTTAAACGTAAGTGGTAGGCGTGGTCCATTTCCTCTGACTTTCCAAGTGTGTTATCAATGAAGATAAGCAGATTTTTGTCTTGTGGGCACTTAGCTTAAGTCAATAAATAAAGCTTCTGTTAACATCCTTGGCCAGTTTCATTGGATGTTGTCGTAACTAAATATTTGCAGGATCACAATTTATCTCAGTACATTAGTTGGATGTGCAGTGTTTGGTTCGAAAAGAGATTACACATCCCTCTCTGTATTGTGTTTCTCAGATCAAGCTTGAAGTCATCTTTGTTTCGGAACCACTGATTAACAGCTTGTGGAATAAATTTCTGCAGTTAGTGGAACTGTAAAGTAAATATTTACATGACCAAAATTTTAATTTGTGCTTTCTAGGTATATAATTTGGGCTTTAAAGCTATACATAGAGCTCAATCTATTTGCATGTTTAGAGGATTAATATAAAATCAGTTTATTTTAATATGTGCAGATTTCACCCTTGTGATCCTGATTTCTTTTTTTCCCCCTTGGTTGAGTTTTTCTGGTTCGTTTTTTAGAACTAACTAGACAAAGTTGTTATTGTTAAATAGGTTGGAAGGTAACTACTAATCATAGAACCTTAGAATAGATTGGGTTAGAAGGGACCTTAAAGATCATATAGTTCCAAACCTCCTGCTGTAGTCATGAATGTCACCCATTAGTTCACGTTGCTCAGGGACCAGTCCAACTCAATTAAAGGATGAGTATTAAATTAAAATATGAAGCTAGAAATGGTCTTACAGTTGTATATCTTTCAAATGTCACTGAAAGTGCATCTCAGAAGGATCTGGCCCTTTCTGTGTCACATCTATATGCTGCTTTTATTAGGTATTCACCGAGGAATAAATTTGGAAGAATTCCTGGTAGATAGGCCAGTGGGTGAATTTTTTTCTCATGGATGCACATGATGGATTTTGACACTGATAATCCACACGTGATTTCCAAGAATATTTTTCAGATTTAGAAATTGCCATCAGCTGTGATACTGGTGGGTTTGTGTGTCTAAGAGGAGAAGTTGTTTACAGTCAGGAAAATAAATACATTTTACCTTTTGGTGAATTTGGATGAATGTATTCTGTAAATTATGTTTTGTTTTTCTTCACATAAAATTGTCACCTAAATACCAGCTGGCAGAGAAGTTGCCTTTTGCAGAGCAGATGATTTTTTCACAGCAGTTACTTGATTCATTCCATAGCTGTCATTTTTTCAAGGAACAGAGCACAGCAAACATTCCTAAAAGAAAGGATTTTCTTCTTGACTCTATCAACACTGAGTTTGAAATGATGGAAACCTTCAGAGCTTGTTGCCCACTATGGAGGAGTTTCTGATTTCCAATCCCTGTTATTTATTGCTTAAGATACTGTTTGGGCTAGAGCCCATCTTTTCCGCTCTGCTCCTCTCTGTCCCCCTTTATAACACGTGATTAAATCCCACAGGTGTGGTGAGCTTTCCTTATACTTGAAACTGCCATTTCCCTCTGATCCACGCATTATTTTTCCCGGTTCCTTTCTCTCCTGCAGCTGCCTTGTGTTGCGTTAATTCCTGGGCAGTTGCTGAGGGAGCGGCTCAGCCTTTTCCCCATTGATGCTAAAGGGACTTAATCCCGGGGAGCCTGGGCCATCCCGCTGCCCGTGTACCTGATTGGCAAGGGGGGGCCAGAGCTTGCCCCGAGTGCTGCCCTTCTGGGCAGGAAGGGAACAGTGGTGTCAGTGTTGCTACTACTGGGGGAGGCAATGGTGGTGATCCTTCTATGCTCAGCTTCATGACCATGTCTTGCGCCTTCTCAGTTTCAACTAGCTACCGTCTCGTTTTGTGAAGTCCTTGGCTTGTTGGTTTACTGGCTTGTTTGTTTTTTATCTGATTTAGGGTTTTTTTTGTTTGGTTGGGTGTTTTTGTTTTTCTTTGGATTTTTGTTCTTTGTGTTTTGGCTGTTCTCATTTATTTATTTATTTTAATTCTCTCACTCCTGAAGCAGTAAGGATGCTTTGTTACTTTGGGGGACTAGAGATTATACCTAGCTTTCCTGATTTTGGTGTTACCTTTCTTTAAATGTTAGTCCCTTTGTCAATTATGCATTAGTCTATTTGCCTTTCAACTTGGTTCTTTCTTTTCAGGGATTTACAATATTATCGAGTTAAGGATTCCCACAGTAGATGGTAATGGAGAAATACAGTTAAGTAAGTTTGTTTAAGAGTGCTGATTAAGTAAATGTTTCTGACACTATTGCCTCAAGGCACTGTTTGAAGGGGTTTCATTTTACTTTCTTTCAGCTGAAAATGGAGTTTTATTGAACTCGGGTGTTGTTTGTCAAGCACTAGCTTTTTCCTACCTGATATGCTTAAGAAAAAATGTAGTGATATCTTCATTGTTCTTAATAAAATGGTTTAGAAAATTGTAAGAGGATTAAGCATTTTAGCTTCTGGCCTTTGCACTTAATTGCAGAATACCTTTCTGGAGAGGAAAAAAAAGACCAACAACCAGTGTTTTGTGCTCTGCTTTGAAGTACTGCATTTCTGGAGATAGTTTCCAGGTAAACTAAATGGTCTCACCTACAAGAGGGTGTCATTTGAAAATCTGTCTTCCATTAGTGGAATAGTGAATGATTCTTCCTTGTAATTAGGCAAATTAGTAGTTTAGTGGGTAGGTTAAGTTTTTCTTTAATTTAAAGTAATTGAAGTATTGCCAATTAAGACTTGGAGTGATATCATAAATTACATGAAATACTGCTTTTCGTCCAAGGACCTTAAAGACTTTCCTAAATGTTAATTAGGCTGAGCAGTGTTTCTTTGAAAACATACAGCTCATTTTTCAGAAAAATATGATCTAGTACCCAGAGATATCAAAGGATTCTCTTAAGTCGTGTAAGAAATACTATTGACTCTTAAGCCCTGCTTAAACTTTGGCATAATGCTGCAGTTCAGAACCTTTTTCAGAAGCTTTAAGAACTGAGGAACGTGCAATTTTCATCATCTTTCAGCTTCCTAATGAGTCCCAACATGGTTTGGCGGACAAATTGATGATTGAGTGTATTCTTGTTGGCTCAAAGTATGAAAATAGGCTGTGCTGTGGTGCACTGGAGTGATGGGTTTTTATACATGAGATGAAGGGTATCTGTGGGCATGCACTGCCTGCCCTGCGGCGTGTCAGGACAGACCAGGGAGCCTCTCTGGAGTTAAGCTTGTGGGATCTGAACGTTTTCTGTTTTGTTGGGAAGTGGTCCCTGGAGTGAACATTTATGAGCATACTTAAATTTTGTTTGGAAAACAGCAAGTTGGAGCAATTTGAAACAGAGTGACGGAATGACAAGGAGAATGGATAATCATGTGCCCGGTGCTCAGATTTATTTGCTTTGGTCCCCTTTTTACTTAGCAATCAATGTAAGATCAGTGAAACCACGAGAGCACGATTTCATCATGTCTCTAAAAGTACTGGAGTAACTGGTAAAACTTTGGACAGGCCCTCAGAACAAACTTTTTTAATGTACAGAGCTTTATGTGTGGCTTAATTAATTTCAGAATTAAATAAAGAAAAATCAAAGATATGGGCTTAAAATAAAAACTGTACTAAACTTTGCTTTACAGCAATTACAGAAATCCGAATAAAAGCAGTTAAATTAACTGTGCTGCTTTTTTTATACTGGATATGTTTTTTTCAAGTTTGTAACTGCTTGGTCTTTTACTTTTTAGATAATTAGTCTAAGAATCTACAGGGAAGATTCTGTCCCACGTCCAATGGGGACCTTTTTTGCCAAAATTACTAATTACTCACCTAAGTAAGTGGTAATTGCACAGGCCCCTGTGCAAATTATGTCTTAATCTTTTGACGGAGATTAAGACATAATTTTGGCAAGGACCTTTAAATATTCAGGTTGCTGCATAGTAATAGTAAATGAAGCTATTGCTTTGTCTCTTCAGTTTCAGTACACTGTTAGGTTACCTTTTCAAATCCTAGAAACATCATTTAAATAGACAAAACAGAGGTAACTTGTACCTTGCAATGTGCAGAATTGTTTCATAGGAACTTACTACAGTGCTATTTTTTAAACTCAAACCCGTTATTTTAGGGTATTTAATGTTTTCATTTTAAAAATCACCTGCTCATGTGTATGTAAACTTGTACTTTCTGATTTCCACTCATGCCACACTTGCCTGAAGATCAGTTACATTGCCACTTGTGCCTTCATTGGAGAATGTAATTATGCTGCAAGAATAAATAAGGCACAACTTTGTGCATCCAATTTCTCTATTACAGCTGAAAGATTCTGGGGAGGAAATGTGCTAAAGCATTAGTAATGCTCAAGATAGCATTTATCTCACTTAAGGCCAGCCTGCTAAAAGATGGGTGTTTAGTTTAAACTGGTCATCTCTCATCCTGCTGTAATGAGTTGAAGAGAGATGTGGCATAATCAGTCAGTCACTGGGTCTGCCTATGTTAGACGCCTGTGTTAGGCAGGGGTGCATGGCCTGGGCCTGAAATGCCTGGTTTTCTCTTTCTTCTTGCTGGAAAAGTGGGTATAGATGTGTATGATCAAGTGAGATGTGCTTTGGATGCTCTTGACTTTGGAGGGAATAGCTTAACTCCCCAAGTAAGTGATTAGGTATTTGATTTCATTAAAATGGTCTGTTTACCAGGTGAATTCACATGGCTGGTATTTGATTTAACACTACACAGACAGATACTTTTTTTTCCCCCTGAATTTTCCTTGTAAAGGACAACATTTTGGAAGCACAGTTTTTGTGCACTGGATGTTTCCTCACCATTGCAGGCGTGGTGACCCTTTTATTTTTTTCTAGTTTTCACTTTTCCCTGTTTTTGCATGTTTGGTAGGTCTTGATATTTTTACGTTGAAGAATGGGCTACAAGAAATAAAAACGATATTGAGGCACTCTTTCCAAAGATTTCCTGGTCCGTAAAATATCCGTTTTGAGAGTCAAGTCTTTCATTGATGGTTGAGATGAACTTTGAATGACTGCAGAACTGGATGGGTACTTTGGAGTTTGTCCAGTTACTGGAATTCACACAAATGGAGAGATGTGCAAAGAGAGCTTCTGAGGTATACGTGAAAGTGTTCCCTTTTTTTAATGTACATCCTGTTCAGTAATTTAGCAGAGGTTTAGCATTAAACTTAGAGACTTTCAAAAGATATTCTTAAGTCAGTGGAGGTAAGTCCTGGCTCATGTGCTCTGCAATCACTTATGAAAAATAACTATATTCCACTTTGGAAACAGATAATGGTGTTAAAGAAAAGAAAACATTACAAATTTATTCCTCAATAGCTCTCCTTTGTATTATGTATTTCTTCTTGGCTCCAACACTAGTTTTGTCTTCTTAGCAAAAGTAAACATGCTATGGCAAAAGCTAAACACTTTTTCTTGTTTACAAAGAAGGAAAACAAGCACTTCTTTTCATAAGAATAGCCAATATTTTGTTTCAAAGAAGAGATAATCTAAGACTTTTCAGAAACAGTAATGCCACCTCCTTTTCCTGACAACCAGATGGGAAGCAAAGAGCTCTTTGCTTCAGCTGGTTTCATTTTGTAGTCTGTAAGGTGTTTGGTGATGTGGCTGGTGAGGTGGGACTGTGGGATAGCCCTCTTTTTATTCAGTGCAGTGGAAGTAACTGCAGTATGGCAATTCCAAAAACTGTCTTGCTAAAACACATAAAGCAAGTAATAGGCAAAACTGTATATTACTCTTTTTTGGTTGGTGAATGCTCAGATTTTGCATGTATAGAAGATAACAGTAAGTTTGGAAAAAAGCTTCCTCGATGTATGTATCCCAGCTTCACATAATGTGGACATTAACTTTTCTAAGAAACTTGCTTTTCTATGTAGTTGTTGCATATACTTCCTGGAAGTTAACTTTTGATCCACACTTAATACTATTTTTGTGTAGTAGGTAGTAACTAGTGTATTCCTTGATTTCAGATATATTTTGGATTCAAGAAAGGTGATAATTTGAATATATGATCAAGTATTTATTTTAATATTTTCAAATAATTCAAGAAGCTGAGTATTCACTTCCAGAGTTTCAGAATAAAGAGTTGATGGAAGCACCAAACTGAAATAAAAGTTTACACAAATATGTTAAAATATAATGGAAGTTGAGGAAGGACTATGTGTTAATTGGATGTTACTGCTTTCAGTCCTCTGGGCATTCATAGCCACATGTCTGCCTGTCTGCTCATCCATTCACAAGTTACTTGGACCACAAGTAACTTTGGGCAACAAAGACAAATCTGCAAAATCTGTGTGAATCTACAAACACTGTATAAATCACCAGCTGTACTCTATAATTAGCTTTTAAAACAGAGCAAGCCATGGACAGGAATTATGCTTGCATTTGTGTCTTAAATGGCAAATATTCTTGGCTTTGCTTAAGAAATTTTTCAAGCTATCAAGTACATATGATCAAATAAATATGAATAAACCCACCCCATTTCCTCAGACTTTTGTATGAAAATTCTCATTGATAAAATATTGATTATACTATGGTTCCAGGCTATGTACACAAAATGTATGGTCAGATAAATTTCTCACTGTAGCTTTGTTTTTTCTTATTTTTGTAGCTGTTAGGAAGTGATGCAGAGCATGAAGTGCCCTACATGGTGATCCTAGGCTGTTGTGATGTAGATTCTGATGAACCTGCCAATAAAACTGTCAATTATTTCTTGTGCTAACAAATGTGCACTGGCTAGTGTGGGCTGAGCTTCACAAACACTTCATGTAAGCTTCCTCATAGTTAAGCAGTAATGTCTGTTGACCACGACAGGTTCTAGACTGGATTTTACTGATTTCAGAACAAAGTTGGGCTTTGCTGCTGAAGAGGTATCTCTTGAACTGTCAAGTGCCCTATTCTGTGTTTCAGAATTTGTCCATTTTGCCCTCTGTGCCTTATTGCAGAGTTGAAGAATGAGGACCACAAGCCTCAAATGCAAATTCCTACAAATGCACTGTCTATAATTTTATAATTGGAGAGGATTACTATGCTCATCTGTAGACTCGATATTGTCTTTGATATTTTAAGATTGCTTTGACTTTTGGGGGAGGATGGGATGGAGAAAAGCTATTACATTGCAAGTCTTTGAAATTTGGAGGGGGAAAGACCCTGGAGCTAGAAAACCACCCTTTCATAATTTCCATCCAATTTTATTCAGATTTAATTGAGTTTAAACAGTTCACTTTAGACACCCGAATTCCCTTCACTTGATTTTTTTTTTCTCAGGAAACTGGTTTCAGCCTGCCAAATCCATGTCTGAACATTGCTGTTCCAGGGAGAGGGTCCCAGGCTGCCGCCAAAGCACTAGACTGCATTATGCTGGGAGCTGACAGAGCAAATAGAGCAATATGCTTTGGAGGGAAGCAAGTTAGTGGAGTCCTACCTCCTATCCTTAGCTCCATCAGCCTCGCAGAATACCTCCTGGGAGAAAAGGTTCTCACAATTGCTGGGAAACTTGGAGAAGCAGGCAGCCTGGCCAGGCTTTCCCCGTTAAACCATAGTCTCTTTTCCCTCCTTTGGGGGCACAAATATGTGGCACAGATCCCACCTCCAGAGTGGGAGAAAAGAGCAGGATAAATTGAGCCATGGCTGCCCTTACTGATGTTGGAGGTAGCACGTAGCTCTATGAACCAATTCCCTCTCTGGGATAAGGCCTTCCTCTGTTGCCAGTTAACTTCCTAAATCAGCTGACAGAAGTCTGTGCTGTAATTTCAGGCTAGAACCCCTGATGATGTGTGCATGGTCCTTGTTGCTGGCCCTACCAGAAACTGACTTTTCACTTTTTAAAGCAAAAGCTAGGAAATTACTTTAAAATAGCTTTTACCTATTTTGTGACAATGCATAGTAGAAGCATATTAAGACACAATCCTTGCAAATTATTTTCTTTTCAAAAATAATCCTAAAATAGAAAAGAATTGAAGTGTCTGCATGTCTGTTATGTCTAAATTTAGATTCTTTTGCTATAGAATTTTTTTCCCCAATCATAGTATATCGTAATACAAGGCCTCAAAACAGGAAGCACAGTGCAGTACTTTATTATACCTTTCTTTTAAGGTATTAACTTATGTGAAGTATCATGGGAGAGATGGAATAGTTTCAGCTCCTCCAAAGAGTTTGTTCCACATGTACACTCCAACAAAATTTAGGTACGAGGAAAATTAAACATTACCATGAAGACTGCTGTATTTGCAAAACAGCCTTAGTGTTTTATCTGCTTCTTGAATTCATTAGCTAAGGTCTTTTGGCAGAAAACCCTATGAGTTTTGCTAGTGGGATAGTCTTACATTTTATAGTGGTGAAATGTATAACAATGGCTAGATACTTATCAATTTTACAGAAAATTGTCTTAATGAGTTGCACTATCGCTTTCTTTTCAGAAAGAGTAGTTTTTAAATTCAGTTTTATCTAATGAAAGGTCATCTTAGCATAAAGTTCAGATTAATTTCTCTTCCAAACAAAATACCATTAAATTTTAGTATTGCCAGGTATTCCTGTCCGTGTTATTGTGAGGAAAGACACGATGTGAATATTTGGCTGTTAGCTTATCTGATACTATCTTTTCTATTAAAGAGCAGAATGCACATTGCCAACCTTTTGTTATCTAGTTTCCCGACTGCAGCACAGTGTCAGGTTCTGCCAAACTGGCTTACGTTTGTTAAGTGCTCACCATGGATTTTAGTTATCTTTTCCTGGTGGTCTGCATCCTGCCACTCAGCTGCAAATGTCACACTCTTCTTCATTCATGCTTCCTACTAAGAGTTAGTTTTATTGGAACTGTGTGCAGAAATATGCAAGTGAGCAGGGGGAAAAGCTAGATTTATTTTAGATGTAGGTGCTGCTGGAAAGACTTCTGTAGGGAAAAAGTAAAAATACTGTTCTTGATAGTTATACCTTGTCTGGTGGGTGGAAGAATGGGAAAAGACCCATAAAAAATGTCTGAATGTAGAAGATTAAAAAATTTATTCTGATACCCTAAAGCATAATTAGTGTGGACTAGTCGTTTTTCCTGCATTTGCATAACATGTACCTAAATTTAACTTCCATATTTTAGCTGCAGGCATTTATTTTTCAGATGTAATCTTTCCGTGTAATTAAAGAGAGGAGAGAAATAATAGAAATGGATCGGAGGTCAGTATATGAAATGCTAAAAATTGTTACCATTTAACTGGTTGTAAGATATGTTACTTTTAAGTATCTGATTTGCTGACAGATTAAGACTGTAGTGTGAAATACACCATCAAAACAACTCCTTGGTACTTCTGAACAATACTTCACTATAGGTCTCCAAGAGTGTTTTGCTTTTTAAGACATTTTACTGTGAATAAAATCTTTTTATATATCCACACAGAAGATATTATGTAAGATTAGAACAAAATGTTATTTTGTTCCAAACCAAGTGAAGGACAATTTTGAAAACGTTTCCATAGCAGGGAAGAAATTCCATGTGCTCAGAGGGGGAAAAAGAACCAACAAGGACAACAACAGGAACAACAACAAAAAGAAACCCCAAAAGCCCAAATAAACAAAACCAAAAAGCCCTCAAACATTTTATCGTTAAAGCAAACTGCCTTTACATTATTTTGAAGAATGTCAAAGTCATAATATTCAGTAGCATAGCATACCTGCATGGGATAACAGTGTGCTTTTGACTGTTAAGGAAGCAAGGAGTGTTAGATGCAAGTGTTGGAAAAGCTGTGCGCGTAGCTGCACACTAGTGTACTCTAGCTGATATTATTGGTAGGAAATCAAGCATTTATCTCCAGTAGCCACTTAGTGATAAGTATTTGTTGTGTTTTTAAACTTGGTCAACATATTTTCTTGTGTCTGATTTTTTTATGGTGACACAAATTTCTGTTAAGGATTTTCTTTTCTTTTTTCTCTCCAAACCCACGCTACTTTCTCTTTCAAACTAATCAGACCAAAGGCTCAGCTTTCTCTTTTTCCTGCTAAGTGCTGACATGAGATCTTTGCTTTGTTGTAGTATTTCTCTGCTGAAGATGAGTGTGCTTCTGGGAGTTGCAATTTCGGTAAATGCCTTCTTCAGTGGTGCATTGTTAATATCGTTTGTACAGTGCTCCATGTTCAGTTTCACCTCATTGATTGTCATAATACAGAATTGCCTCAGAAGTTTAGTTCTGCCCCAGTGGAAAATACCAAAGATTCCATTCCTGAAAGCTGCTTTTGCTTTACTGACAGATGACTTTGCCAGATCAAATAGGATGATAGGAAAAACACAAGATCAGAACTGTTCATTTATCTGTCCATCATGTATAGCCAGGAGATTTTTGCTTTTCAGATAACTTTACCACAAGTCAAATCTTGTTATGTGTGTCTTTTTTGTGATTACCTTAAACTCAAGGATCATGTGATTACTGTGAATCTTTACTGTCATTTCCTGTGCCATTCAGAAAAACGTTGTATATTTTTGTCAAGGCATCTGAACCAACTGAAACCAGATGTTAAGAATTTGTCCTGTCTTTTCAATTCAGAATTTATATAGGTTTTTTAGGCTATTTTGTGGATCCAAAGTTAGAAAGTGGTGGGAAGTATGCTGATCTTAACATGCAAAATTACTCCAGCTGGTACCAAACCTGGTCTGAAGGGGAACAGCCAGACCTTGGTGGCAACAGCTTATGTTGTCAGCTGTATAGAATGCTCACTGACTATCTGATTGGCACAAATACCCTAAAATATTTCTGGGTGAAGCTAAGTTCTTCTGCAAAGAAGAATATGGACAGCCAAAGGAAGCCAGATCCATGAAACATAGGCTGCCTTCATAATGTGTTTGTACTGGCCTCCCACTAAGCAGTGAGAAGGAAAATGTGAGTTTGTGTGTGTCAATTAAAGCATCATATGAAACAGCCTTGTGTGACTGCTGGGATGCATTTTCTACATTTGTTAAACATCAAAATGTTTAACAACAAGAAGTTTACTTATATGGTATGGATGGTAAAAAGCAGGCTTTCTGAAAGGACTGGAAAGTGTATATTTGACTCTAATAATAACATAAAAAGATTTGTGAGAAATTTATCCTCTGAAAGAGATAAAAGAGGTTCCACATTGTCTTCTGAGACGAAGCTCACTAGAGCTGTTGTTTTGATTGCCCATGCTAGACATGTTTTACATACAGCTTTCTCAAAATTGAGATGATTTGCTCTTCCAGAACTTGATAATGTTGCTATTTTCTTTGTTTAAGAAACTACTTAACTTGCTGGCTACTACTTCTGATAGACTCATATAAGAGTGATTTTGTTTTCTCATTGTCTCTTTTCCAGATACTGTCTCTTTTGTCCCGCCTCCAAGGAGAGGCTTTACTCTTCTGTGGGATCTGTAGAGCAATGGCAGTTGTTTCTCTTACCTTTATACCCAGGGACTGGAGTTCAATAACCATAAAATGAGTATTTTGAATTGGTAATTTGCTTATTGTAACCATCACATCAAGTACTAGACTTCTAACTGCCTACTACAGTTCTGTCCATTTCCTTGCTTTCTTTTATCTTAAGATGGCATAGGGTCTATTTGCAGCTCATTTTTTTCTCCAGTGTGGAATACAGTCTCATTCTTGGATGAACTACAGACAAAAATTAGAGAAGTGGTGATTAATGATTGATGAAGTTAATGATCATTTCTACACTGTAAATGCCTTCTCAGATCTAGTATGCCTTATTCCATAAGTTTGATTTGTCCTTTGAAAATCAAATTGAAAATTTGTTAGTTTCTGTTTGCTTTGTCTTTTGTCAGCAACACTAAGAGAAGTCACACAGTGAATAAACTTATTCTCTCTACTATTTTATTGGTCATCAAATCATTTAACATTGCTTCTGTTGCCTTTTATATATAGTGACTTCCTCAGGTATCTCACTGTACCTTGAAAAATCATTTGCACAAATCCCTTATGAACCTGTTCCAGCCTGTCAGCATTCTGTTGAGAGAGCATATATGAAAGCTGAATTAACTATTCTGCCAATGGCCTGCTAAGTTTGTTTGCCAGGTGAAATACCTACTGTCCTTTTACGCTATTTTTCTGTTAAAATAGCTTACACTTCTGGGGCCACCAAGCTGCCCTGAAAATCATGTTTGCCTGGTTATTCACCATTCTGGTAATTCTGTGTTGTGTTGGTAAGTGGGTCATTAGCAATTTCTCTTTTTTCTGTCCAGCTGCATCCCCAGTGAACCCTGGCCTTCTTCCCAGCTCTCTCCCTTGTTGTTTTTCATTGCTTGCCAACTTGATAAGATACCAAGCAGGTTCTGTTTGATCCACATGCCTAATATTTTTCTGAAGGGGTGGATGGAGGTATGACAGTGAGAAGGTGGCCTCTCAGTTGTCAGTGAAGGCATGCTCTGCTTCTTGGCTGCTGTTGAACCAAACTGTTGATTTTGAGGTATGTCGTGCAAACTCACAATCCGTTTGGGGAGTTTTTGTTTTCTAGGATACATCTGCTTCCTATAATGTGATCTGTGTTCTTCACAGGTACATGCACCTGTGTGCCCCTGTTCTGAAGGTATGAGTTTTCTGAAATGCACCCAAGTTAGCTGTTAACTCTTGGTTTGGACAGTTGTGGTTTCAGTTTAGCAAGAAGTCCAGGTCACTCTGCATTTAGGACTCGTCTCTCTCGTTGTATACAATTACAGTAGCCCCATGCTAAATGTTGATTTTCCATAAATGTTTCTCTATATTTTTCTAGTTGAAAAATAGTTGTATAGCATCAAGCTAAGAGATAACTTGCAAGAAAATAGATGCAGATAAATGATAATTCTTTGTACTTAATTGTGCCTTTTTTTGTCAAAAGGCCATTTTAAGTTAATATGAATGATTTTGACTAATGGTAGCAATATGAAGATAACAGCTTCAATAGTGTGTGGAAGAAACATTTAGTTTCTGACATAAAAGTGTGATATAGCTACCAAATTAAAGACAAAGTTATTTTATCCCTCTTTCATTAACCTAGAGATTTAAAAGTAGCAAAGTAATTATTTTTATCTTCGAGTGTAAAGTTTTTCTGATAAGTTGACTCCAGCTGGCATTATGCCGTTCTCTAGAAGTCCACTTATCTTCATTACTTTGCTAGTAATTTTAAGCTATCTGTATCTTGCTGTGCAGTAAGACTTCAATCCTAATACATTATCATTATTATTATTGTTGTTATTATTATTATTATTATTGTTATGCTCTTACAGAATTTTATTGCATGGTAGGAATTGCAGTGATACTGTCACAAAATTTTAGTCTCTGGCTTGACATATTTTAAACTCTTGTAGTAGGATGGCCTCTATATTTGCATTTGTGGTATTGGTTTATGAAAATTGAGTGGTAGTGCTAAGCTATTTTTCAAAAAATAGGTCTGAAGCCAAGTAAGAAAGGTCAGCTTCAAATTGAAACATTCACAGAAAAAGTTTTCAGTAGGAACAGTGAAGGGAATGTACTGTTTTCAAAATGGTTGATTAGTTATGGGAAGGTCCATGCTATAAAGTTTGGTGGTGCCAGCAGGAATGTGAATTTAGTAGCTCAACCAGTTGCATATTTCTGTTTACAAACTTGAAAGTGAAATCTTTTTATTGTATTGCTAAGTTCTGTGTTGTTAAACAGTGAGCTTCTGGGTACTCCATGAACATTTTGATTGGATATATGATTGGACTTTTATTTTGGACACTATTATACAGAGAAACCAAAAGTAACATGGAAAAGAAAATAAAAGGTATATTAGTTCATAAGCTATGTTATCATGTTTTATAATTTCTACTTTTACCCACTCATTGTCTGTTTTGTAATTTAAATAAAAGAAAATTCCAGTAAGACAGACTAACCAAAAATAATGACTTTGATTTTAGCTCTGTTTTTGAAACATGGAGAATGGGAATAATCCATTTACCAAATGGAAAACAATGTAATAATTAGAAAGAAAGGTTAGTTTCATACTCCCAATGCAGGAACTAATAATATTTGATTCCAAACTTGAAAAAACTGTATCTCTTGATCTAGTGACAATAGTCAAGCAAATGATATTTTCGTGGTGGCACAAGAAGCTTTCCTGAGACTGGGGGCTCCAGGTGCTCTTTATAGAGCAAGAGTGCTTCAGAAATGCCCTGGAGCAGCTCTCTGGGGTGGGGTGTGAGATGCTGGGCAGCACTGAGTCCTGAGCTGGGGCACGAGCTGGTTATCACCCTCAGCTCAGCAGTGGTTAGCACTGCTCTATGTTCAGCACAGGCTGGGGAACCAGAGCAGTGGCTGTTGCATTTTTGCCTTTCAGGTTTTTGTAGTTCTGAGAGATCCCTGTGGAGTTAGCCCAGTGCCTTATTTCCTTGAAATGTTTGGCTCATTTTATCAAGATAACTTATTTTAGTGCAAATCCAATAAATACCTCTTGAGATACCACAAATTGCCAAAAATAGATGGGATCAATCAAGTCACTCAGGCACAGGACTGGAAATAGAAGTATTTGGTTTAGCAACTCAGAAGCTTTTTGGTGTTTTCTTCCAAATGGACTGAACTGTTGCAGGTTTTTAATCTCCTAAAATCTATATTCCATAGATCCTTAATCTACTATATTTTCTCAAGATTAATAGGAACCTTGCAATCCTTTCCATCCAGTCTTGAGCTCTAAGGTTCTAGCTCACTTTCTCTAAGTCACAGAAATGTGAAGTACCCTTTGTCAAAGCCAAACAAAAGCATTCAGAAAAAAAATCCAACCCCCGAATCATTCCTGCCAATTTCAGCTCTGATGCCTTAAGTTGCTCCAGAGTGCTGTCCTGTCCTGACAGATGTTCCTCCCATGTTTTATGAAAACAGATGAAGTCATTTTAGCACATGAAGATGTCTTCTGTTCTCAAACTTTGTGTTAGGTCCTTTACTGCTCTCTGAAGTGTTCCTTGTGCATTCCTGGTTTTCTAACACATTCATCAAAGTGAAAAGCTTTTGGGATGCCACATAGACAGTTTTCTGGTATATGCACAACCTAAAGCTATGCTTCTTGTTTTTGTCTGACATTAAAAAACCAATTAAGTCCTGTAGTACAGGTTTTTTTCTTTTTTCTTTCTTTTTTTTTTTTTCCACATTATGTCTTGTAGATTATATGACAATTTCCTGTCTGTCCGTATTCTGCTTTATATCATATTTAGGTTTTTGTTATTTTTAGGATTAATATGTCAGTCCTTTAGTTGAAAGTGGGTATGAAATTTCAAAAAAATTCTGGTGATTTATTTCTACTGATTGTACTAAAAAGCTGACTATCTTTAAGTATTGTGCTTTTTTTCCCTGTTCAGGGATAGAAAGAAATGTACTTTCAGAACTAGTTCAAGAATAATTTAATTAATAATCATTTTCACAAATGTCACTGATTTTCGCAGTCGCCAAGGTGCTTTTAATTGACATTTTACAGATTAATTTTTATGGCATTTGGATGAATTGTCCACTTAAATGTATTTATACCAGTAATAGTAATATTATGATAAAATTATTTTCTTTTTGGGATCCATTGTTCTTGGGGAATACCTTATAACTGAATAACTTATAATTTTTACAATAGGGCTGTGATATTACAGCTCTCTAGTAACTTAAGCAGTGTTCCTGCTGCCAATCCACAATCTGAACTCCTGTCTTCCTAAAAGAGCTTCAAACAGATCAGTTTTTATAAAATGACAGCCTGTGGATATTTTAGTTGTGAACAGAAAATATAGGGTGTGACCCAGGATCATTCACCGGAAATCTTATCTGTCCCAAAATACACTGTATTATTTGAGCAGTCTCATATTCGAAGACCAATGCCGTAAACAGCTTTGCTTTAGAGCACTGGCTCAGCAAATCCTTCTGTTTTTGTTCTTTGTTAGGAATTCTATTTTCAATTACTGTTGTATTAACTTGGGAAAATACTTAAAACAAGTTTGTGTGCTGACACAATTTGTACGTGAGAAATGCAGACATCTAGGATTATTATTATTTACGGACCAGAATTCATTTGAGAAGAGATAGTGGGTAGAAAAAAGCATATGGGTTTTTTTTTTTCCCCCCCCCACATGTGGAACACAAGCCTCTCAAATGTTTACAGGAGTATGCCTTTTGATAATGTAGGATTTGTTTCCAGCACCATGTCCAAGAGTTAAATGAAAATGTTTTTTAGACACAGTAGTAATACATATGGTCTGCCTAAGGGGTAAGTGATACAGTAACATGTTTTCTGAGTGCTCTTTACTTGGTCAAATGCTTTTCCTTGGTTTTCTACATATTCATGTTTATTTCTAAATTGTTTGCTTTGGAAGCATAAAAGAATAAAGAAAGAAGATAATCTAGGAGTTAAAGAACCTATTAAAATTCTCCATTTCCTAAAATGTTAATAGTCAAGGAAATTTGAAATATTAGACCCTTAATGCCATAGGCTAAACTGCAGTCCTCTGAAAAGGTTAATATTTAATTTGGCATATTTGCTCTGAATGTTAGCTATATTAAATATTTGTATTTTCTCTGAGCTTGAAAGAAGCTTAGTATTTTCAGCATCTTGTGTAATTCCTATTTCCAGAGATATATTAAGAGGTTATTTAAGGTCACCACTGTGTTGCTGTCAAAAGACACAACCCTCATAGCCAGCAGACCATGTTAGCCCAGGGTGAGCTGGCTAGAAACATCATGTTTGGCTCATGTACTTTGTTTCAGCTGCTGAATTGTATTGAACGACATCTGAAAATACTCGGAGACTATTTAAGGCAGTAACGTCTTTATTAATTAAGAAACAAATCCATTTTAAAAAGTTAAATACTTAGTATCTGTCGTCTCTGTATTCATGCAAACAGCAGCTGCAATTAAGACTGTTGTAGTTAAAAAGGGAGAAGCCATGTCTGCGAGTGGGATGGCAAATGGACCCGGGTAGGCTGTTCCTGCTAACATATGGGCTGCTATTAGAAAGGAGCACAAGAAATTTGGTGGTAAGCAGTACATAAGGAGCTGCAGTGGCTTAATGAAGGCAAGAAGAGAAGAATAATAGACATGGAGAACAAGTCAGGATCTGTTATTTGAATTGGCCCTTTGGTGTTTCAGTTTGACATGCAAGCTAAAATGCCCTATAGAATGAGGATCAGCATGAGACTGACTTTATGGAAATGAGAAGCCTGACCAAAGTATAACTGTTTGCTTTATTTAAGATTTGTGAAATTCTTGAACGTTCACATAGCTACTATTTTACACCACAGAATGGTCTGTGTTTAAATTCGTGGGACTCAGGTGTTTCTCACCATAGGATTGATTTTCTCTTAATTTGCTTGTGGTGCACCAGCCTGATAATCAGCTGCAAACAAGTAGCAAACTTTAAGCTCTTGTGTAAATCCCACTGTTAATATGCACAATTTAACCTAATTGCTTCTGTGGCAGCCTGGGGGTAGCAATAGTGGTTGCAGCCTCACAAGTTTGGGAATAAATACAGTCTTGCAAAGAAATTTTAGGGACCGGAGGGAGCTGAAGTTGTGTATTTTTTTATTGTCCTCTCCCCTACCTCCCCCGCTTAAGCTCTGTGGATGACACTTGCATTACCACCGTGCCAAAAACTAGGAAATGAGTAAGTGTGGACTCGGTGCCATAATTCTCTTCAGAACGGGGTGGAGAGTCTGCTGGCTTGCAGCAGAGTACTTGCAAAAGGCTAATACTCTTTACTGGTTAAAAACAAGGATTTAAAAAGCTTTTAGCAGATATGTTGAATGGCGCTTTTCAAGAGCAAACAAATAAATGCAAAGATGAAATGAGGTTTCATTGTATCCATCAAGAGGCAAAATATTACAATGATTGTATAAGTTCTGTCTCAAGTATTCTCATGGCTAAAATTGCTCAGAATATTAAGCTATGTGAGAGTCAGATGTATGGAATATTAAATTCTAACTAATAGCTTGCTATTAGGCATTGGATAACATCAATGCTTTTCCACTGTACGGTTACTGTCATCCTCACTAACTCTGAGGATCATTTTTCACTTTTTCTTTTACTTGCCGTGTCCAAAAAATAATCAGCAGCTGTGCAGAGTCTCCATGGGAAAATAAAACCCAACCCCTTAAATTACAAATGCGGGGGAGGGGGAAGGAAGGAAACAGTTTTCAGAGACAAGCAAGCAAAATAGTTGTGGTATATGAGACTCATCATTTTTGTTTTAAACTATTACATTAATTGGATGACACAGAATTAAGCAATTGGGCTTCAACTTTTCAGCTTTATTGACTAAAATTTGTACTCTGGTTAAAAATTTGGTAGAAAACAACTCTTGAATATGAAGGAATAAATGTAGAATTGCCTTGGTCCAATACCCAGAACTCACTGTATTAAGCACTGGATCACTGCCAAAAAAAGCAGCATTAAGAGCTGTTCAGTCTCTTTCCTTGTCTTTTCCACAGAGCTGAGTCGTAGAATGATGTGCTAAAATATGAGATGGAGTGACTTAAGTGAGGTTCATGACAAAAATGATGGGAACAGGAAGCTGCAGCTGATAATGAAAATCACTTCTGAAACCTATAATAAGGGTTTATTTATATACAGTTTAATAATTCTCCATGTTTAAATATAAGAGGATGCAAATGGAGCGACATTTATTTCATGTTGTATGATGACAACCTTGATCCTGAATTGCCAGATAATCCCTTAGATATGCACTTTCCTTTCTGTGCCATTTAGCTTTCTGTATAAATCTTTGGTTGCATTTAATGATCATTCAGGATTTTCTGGTTTTGAGGTACTACTTTAGCCTACTTGGGATTTTATGTCGGTGAGAAAATGAAATACATTTTTTTCATTTCCCATAGATGAGGAAAAGGTACAGAAGGGGAAGATTTCCACATATATCACTGCTGCTTTACTGTAACATTATTGTGACTTGCTTATTATGTTCTAATGCCAAGTTATAAAGAAAGTGGTGCTGTGGCCTCTTATTGTCACAGCACAATAAAATTACTAAGGGAGTTGTCTCCCTTATTACTGAGTTACTTATCCACTTCTACTCCATAGTAACAGCCTGTAACACTAGAGGAAAGATGTTATGGTTGTGAAATTTCTTCAAGACTGGCATTGCCACAGCCAGATAGCTTATCTAAGCAGTTATTCCTTTTTTAAAAATTTTTTTATTATGTTTCCTCTCCCCAGACAGCTGCTGCTGCTTCCCCCTCAGGGCTGCTGTGCAGTGCTTGTGTTCTGCTGGCTTTGGCCATGCATGTGCTGTCCTTGTACCAGGACTCTTTCAGGGGGAACCGTTCAAATCTGGCTTGCCTGGGTGTTTGTGGAAGAAGAGAGCATCCAGGGAAATATGCTTACGAAGGTGTGAGACCAGGAAACTACTACTCTGCTGTAGAGTGTATAAATCTAATCTTTCCTCTTATCAGAAACAGTAATTTTTTCCTTAATTTTGTAAGTTACTGTCACTGAGGCTGGGCTGTTGAATTAAAGTTGTGATCAAAACTGATCTGTAGCACACCAGCAGTAGTCTGTTTATGTATAAATGTTCTATTAATTTTGTTCTTCATCTTTGAAAGGGATTTTATTCACTCAAATCCTTACAGTTCAACAATACCTCAATTCCACTGAATGGTTTGGAAGTTACCTCTTTTCTTTTCTAAAGCCTGGAGATTGGAAAAACGTATAAAGGATTTTACCTCTATCTTTTTAGCTACTTAAACGAATCTTTTGGCTTGTGCCATGCAATATCAGTTAGCTTGTAATTCACTTGGTTTGGTGCTGCAATTCTGTTTTCTTGGTGTTTGAATGAAAATATCTAAGACTTGCATATTGGGGCAGGCCTTGGAGCAGCTGCTGTGTTTGTCTCAGCCCTAACAGCTCTTTCGTGTAGGTGGCACACTCAGACTGACAGCTTTCTTTCCAAAAAGGATTTTTCTCCATTCGTCTATATGTGGCTTATTTTTGAAGTTATCCATTTCCCCATTCTCTAAGTAACTGAATTAATTAAAATCTGTTCTTAATTTCAGAACAAATTATATTTTTTTCTTTCCAGTTTTATATGTTTATGAGTTTTCAATGTTTAAAAAAAAGATTTCACTTTAAGAGTGATAATTTTGCCTCATGGAGTCTGTTTTTTCTTCTGCAAGAAAGCTTAGCCATATAATTAATTTTGTAGATCTTGACCCCAAGGCTATCCAGGATAATGGAGTTTCGAAGTGAAATGAAGGTGAATATTATAGCATCATAATGGTCACACAGGACTAACTGGGGTAATTATGACTGTTGTGATATTTTAGATCTGAATTTGCCCCCTGGTGTGTTTTTCTAGCCTCCTTAATAAAGCAGAAGAAGTCAGTGTTTGCAGGTGTCTGGGGACAGCAAAAAAACCCTCATGACCTGTCAGCCTTCCTTTCCTATGCCAGAAATCACAGTCAGCTATTGCTAAATTGAAGTTCAGCTGATACTGCCACAATGGTTTCTGCTAAGGGTGACATGCATCCTTCCCAGGAGGATGGAGGATTGTTTTCTCCACTCCTGCTGCTATGCTGGTGGCAAAAGGAGTAACAGCCCCAGGAAATGATGGTTTTCTTGCATGTGGTTGCATATAAAGCAGGTCAGCATTTGCTGTGATAACAAACATTAGCTGTGATTGCCCTATATTTTTGGCATTCATGGGTCTTCCTGAGAGTCACTGGTTTCTTGGTATGCCTTTCCTTTCAAAGTGGTTAATTGCTCTGAAGAAAGGCTCATGTTTCAATTTATTTTTAATTAAGCTTCTGACTATTTCTGCGTACTAAAAACTTGAAATAGTAGAAAATAATAATAAAAAATATTATTAGTAGGATGGGTAAGTGGGTCTCCTTGAGATTATTTCTCTGTAGGTTTGTTTTGCCAATATCTGGCCTGAGGCACTTATCAGTGGTGAAGAAAGTACTTTGTGTAGCTGCTTGTTTTGGCAACAGTGTGCAGACACCTTTACTGTTTGCTGAGCAGTGTCCTCTGCGTTCAGTTCAGTGGTTAAGCCATTATATGAGGAATAGATTTTACCAGCTACAAAACATATGTGATGTTGATGATCTTGCATAAAAAAAGAAAATAGTTACTGGAAGTCAGGAAGCTTGCCAGGTTGAGCAGCTTAACCAGGAACAAAACCTTTCATAGAGTAGCTGTGGCAATATTGAAAAGCCTGTCCTCAAAACACCTTGCAGTAGGTTTAGGGATGTCCTTTTACCTAAGATTGCAACTTTGTCAGAGTTGTCTTTGCTTTTTTTTAAGTCTTAAGTTTATTTTATTGTACTAATTTTAAAGTAATATGAAAATTGTCACTAAAAAACAAAGCAGAAGGAAAATGGAATTGAAAGAGTTACTATTTTGAAATTAATAACAAAGTAAAAATTGGAATTAGCTCAGAGTAAATGGATATCTTCAAATTGGGATTTATCTGTGCCATGAAGAAGCATTATCTCGTGAATTAGTGTCCCCTTCCACAAAGATCAAGCTCTACAAGTGTCTCTTTTGGTAAGCGAAGGTTCTACTCAGATAAAGGGTGTCACAATTATTCCGTTTTCCTTATGAGTATTGCTTTATATCAGAGTGTTTCCTGCATTGAAAAATTCAGGACATGCCCCAGTGCTGCATGCCACTCACCCTGTAGCCCATCTGCACTGTGATGTGATTGCTGTGCTCCTGGAAAGGTTGTCCGGAACAAGTTGGCTCTGTAGGATCATGGATGCCATTCCAGCAATGAAGTCTCTTCTCCTGCCTTTGGCTCTACATCTGTTTTTTGTGTCCACAGTCAAGTCCTACTTGGTTATTTTTCTGTCCTAGTTGGGTCACTTTGGTAGTAACTTTCTGCAGAAATTGAAAGTTGGAATATTGGAAAATAGTGTGGAGTGGCTGTAGTGAAATGCTACATACCTCAGGTGGGGCTCCGTAAGTGTAACTTCCCTGTTGTATGCTGTTTATTTGCTTGTTCTCATTTTAATGATTTCTAAGAAAAATGTATTGTACCTGAATATCCCAATAGGGATGTTGCCTTGCCAGCATCCTACCTATAAATGTGAGCACATGGTCAAAGGAAGGAAGGAAGCCAAAAGTGCTGTGCATGGGGAACACGGGAAATTTCTAGGGGTGAGTGACGTGAGAAATTGGTGAGTTGCAGGTAATGCTGTCAACATGTAAATAGTGTCATAGAACGTTTGGGTAAATTGCATTAAAATTTGTGCTTCTAAGGCTACATCACTACCACATACAAGCTAGCTGATTTCAGGATAACTTTGTGCGCCTGTGTGAGCTGTCGTCAAGGGATGCTATGTTCAAAAAATGGAGGAATGAATTTCTAACTGGTATGCGATCTGGAGATGTTTACAGTATTCTGCCATCATTATTTTCTTTTCTGATAGAAGTGGAAATGGTACATTCCTCAGGGAGAATTGTTTTCTGATGGCGAGCTTGAAGAGAGAGTTTGAAAAATAGAATTGGTGTGTGTTGATGAACTTGCTATTTTATGCAATTTGCGTGGAAACATGGAAGCAGCCTGACAGAGGTGTTACATCCCTTTTCAGTTGTGTCTGTGTGAGCTTTTTCAAGTCCATAAGTTATTTCAGTATTTATCTGTTATTTCAGTAACAATTGCTGAGAGCTGTGCAGATTTGGAAATACTGCATGGTAAAAATTGTGAGATAGCTAACTTTTTTTTTGATGTGTCTTTGAAAATAGGCTACCTTGGTCTTCTATTTCATGCTGTTGAAGTTTCAATTAACTTTCCTTTTCTGACGTATTTTCATCCAATAAAAAGGCAAATTGATTTGGATATTTATCCAACACTTGATTAAATTAACTTTCTCCTGAAAGTTTTGTGAGCTTTGTATTGTAACATGGAAATTTATTACACAGTTACAACTGAAGGTAACACTCGTGATGAACAATGATAGAAAGAGTTCAGGGTGTGGTATGCAGTGTTATGCCTGTGGTTGTACACAAGATCTCTTGCTGTTATTTGCCCTGTCTTTTTCTCATTTTGATAATTTCTGAGAAAAGTGTTTTGTGCCTGAAAATATTGGAAAGACTGAAATAACTTGAAAACAATGGTAATACAGAATAAGGTTATAGTGGCATATGTTGCTTTCCTTATAATGAGGTAGAATTGTCTTTACTTACTTAGCTCTAGTCTCTCCGTTTTCAGAGTTAAAAGCAGTCATGTAATTTGTGAATGAATTGTATGGGATAAAGTGACTCACCAGGATAGAATATAGAGCGCATAGCTGTGTTGTTACTGGGAAGTACTCAAAGGCTCAGCTGTAGAAGAGTCTGCTGATTAGAACTGCTGTACATGTGGATTTAGATGAGTATCTGCCCTGAAGCTGTCCAGCACACTTTGTGGCACTTCTTACTGCATGAATTACTGTTCAGACTTTGCTTTGTGTTGGGCATCCTACCTTTAAGGATGTTAAAGGAGCTCTTCCGACTTCCTTGCTGTGCCTTGCAGTTAACTAATATTTTTTTGTTGTTCATACTTAGAAGCTTCTGCAAAGGGGATAAAACACAAACTTTCTGTGCTTTGCACTCCTAGTAGCATACCAAAATTTGAGGCTTTGCTTCTGAAATGCCTTCTAGTATTGCCTTAATCCTTTCATTGGTATCTTCTCAGTATAGGAGTAATCTCCCTGTCAAAATTCTGCGTCTGCTCACAGGACAAGATCACAGTTTGCATCTCAGTTTGAGAAGGTCTCAGTCGAACATCTTTCTAGCCTGTGAGGTCACCAGAGAAAATCAGGTCCTGGGAATGGTTTCTGGGTGGTGTTGGTCTATGCTGGGTAGCTGAGTACTTCCGACCTACCCCAAGGTCAAGTTGGTTTTCTTCAGCTGTGCTGCTGTGCTGTAGGGACGAACACTAGCAAGCTTGACTTACTTGCACATTTATGTGTTGTTACTAATATTGGTATGAGTTCTATCAGGTATATATTTTATTGAAAAATGGCTGCTTATGATTTGAGTTTTAAAAAGCAATAAAATTGGAGAAATTGTGAATGAAGCTTGAAGTAGACAATTTTGTTATTGCAATTATAAGAATATACTCCTTTCTGTATTTTGCAGACTTACATAATTGATGTTTCAAATCCTAGAATGAGCCATGCTACTACATATTGCAGCCCTATGGTATTTAGCAAATAATTTCTTTCTTCCAGCCATCTTGAAAGTTTTGAAAGATGTTTTTATTCTCACTGTGTATTCTCATTGACTCATACCATGTGTTTACATCTATAAACATAAAATAGTTTAAATCTCTTTTTTGAGAACTATTTTATAAATTTATTTATGTTTCTTTTCTGTTCTTAGTAGCATATTTTATTCCTTTAGAATATTGGGTATTTTTTGTGGTGATGGTCTTTTTGGGAGAGAGTAGATTAACACAGAGAAGTTTGTAGATGAATAGTAATTATTTATCATGAAATAATAGATCCTGTTACAAGTAGTAGAGTGTAGCTGTAGTTCCCGTGCTTGACCTGTACTTTATAAATAATCTTATTTTTCCTGTCCATTAATAATGGTTTGTGTGGCGATAATAAGGTGTGATGCTCTGGGTGGAAAATATCTTTTACAACCTACTGGTTTTCCTGTTTGTTTTCATGCTTGTGAGCTGGTTGTTTACAGGTAGCAAACTTAGCTACTTTGCATGGCAGTGTTTTGTTTTGTGAAATAAACTAAGACCTTTTTGAAGGTGCTGTTTAAATGAGAGTTTTTGAGTTGTGTGAAAGCAGAACTGCATCTGCCAGTTGAATGTCTTCTCTGTTTTAACAACTCCACAAAAATCCATCTTCACTGTTACAGAAAAACGTGCCTTTACTGCATAGCCATTTTTTGTCCACCTTTCTGAAGCTGTTGGATGTATTTTCTCTGTTGGATTTGTGTAAGTGCATCATGTTGTGGCCATATAAATCATATAAAAATATAAACCAAATAAAAACTAACAGACATGAAGTGTAGTATGACAGGTATTGTCTTTATCAAGTCTTGGACAAAAAGATCCATTGTTTTTTTTCTTAAGTACCTTTATGTACAAAAGCTTTTTGAAATACTTTTTCTCTGCAATTAATACTGTCTCAGATTTTCAACAGATATTTCTTAAGTTTATTGTCAATCTGGCATTTTCAAGTTAAGTGAAAAAGCTATCTGTTAGTATCAAGTTTTTGTAATCACTGAATATATAGGTAGGATAAGAGACAATATGACACAAACTTAAATAAGTAGAGGTACATTAAAGTTCTGTTTGGATCACTTTAAAAGTTTTTCTATCCATTTGTTTCAGTTTTGTTTTCTTGCCTAAGTGATTATCAGATTCTTGTTAATTTTCCTGATGAAACTTATGAATTAAATATGTGTGAAAAATGAGCCAACAGCTGAACTGGTCAATTCTGTCAGAAGTTCCTTGGAGGGAGCTACTAAAGCTCTTAATCCTAACATGCTCTTAGCAAAGCCTTTAACATCATGCCTTGCATACCCAAACAATCCTCTGCTTGGTTTCTGTAACGTTAAGATTGGTTTGTGACATGATGAAGTATACGGAGTGACTTCTTCAGACGGTTTCAGGCCATAAAAATTTTAAGGCAGGAGATAAGACTATGGTCTTCTCTTGTTACAAAGTAGCTTGACACTTAAACTGGCATTCCAAAAAATTAAAGGATACTTTTAATAGTTACGGGAGATAATTTTTAAACTTTTTTTTGATAATTCTGTTGGGGTTGTTCTTAAGGCTTTGAAGAGCAGAATTTATTTTCAGTGCAGACCTTTCATTGGAAAAAAGGCGTAATTTTAAAAAACAGTTATCTGCTCCCTTTTTGTCTCAGTTGCTGACTGCTTGGACTACATTGAAATTAAAGACCATCCACTTAACTCTTGTTTCTTTTGCTAGGTAAAGTTAAATTAATTCAGAAGATCAGAGGTTTAGTTGAGTAGAAATAAAGTGACATTTATTAGATTGTTGCTAAAGTCAAATTTTGTCGATGTTTCCATGTCTTGGCATGTTTTGTTGCCTTCTGCAGAACAGAATTGCCTTGAGCAAAATGAACCAGTGGCCAGAAGAAAGTTTGAAACTTTCCATTGTATTTTAATCAAATAATCTTACGTATTTCTGACGTTAGTGTTTACTCGTATTTCTTTAGTGTGTCAGAGAATGTGGCTACTATTGGTAACATAATTTACTTGTTTACAGTTATGTGACGGTTTGCACGAGCACTTACTATTATATTACTGTGGTTATATCATTGGTAAACTCAACCTTGTCCTTTGTTGCTAATCAAAAACTAGCTAATGGTCCAGGTGTTTCACAAAAATAGCTTTCTTTTCCTTTCTAACACAACAAAGTTTTTACACATTACCTGAACACTGAGGTATATTTTACACATGTACACACAAATTCTATTCTTTTATGTTATCTAAATTCACAGGAATTAGTATTTCTATTTATATTTTCATCTTTAAGTGAACATGACCACAGTGAAGTGGTAAAAGTGATAAAGTTGCATCACCAGGAGTAGCACAGATATTTTCTAATTTTTTTTGTACTTTATTGTTTGTATGAAGTTTGATTTGCCTTGAGTTTTCCTATTTATACATCAGTATTACACACAGAAACCAAAGTGATTTCTACTAATGCATTTCTGTCAGTGGGATATCTTTTGCATCATCTGTCGTTAATTTGGAGTCTTCCTTTTGTTAACTATCAATATCACCAGGAAAGAAATATGGCCTTGCTATTAAGCTTTAGCACTTCCTTGAGTTTGGTGTGGGCAATCTGTGTAACCTCTGCTGGGGTACACTTTTTAGACAGAAATGTGAATAGTTCCTTCCTTTTACAACTTTCTATTCTGTTCAAGTTGGCAATCTTGCCATGTGCTTATACAGTGGTCCCCATTATGAATAGCATTCAAGAGAAACCTCTAGAAGGCATTTATAAAAGTAAATAATATTTAGCTCAACCAGATGGAGACTACTGACTTTCTTCCTTCACTGCTCAAAACCCTGAAAATCTGAGATTTTTTTTTTTCCTGGAAGCTTAGGGGAAAAAAGCCCAAAACATCTCGAGCTGTCACTGGCTTTCTGTCTTGATATGATGGTAAAATCATCACTGGTGAGAACAGGTTAGCTGGAGAAGTGATGTCCCCAGTGTGTCCAACATGAGCATGAGAACAGTGATCGTTGGAAGGACAGTGTTCCGAAATGTGCTAGAACTCACTGAACAGTTTCAGTAATGGTTTCAAATACTGGTGGTTTCTAAGAACAATTATCTTGTGTAAAAAATTATATATCTGGAAATATTAATATTTGGGGGAGACATAATGTATTAGTTATGTTTTTAAATTAAAATGGTAATTTTAAATTCCATTAATAATTTCATTATTAGCACTGTGTAGATGATCTGGGGGTTTTTTAAAGGTATTTTACAAGGCAGACTAAAAGCATATTCAGTGTAATTTCTCCTAGTTACCTTGTGTTCAAGAAAAATAATGTAATTTGGAGGAAGCAATACAATATCTTGGAGTTATTTAAAAATACGTATCTTTTTGCATAACTAAAAACTTTTTTTTATGGATTTGATTCAGCACCAATGAATGTGAGCATCACATTCTGAGAAATGGGTAACTTTTGCAGCAACATGAAACTACTGTGAGAATCTTATCTGATAAGTGGTCTTTAAAGTGTGACATAAAAAACAGGCAGAGAAAAAGAATACAATTAGCAATAATGTTTAAGATCAGTTTGAATGGAGGAAGACTAGAGAGACTGGTTTGGTAACAGCTGGACTTTGGGCTAGGGTTTAGTTGAGTGGAAGTGAAGAAAGCAGTTTGCTGTAGGCCAGTGTAACAACCCAGCAGTTGATGATGTCTTGCTGGATGGGGGAAAGAAGGAAGGGAGTTGAAGATGCCACCAAGATTGAATCCAGGGTTTTGTGACTCTGAGGGAACGAATAATAGAGCTATTGACAGAGGGAGCAGGAAAAGGAGGAATTTGCATAAAGATGGTAAACAACCACTTCAGCTCCCGTTAATTGGTACATGCTCTGTTGACTTCATTCACAGCAGTTGAGGATATGGCTGTTAAGTTCAGCTTTAATGCTAATTTTGAATTGGCAGGGAGATCTCAGGATAAAATCCCATTTAAAATAGTCAGATATGAAAGTTTGAGGTTATAGATCCTGAATTCTTGGAAGTGGGATTGTATCATGGTCCACTGAGTTGTAGAGGCAGCTTAGGGAAGAAGAGTTACCTATGCAAAAGTGAAAAGAAAAAACCTGAAAGAAAACAGAGCAAAAGAAAAAGGAGAGAGAGAAAGGAGAAAGGAGAAGGCCTTTTTTTGACCAAAAACGCCAAAGGAAGGTTAAAAAGAGATTGGAGCTTTGAAAAGTAAAGTATTAGAAAGCATCCTAATAGTGAGATTAACTATAAAAGGAAAGCATACAAATAAGCTGAGAGGAAAATTAAAAAATGGAGGGGTTTTTAGCTCAGTTTAACGGAAAACAGATAATTATCTGAGGTAAACATAATGTGATATGGGAAGGAACTGAAACATCATAAAAACTCCTTCAAATAATTACTATCTTCAGAAAGATGTTAGGAAATGTAAAGGTTGTGTTGTCCCAGAAATGTGTACACTTGACTTCATAGTTCAGATATTCACATTTCAGTGTTTTTTATGCTTTGAAAAAACATAGAGAAAACTACATGCTAAAATATTAATAATAGAATGACACTACATTTAAATTATTGCATTTAGGTAATGTGCAAAGAAACCAAATAGACTAAGATTTTGGAATAAGTTATTTGTCTTTTACTAGGTAGGTTTTTTTTGTTCTTCATATAAAAATATAGATCAGTAAGGAAATATATGTGATGTAAATATGTTTGTCATATACTTTCCCAAGGGTTGTAAACATGTCATTATATTCTTCAGGTTGGCTTTATTGTCCAAATAATTCTTTAATTAAATTGAGCTCTCTTTTATTTAAAGCTGTCTTTTGGGGAGATATTGCCTTAGATGATGAAGACTTAAAAATCTTTCAAATTGACAGGACGATTGACCTTACGCAGCACTCCAACGAAAGACTTGGCCATAACACAGGTATGCTATTTCAACCTTGTTTTAATTTATTTTTCCTGTCAGTTAATTCTGTGTAGAAGGCAATCTGTGTTTTAAATGTGGAAAGGCAGCATAATGTCTTGGATGACATTAGTTTACGCTTAGAAAAGTTATTAAACAAAGACTATAAATTCACTTTAGGGAAAAGAGAAGCAAAAAATTTAATTTTATTCCATCATTTCTGTTTAAAAATATCCTGTTGAATTGAGGAGCAGAAACTGGTAGGAAGTGTAGAGCCTGCTCTGCAGGTGGTCATGTGGGAAAGGAAGTTGTACAAAGCTTTGATTTCATCACTGAAAGTTCCTGATAGCTGAGCCCAAGCACAATATGGAGAATATGTGTGGTATCCTGGAGACAAAATTAGAAGCCTGGCATTACAGCCTCTCCTTTTGTTATTTTTACTGTTTCATCCAGTTCTGTACCCAGACCTTGAAGAAACACTGGAACATGTAATCTTTTCTAGATCTGCCTTGTCTGAAAACCAACTATTTGTTTGACATTTTAATACGCGTTTCTATGCTATTGCTAACATACAGTGCATTAGCACCAGAAGCTGCAATCTGATTAACAGAGGCAGCTGGGTGTTCAGACAGCTAGATAAAGAGATTTTATTTATGTGTAAATATGTCTGTTTGCAAGAGGGAAAATATAATCCATGCCTAAATGGATGTCTGTCTTATGTCTAAAAATATTTATGCTTTCAGGCTGTGATTCGTAAATTGATAACTGAGCATCTGCAAACTTTCAGGTTATGATACCAAAAAAAAGCCAACTTATAGAGGAAAAGTCTGGAAAAAATGCTATTAGAAGATGTAAGAAATTATAATTGGAATTTGTTTTCTGTTAAGCATGTTTAATGTGTTCCTGAGTTGAGCTACTGTAACTTATTCCTGATATGAGGAAAAAAATTTTCAGACCAAAGAAGCAATTCTGTATTTAAGCTTTCAATATCAATATATTTAAAAATATTTTTATTCCTTCTAGGTAGATGCTGTGATTAGAGTGTTTTTATGGCAACATGAAAATTTATTTTATCTCCTTTTACATCCACTTGTTTTTCCAAAACAGGAAAACTTTTGATCATTTCTAGATCTAGACTGGATTTTAAAATGTTAATAGAGTCACTGGTCTCCCTGCTGTCCTCCAAATAAATGGTTTTAATTGCCTTTGAAGATATCTCAGGTGCTAGTTTTGTTGAAAAAATGTAGAACAACGTTGGTTATTTCCCCTTGAAGTGGATGCAGTCAAGTGATTTCTTTGGGTTGCTGACTCCTGCTTCTTCTTGCTTTTCTACTTTTTCTTTTTAACTGCGAAGTTATCATTTTTTTTAAATTACCACAGAAAAGATATAAATTTCTAAGAAGTTTTAAAATTATATTTAATATTCTGAGTTTTTCCTTTCTTACATGTATTGTGATATTCACATTATCTTTTCTTGTGGATGGTATCCTATTCAGGGTGTTGAATCACCCTTTTAAATATTACTAACATATTTGGATGCATTTTATCCGCCTTTATGGTACAACAGGAGTCAATGCCATTGTTATGATCAGTGGGACTAAACTATGGAGAACAAGCTCTAAGTTAATGACTTTATAGTTGCTCTCAGTGAACCCTCAACATGCTTGATCTTTCCATAAAGAGCATTAGAGAAGTCAGTTTTACACTTCACATATGTAATTTTTTTTCCTAAATTTACAATATTCTTGATGCATAAACTAGGAGGTTTAGACTGTTTTTGCAAACTGCACAGTCTAGTGTGCTCGTCTCCTGCTAATTCCAAAACAGCAAATTGTCAGCTAGGTAGTTAATATTAGATAGCAATTGGAAAAGGAACAAAAAGAATGCTAGATATCTGTAATCTAGAAAACAAAATTTTATCTTAGTTACAGATACAATGGCAGTTAATTGTGAGCTTGATTTCTGAGCACTTTGTCTTGTTTGTTTCCACAGACGAAAGGTGACATCAGGTGGAAGGATTAGATACTTGGTTGTAAACCATCAGGATGAAGTGGTGGAGTCACAGTGGTTATTGCAACTCTAATTAAAATCCTGAGGCTCACAGGCTCAGATTCACATTATGTGACTGTTCCTTTTCATGAGGATTATCTGCCTGGATTTGCAGGGTCAGATAATCTGTGAGCTTCTTGGAGTACGGCTCTGTCATTTTATTTTTCAATTTGTCCAAGCAAAATGCATAATCATTGTAAACATGAACAACAGTGAAGCTCATAACATTTTTATGTGTTTATTATTAAAAGTCCAAACTCCTAAAAGTATCCTCCTTCCTCTGCCTGGGTTATGAGAAGGTGCAGCAAATAGGAATTAGAACTTTTTTAGCCTACATGGTTTGGCAAGGCTGCATGTTAGTCATATAAGACAGCTTAGTTAATTGAGATACTTTTTCTTTGGTTTTTCACTAAATGAAATACACAGGCTACAATAAGACAGAAATGAGTGTTTTGGGTTGTTTTTTTTTTTCCCCCCTAGACATATAGTATAATACTTTCTTTAAGTAACTAAAGGATTCTTTAGGGGTTTTCTGTTATATTTGACAGTTGATGCTTTTAATGATTTTCTAATATTTATTTGGAATGCTTAGCTGTAAGCCTTATTTTATAAGATGAATGTTAACATGAGAGACAATTACATTAATGATGATCAGTGTTATATCCTTACCGTTATGGTTATATCCTTACAGTTATGGTTACCATGTAACTTGTTGCAAAGGAATGTGTTGAACTATTACCTCATCTATCTAAAATGTTTTTAAAAATTTGGAAAATTTTTCTCAAGGGAGTCAGCAGCTATGTGACAGTGTAATCCAAATAATTAGGCACATTGTTATTCACTGAGCAGCCACACATTCACTTGCCTTATATGGAATTTTCTCATCTGTAATATGAATTTAAGTTGCTGTTTAATAAATATATTTTCTACATGTATATTGAAAGCTGGGAAAGGCCTTTTTAGTGGTGGTCAGAGCTATCAATGGTCTGTTTCCTTCTATCTTTTTACTTTTTTGATTGTAAAAGTAGTTTACAGTAGTTTTAGTAGTTTTATAGTGAATAAAAGTTTTTATTCACTATATTCAACATATAGTGAATTGTAAAATATAACCTATTGCAAACATGTAAAATCACAAAACTTTCTAAAAATTCTGAATGATTTGACTCGTGTAGTGTAATCAGTGTTCTTGCTTCTGGTTTACTGGTGTTTGAAAAGCCGCTTGTAGCCACAAAAGGTTTATGTGTGAAGGGGGTATGTAGCAGACTGTATGCAGTAAACTCAGAAACTTATTTTATTTCTGTAAATGGCATGGTAAATGTTAAAGTAAACTACTTCCTAGCTTAGATTTTCAGTGACTGCTGTAATCACAAAGACATATATGTATATATACCTGCCAGGTCTCACTGCAATATGCACCAGCATGTGATGTTTCAAAGCCTTAATAGTGCATTGACATCTATTTGCATACTAGCGAAGAAGAACAAATATTTCATGGCAAAATTAGCCATATGAAGTTTGCAGCAGTTTTGTTGGTTTTGTTTGTTTGTTTTCTGATGAAACCTTGGCTGGTTGCTTTTTCTTCTTCCCCTCCCTTGAAATGAGAAAATTATGGCATACATTCAGGACATTTCTTTGAGAGTAAGCCTTTTAGCTGCCAATCAATATGGCTCTGCGGATGTCAAGGTCACCAGGAAGAAAAAAGCTCCAAATAATAATTAGATGATGTAATTGTCATGACTTGCCTGAATAACAAAGACATGTTGGCTTACATTCATGGAATGCGTACTAGAAAATTTTTCAGCTAATGATGTGATTTTATTGCATTGTCAAGAATACTTGAAATATTTTCATGGAAATTATCGAAGAATATGAAGCTTCCTTTAGGATGCATCTCTAGGCTAATATAGTTGCTGTCATGTAAAATTCCGTGGTTTTAGATTTTGAAAATTCTCCTCTTTTTTTTCTTTTCTTTTTAAAGGTGGCTTTGGAGAGCATGGAATGTCAAAAAAACGCAGTGGCCTCTATCAGCTTATAGAGAGGATAAGAAGATTTGGCTCTGGTATTTTCACTGTTTAAATTAGCAAGTTGCCTGATGTGATAGTGTATCATGAACATTAATGATGATAGTACTTTAACGCTTTAAAGCCTTTCTGCATTACTGTTGGTATAAACAAATTATAAAATAAAGAGTGCAAGAATAGTAATGAAGAGTTTAGCTCTTTGTTCCATTTTCTTAGAGTTCTTCTTCCAGCATGAAATATGAACGCTAAAATACATAGTTTTAAATGTCATATGAAAAACTGCTTAACTTTGGTTTATGGCTGTGTTCACAGTTATCAGCTTAACTAATATCAATACAGCGTTTTTCATTGCAAGTAGACTATGCTACAAAGCTGCTAATTTGGTTTGTTTCTTACTTTTTTCTGGATCCAGGTGGGGCATTCCGATGATTCACACTGTGTTTGAAGTCTTTGTGGTGTGTTATGCTGAACAAGCGTATTTTTATACTAATCATACTCTTGGTCAGAATGAATGTAGTTGAATTGAGCAGGCTATAGAAGTGGAATCCCCCCTAATTCTGGCTGAGTTTACTCTCTATATTTGATTCAAGAAGTCATCACTTTAATGTAGCATGAAACCTCAACCTCAAAAAGGAAAATATGTGAAATACCATTGTAATTGCACCACATTGTGTTAGTCAGAGCATGGTAACTGCCTTTGCAGATGTGCTTTGATACATAATCTTCATTCTTTAAAGGAGAATTAAAATTTTAGTGTTGCATAAATGCTTGTCATCTTTTATGTGCAATTTGGAATAAATTTCTTGCTTAGACCTCTAAAGAGCACCAGTGAAAAGAATTTGGAATGGTAAAACATCTAGATAAACATGTAATGTGGGGCAGTAATGATTGCATACTAAGTATAAAATAGTTCTTCGGTAAAGTGCCTGCCTGTATTGTAGACACTTTGTGTGCAATTTGTTGTGTAATTCTCATTTACGCCCTCATTGTATTGCAAGGATAAGTTATTTGCTTTACCTGTTTCGGGTTTTTTTTAAACCCTGGAATTATCTGTGTAATTCCTGATATAATTTAAGTTACACGTTGGTTGTCACAAAGGCGGGCTTTTCTTCCCATGTATCAGAACTTTCTCCCTGCCTTGTGCTGTAACTTCTTCGTTTTCTTCCTCCTGCTGCTCTCTCAGCCTTGGGGCTATGCCAACATTCCTTACCATGGCTCTGCCCTGGAATCCTCCCTGATTCTGACAAAGTCGTTAACACTTAAGAGCAGCTGGGACCACAGGGGATTCTCACAGAGGGAAAATGTAGACTTCCACGAGGAGTAAGACTTCACTGAGTAGGATTTGTTAACCACCTTTCGAGTTACCCATTTTAGTCAACTGCCTGGATCTGCGAACTGACTCATAAATTGTTCAGAGGAAGCACCTGTCCTGGTGTACAAGTCCTTGTCTAACTATCCTTATCCTTTTCTGTTCTCGCAGTAGGTTTCAGCTGATGTAGAAAGATTTGCCTGCCTGTAAAGGAATGAATGGTGGTAGTATCCCTGAAAATGGTAGACAGTTTTTTCTCTTGTAAAGAAATTCCAGCCATGAGTAGTACCTACCTATGGCGTTCCAAATGTTAGTTTATGAAAAATGCATGATTTCTTACTGTCCAGTCCTTTTAAGATGGCCATGTACTTGCTTTTTCCAGATCACACAATACAAGTGAAAGGGATAGTGAATGTCTTGATTACTTTGAGTCTGTCTAAAGTCTGTCGTTCTTTGCTGGAAAATTCCTCATTTATTTTAAAAAAAACCAGACCAAACCTAAAGCCAGAAAAAAGGAAACCTAAGGAAACACCACCAAAACCACAGGGAGTGTGGTTTCTTAAATATTTTTATTAAATGAGAAAATTTAGATGCACTTAGGCAATGCACATTCCAGTTGATAAACGTATGTGCAAGATTGTTACGTTAGATACATTCAAAAGATGACAACTCAGACTTCAAGTCTTTCTCAGAAAACTGCGTAAGGATAGACTGTCACATAACAGCAATGTCCTACTTTGAAAGGGCATAAAGAAATAATCTGAGTTTGACCTGCTGGAAAATAATTGCTCTCTTTTTGTGTGTGGGTATGTGTGATTTCATTCAGTGTTTTAATTATCATTGCAGGTTTTGAGCAAAATAATACGTCTAAAGGAAGAACTACTGTAAAACTCTCAGGGAAAAGTGAGAAAAACCGATTTCCCAGAGCTGCTACATCACGGACAGAAAGAATATGGCCAGGTGGTGTCATTCCATATGTAATAGGTGGAAATTTCACTGGTAAGCTTTGTGCTTTGGGTGAAAAGAGGAAAGATAATGTTTTGTAAATGCCTTTTTTTTTTTTTTTTAAATTTTTAAAAGTGAAGTCATGCTGTGGAAGTCAGCAGAAGGGTTTCTGTTGGAACAGGCCTGAAGTACATCTGTTTTGAAAATATTAGTCATGCTTAATTGTTTTCAGAGGCAAGCTACATAATGAAAAATGGGCAACAACATTTTAGAGAAGGAAAGCTCTATTTCTTTACCTAATATTTCTTGTTGCACATTTGTTTCCGTGAGCCTAAGTAATGGAATGTTGAGGAATTTTTTTTTTAACGCAGTATATTTTGCACAAGAAGTTCTCCAATTTGACTGGTCTGACATGTATTCTTCTAAACTGATTTCACTCAACAGACTGACTTAAATGTATTTTGTCATTCCTCAGTTTGGTTTTCAGCTAGGTACATACAGACATTGCGTGCGACAAGAAGAAAGACTGGTTACCTTATATGTAGAATTCTTAGCAGAAAACTAAATCGATCGATATCAATGTGGATTTAAAAGATAATTTGAAACAGAAATTGAGCAAGGAATGCAAAGAGATAAGAGAAAATACATGAAATAACATTTATTGTGCCTGGTAATACAGGGCACCAAAAGAAACATGGAAGTACTCACACATTGTGTGTATATGGAGAAACCGAAGTCATTCCTTTCAAACTGACAGCTACAGTCAAGCTTTCAGTTTGGGTTTTTACATAGTACTGTACCAAGTGTGACCTTTGCTTTAGGATTACTGTCTTCTGAAATAATCGTAGTAAACTAAATGAAAGCACCATATTAAAGATTTTGCCTTTTTTATAATGAAAGATAAATTCTAAAGCTTAGATAACACTGCTTAAAGATAAAAGAAAAGGGCAAGATGGGATGGAATAACCTTTATTTTTTTAGAATCTGATGTGATTTGAACTTGTTACTTTTACGAACTTGCAGGTTTTGTTTTCTTTAACTTTTAAAAAGGTTAGATTTTTTGTTTGTTTAATAATGCTATGTAACCTACACAGTGAGTGTATTTCTGCTAGCAAATTCTTGCCCGATAATACTCTTCTTTGTGGATTTTCAGCTCAGAAGCAGTACAGCTGTATTCTCACATGCTGTCTCTATGTCAATAAGCCTTGTCTTTTGTCACGCAATGAAATTACATTGCTCTGCTCTCTGAAGTACTGGATACTAGCTGGCTTTGTGTTCTGTGCTGAGAGGTGGCCTGGCTGCTTCTGCATCTAGGGGATAGTTCTGAGGTTTTCTGAATGTATTTCTCATTTTTAAAGCAAATATCTAGGTGTGCTCAGCATTTTACCAAATTCTGAATTTCCCAGTTTTGATGGATCATTTGTTTTCTGAGAGATTTTGATGCAAAGAAAGGGGAGACTGGTCCCTATTCACAACAGCCTTATTTTAATAAAATACTTCTACTGTTATGCCTGTTTACGTGGTTTAGATGAAACTGGTCTCCAGACTTGAAGGCTGTAGGATTTTTTTTTTTAAACTTTTTTTTCCTTTCTACTATATAGATAGCTGTGATGTAGGGTTACTCAGTTTTGTTTGTTCCTTTTCTCTCTGTTTTTGGGGGGTTTTTTTTGTTTGTTTGTT
>VZRR01013418.1:427806-660311 GCA_013398015.1 Oreocharis arfaki | reverse complement strand
TTTGGGTGTTTTTTTTTTTTTTTTAAGTTTCTTTTTTTCTTCTCCCCCAATGTGGTTCACTTGATAGTTTCATCTGGGAAATTGCTTAGCAGATGTTATGCTGATTCAGGCACATAAGCAACGCTGTAGTTCTTCTTCTGTCTTCCTTTGCTGTAACATAGTCATGATCTTTATTGCAGGTTTTATATTTACTGGGGTGTGTCAGGCAGTATTAGCCCCCTTGCAGGCACTTATGTTACGACGGACCGATGGCCTGAGTATCCCTTTAGCTGGAATCTTGCCATACATGGGACTACTGGGGCACACAGGGCTTTGTGATTCACCGACTGCTTCCAGGCCTATATTCCTAGTATTGATCGTAAGAAGGAAGCTGCAGTTAGGAAAAAGTCTCTGGTTTCATCTCCTACAACTGTTGTTGCAGGCACGCAGCGCGCCATGTTCAAGCAGGCCATGCGGCACTGGGAGAAGTACACGTGCGTCACCTTCATCGAGCGCAGCGACGAGGAAAGCTACATTGTGTTTACGTACAGACCCTGTGGGTAAGTGTGCACCTGTGGGAACACGTACTCCTGCTTTCGACCTTTTGGCCATGTTTGTCAGCTTTGCTCTCAGAAGGGAATGTATACTTCATGGGGAAATGAATAGATAACTACTGCATTTAAGGGATGCACCTGTTCTGCTTGGCTTTTAAGTTCATTGAAGCTGATATGTGTGGTAACTTTGTGAGGTTGCACCTCTTTTGTCTATTGCTAGATAAAATTACCTTGCTATGTATACACATAGATATGACACTTCTGTTTTTGGCTTTCTGTCATGCGTCCAATAATCATATGTGTTGTTCTAAAGGTATTTCAGGTTTATCATTTGTTTATTCTTAGCTTTCTTCATGTCACATATTTACTGCTAAATTATGTATGGGCATCTATCCCATATCCCTTTTCCAGCTAAATTGTTTGTTGTAATTTTAACTCTCATATTGCTAGACTATCCTTGCCCAGATTTGTTTAACCACCAAATGTATGGCTATTTTGCAAATTACTTCTTCTAGGTCACTGATGTGTAAAAGTGAACAGAACAGGTTTTATTACTCATGAGTGCAGCTCTTCATTGATCACCATGATCCATCTTCAGATATTACTGCTCACAAATGCCTCAGTCAGCTATGTTTGCTATTAATTCCTCTCAGAATTCTTAATTTTATGTAATGCTCAGTGAAATTCCCGAGTGCACCATGTTCATTTCCCAAGAAGAGGGCACACTGCCTGTGAAAATTTTGTAGTTCTGACGGTCATCTCCTGTTTGGGTTGTAGGCTCTGCAGTGAACAGCTCTCTGTCTTACTGCCTTCCTGATCATTGAGCCCTTTGCTTGTGTACTTTCAAATGATAATAGGATAAGATAGTGAAAAGAAGTTTTGGAACCTCCTTGCATCGTAGGAATGATCCTGAATGTATTTTATTATAGGCTCTAAAATTACATGTAGAATCATCTGTTTAAAGCACCCATGATATTCTTCTTAAGGTATAGGACATTATAAAACCTACTTCTAGGCTACTTGTGAAAGGCATTGCCTTTGCCCCTGAAAGACTCTGAGCCACAGATCCTTGCAGCAAGGGAGCTTACTCTTGGTTTCCTGTCACGTCCTTGTGCCACTGTAGGTCTGCTGTAGACCCCCGTTAGAAACAGTGTCAAATGAAATGGACTTTTGTTCTGGGCCAGCATGGATATTGTTTTATTTAACACAATGTGTAAGATAGGATTCACCTATAAAATGGGATTCAGGGATATTGACACACAGCTGGAAGAAAAATGGGAAGCAGAGAATAATTGTGATGGTTCCCTTGCATTCACAGAGGCAGAAAGCAATTTAAACAGAAGAGTGTGAAAGATGTGTTTTCAGGCACTTTAGAAAGAGATTTTTGGGGATATCTGCCAAATGTAAATTTTACAACTTCAAAATACCCAAAGCCAAATGACAGAAAATCTCTCCAGCCAAAGAACTGTTCCTTAGGCTGGTTGATGTCTCATGAGATCAAATCACTTTGGAGGAAGGCTGGATTATAACCAGCTTTAACCAGAAGGTTGGAATACGTTCAGTATCTACCTCCAAAGTCTATCTTAATTTTTATCATTAATGTTGTTTTATTGAAGGGTACTTTGCAAAACACAAATAATTTACAGAGGCTGTAACAAGTTTAAAATAAAAAAAAAAAGAGTGTGGCTGTGAAAAGTCCATCGTTGATGAAATAAAGCCAGGCCAAACAGAAGAGGCGGGTGAATGATTTTTCTAGGGGTCCTCAAGTTGTTTCAGGAAGATCCAGATAAATAAGGACATATATTCTCTGGGTGAGCAGGAACTGTGCACTACCCACCAGCATCCAGTGCTGACGCAGGATTTTCCACGGAAAGAGCCCAGACTAAAGTGACACTAAACCAACTGCAAACACTTTCTGCTACATGGCCAGTCACATTGAAATTAATCTTCAGTTCTTTCCCATGGCACCCTGCTGTGTTGGTTTGTTAGCACATTGTGTCAGTATTGTTTGTACTACCATGACAGCTAACATTCACAGATGACGGAGACTTTATTGTACTTAGCACTGCTGAAATTAAAAACTAGATTATAAACCCTGCCCCAAAGAGCACACAGTCAAAACATAACACATTAAATGAAACAAAGTGGATAGTCATATATGTGGAAATTCAGGTGGCACTATCTACAAAAGTCTCATATGACAGCATTAGCACACTAGCAAGTGAAGTGTTACTGAGCCTTTGTAAACAATAAGGACATTTTGGAGTGTAATGCATTACATCTTGAAACAGTTCATGGGAAGATCATCCCAGAAGGGCAGTGATTAAAAAAGTACATTTGAAATATAGCAGCTGGTTATCCAAGTTTAAAATCTTTCTTAAAACCTCTTTCTTAAGGTTGAGAGGTTACATATCAGCAATGAATGAGAGAGAAGTTTTGATTATCGTAGACCCATACGACTGCAAGGGATCTCAGAAGGATGTCTAATGTATTCTTAAAACAGAAACAGCTATTCCTGTATCATTGCTGATACATGCTTATCCAACTTGGTTCTAAAAACCTGCAAAAAGGAATACTTCACAGCCTTCTAGGAATCGTATTGCTTCAGCATCCTTAATATAAGAAATGTAGGAAGTTGGGGCAGCATTTTCAGTCATAGCTAAACCAGATATTTCTTATTGCGATTACAGGGCATTAACTTTTTCCTTTTCACTATGTCCATAGAAAAGAAATTCCATTTACTTTTTGAAGGAATCTGTTATATAATTTGATGCTCTTATTATGTCCCTCCTGAATTCTATATTCTTTTGGGCTAGAAAACGCCTAATTCATTTACTCTTTCCTGGTAAATAATATTTTCTAGGCCTTTGATCACACTGCTCTTTGAGATTTTTTTCAGCTAGTCCACATCTTTCTTGAGATTGATATCCCCAAAACTAGGGCGTGTTTGTCCAGATGAGTCATTACTTCTGTTGAGCCAGTGCAAGAGCTAATTCATATATCTTGTAGCCTCCCCTCCCACTTAGGTACCTAAGCACGGTGCCTGCCTGCTTCTCAACAGCTGCCATGTTCAGCACATGGTTGGTTGGGATGTGATTCCAAATAAGAGCCAAAGCTCTTTCCACAGCACAGACACCCCATCATTTGTTCCAGTCTTTTACCAGGTTTTGCACATCTTAAGACATCAAGTAATTCCGTATTTCCCTTTCCAGATCTCTTGTATAATCTCTCAGAGTGGCTATGAGCTCCAGGCTTGTCGTCATGGCATTTAGCAGTGTTTTCTCCAACTGCAAGTTTAAAAAGTGTCTTCTCTATCTCAACTTCATGTAATATTCCAACCATCTTTATACCCACCTTGATATCAGACCTCTAGTTTGCTTATGGACAGTTGTTCAGAAAAACGTCAAAAGCTTTACAGCTGGATCCCTCCTTCCCATCAAAATAATTTAATCTGTTGAAGCTTAAACTATAATTATTTTTCTTCATGTCTAGTTTATTCAACCTGATTTTGGTAACAGTTAATTATTAAAATATGGTGTCATAGTACAGCTGAATCACTAACTCAGTACTTAGAAATTTTCTAATTAGTGATTTGTATCCATGGCCTGCAGATGTGAGAATAAGAATATAGTATTAAGATGCTAGTGTTTGTGATTCTACTACCAAGCAGTGTACACTGGCATTAATACCAATTACAGCAAGTATTTATGCATCTAGTTGATTAGGGCAAATAAAAGTCTAGTAGGTAACAGATTCAAAATATTCTTTGCTCACTACTGCTTCTCAATCCTTATTTTTCTTTCTGTAAAATCGGAAGTGCCTGAAGACTCAGTCATTATACTTCTCTGTATGCAAAGCCAAAAAAGGGTCAGCAAATTGGGATGGTGTCTAGTCACATGCTGTTAATAGATATTACTGAGTATAAGATCAAGCTTCTTTTTACATAGTGAGAAAAAAGAAAGGAATGATTAGTCATACTGTTCTGGTAGCTCAGGACGCCTTTGATCTCAATTTGTGGTAATTTTTGTTCTCCATTAGCAGACTTAAACAAATTTTGTGACAAAATTCAGATGACTTATTGGAATTGCTGCTGTATCCTCTTGTCGAAGTATTTGACAGATCTTTCTGGGATACAGGGAAATCAAATCTCTTTCATATGCTTCCCCAAATGTTGTAGACTGAAGAGATGAATATTTTAACCTTTTTTGAACTTGCTAGTTTATTAAGTAGGCATTGCAGGTAAGTTCTTAAAGTTGGTGAAGCAGGTAAATTCATTGTCTGAGGTGCACCTTTGTAGCGTACTTCAGCTAGGGAACATGTTTTAAAAGGTGCTCAGTCACTCTTATAAAATGAGAAGAAACCAGAGTTGTGCTAAAGAATCTGTGCACGGGGGAGGGCTGACTCATGCTCTCAGGTGTTGAATAACCCTGGCAGCTGGCACTCTTCCTGCCCACGGCAGCTGGCACAGCTTCCTTGCTGGCTGTGGTGTGGCCTGCAGGAGGGCTGTGAGGAAGGCAAAGGTTGCCACAGTCTAGGGCAAGGTGCACTGACATAAACGGTGAGGGGTGGTTTGTATAAATACACTGGGATAGGCAGCTGTTAGCTGAGGAATGCTGGTTATAGTATTGGGGAGGACATCTCCATTGAGCAGGTAAAGAAGCAGTAGACACTTCTGCCATCACAACAACTCCTCTTAGGGCAGTGAATCAGAACATTCAATAGCCACCATTGCATCTTGGTCCCTGACAAAAAGCGAATTTGTCAAGCCAGGTCATAGCCAATATCTCCTTTCTACAGATGGACTTATACCTGGGATTGAAAGAGGTGGTTTCACCAAGAAAAACACTCTGCTTCCTGAGTGAGATTTTGTTTGGGAATTTTGTGAACCTCTTTTTCTTGCTTTGTGTAACATAAAGGTGATGATGCACAGTCCTAGTATGCTTATGAAATTCTGCAGTTTTTCATCCACACCTTCATACAGTCAGTGCCATGGCAAGCTGATGTCATGGCCTATGATGATTTTTATATTATGACATTTTCAAGAGTGCCGCTTTTTTAAAAAAGGGTAATATTGACCCTACCTGATTCTCTCTTCCTTTGTATTAAGAGTATTTTTGACAGTAGTTGTGAAATAGTACTGCTTAGAAGAATGAATATATTGTTCCAGTCATTTCTCTTTGTCATTTGTTTCTCATTGCTTGCCATCATTGATCAGCTAGACTGATTAAATGGAATTAGAGATTCATAAATAGTTACTGTCTCCAAATGCTGTCTGGTGCGATAAAGATTAAAGAGATGAGCTTTAAAACCTGCCAGTTGATTCAATTTAAGGGGTGTGACAAGTGCTCATACAGCACAGAGATCTTGGTCTTTTGCCAAACACACCTGGGGTCAAACCCATAATATTGCAAATTAATTTACTTCATAGATTTTTTAATTTTAGTTTTCCTTGTTCTTTGTCTCAGTGCAGTTGTTGAAGTAAATTGTTGTAGCTTAAGTGGATGTATTTGGTGTGCTTGACTAGACGTTCAACCTAGCAAATCCTAATGACCCTCTGTAGATGTGAACTGCTGCTGTTATTTTAAGACTTGGTGTTAACTCTAATTTTCCTTGGCATATAAAGAAACACTCAATAAATTTCTTTATATTTTCTAGGGAGTACTTGAAATCTGTCAAGTAACCAGTTTAAGGGAGCTCTCATCCTCTGGCTGCTTACTTTTTAGGAGCAGGTTAGCATTAAAAAAATAATTCCCAGTATGTTGGGGTTTAGATGTACAGTGTTAGACAACCTAGAGGAATAAATACTATGTAAAAGATGGCAGTTAGTGATTTTCTTCTGGAAAAAAAATCACCTTTCAAATCTGTCAGATGAGGGACCCTCAGTTATTAAACCCATTTGAGAATGCTCAACTTTTCTTTTTTATTACTGTAAGAGTAAAATGTCAGATTATTTTGTCAAACACCTAAAAATCAATCCGATTTATGAAATACCACTAAAAGCTTTCAGAGGTGATCTGAAACACCTCTGTTTTCAAGAAACAATAATTTCTTGATATTGTTAATTTTATTTGGTAAATTGGCTAATTACATATTTATTTTCTTATTTTAAAAATGTCTTAATAACTTAATGTTTTATACTGGCCATTTGGTTGTTCTGCTGCTATTAGCACACAGCTGTTGCCTGACCTTTTCAACACACTGCACACGGCCTTAAAAAGTTAGACCCTCATTTGGTCCAAAAGAAGTAAGAAGGACAGGAAGAGATAGACTTAAGTTAAATTCTAGTTTTGTTATTTTGCCCTTGTTATCAGTAGTGTCAGTAAAAACAAAGCAGGAGACATTACAGAAGGTACTATTTAGAATAATTTCCTTTTCTTTTTTTTTCCTTTTTATCTGTTTATCTCCACAGTATCACTGTGAAATAACTATATTGAATATATAGAGAAATTTTTAGGCCACCAAATATGTTTTTTCTAGCTGAAGCATGTAATGTATATGAAGTCAATAAAATAGGCATGTTAAAACTATTGAAAATGTGTTAAACAGTCTACAAATTTAGGTCTCAATAACCTATTGATTTGTTTTAAGCCATAAATAATCATTAATGTTCTTTAGTTCTGCATTGTAATTTTTCTCTGTAGAGTTTCCACACAGTGACAAATGTGAAGACTCTGCAGAAATGTTTAAACTGTTTCAAAGAAAATGATGCTTTCTGGCTTTTCACAGTTACATGTGCTTGTGCTTATCCTAGCTTTATTCTCGTCAATCTCTTGCACTGCCATCATGTGTTCTATTAAGATCATAAATGTTTTTAACTACAAATTAAATTCCAGGATTTAAAAAAGAGTTTAGGTGTGTTGAGTTTCCAAGGTGATTTTGCAGCATTATAGGTGAATGGAAAACTAAATAGGTTAAAATTGTTTGCGTGGTTGGGCTTGAAGGGTTGTTCTAAATGGATTGGACTCAAGCTGTGGCTGAAAGTGCAGTATCACAGGGGCTTGTCCTGCAACCTGTCGTTTTTAACATTTTTTTCAAAGACCCGAAAAGATATGATGACGCATGCTCTCATCAGAGCATCATTTATTTTTATTCTTTAGCTGAAAACAAGTTCCTGTGTCATTCTATAGGCTGACTGAAGAGACTGTCACAACAGTGACAGTTTTGTTGCTCCAAGTGAACATCTTTTAAGATCTTGAATAATATTTTTAAAAGCCCCATTCCTGTGTCCCTTATAAGTTATTTTGAATAATAAGTTGTTGTAGAAGATCTAAGTCTCTGAGACTGCCAAAAAAATTACGTTGTGCATTACACTGCAGAATTTTTATATACCGTTTTCTCAAGTTTTAACTGAATTTGCTATGTGATTTGTAGAGATATGTATGAGACCTTTCACCTGTGTTTGTGTTTTAATTACAGATGCTGTTCTTATGTGGGTCGAAGGGGAAATGGTCCTCAGGCTATATCTATTGGCAAGAACTGTGATAAATTTGGCATAGTTGTCCATGAGTTGGGTCATGTGATAGGTTTTTGGCATGAACATACACGACCAGACCGTGATGACCATGTCACCATCATTAGAGAAAACATCCAACCTGGTGAGATATTCTGACAAGTATTTTGGAAAAAAAGTCATGTGTTTGTTTTTGGTGTTTCCTTCGTCTGCTCAGCTCTGCTGGAACTGAGTGCTGAATAGCTGAAATAGTATTTATGCCTGCTATTCTTCTTACTTTGGCTGATCTCAAGTTGATTTACAAATAAAATACTGAAACTATAATATAGTATTTTCCAAAGGTCTGGCCAAGTAGCAAACCATTAAATAGAAGGCTAGAAGGAGCAAAATAACAATCATGCTCAAAAACTTTGATAGAAGCCGCTGCTCTTAAGGCTCTTTAAAAGTCATATTTCTGTGCTTGAGGAAGGGCATTTCTCTTGTAGGCTTTACTGAATGGTAAGTAGAAATATGTCCGTAGCTTTTAGCTGCCCAAGAGACTTGGACCTGGGAGGTAAAGTGAAGGGCTTTGCATCTGTGACGTTATTCACCTCAATCTCTCCAGAATATGCAGCTTTAGTCAGTGATCTTGGTGTTGTTGAGATAAAGCATCCAAGGAAATTGAGAACTTTAAACTGTGACTGTCAGCTCTTTGCCCCTCTAGCTGTTGTGCCCTTGCTTGTGTTGGGTAGGCAAGATGGGAGGGAACTGGGTGTGTTTCATTTGCGATGTTCATAAATGTGTATGGTCCTTGCGACACACTGCTTTCGACTTACGGGAATTCTATGCCCAAAAAGGGTGAAATCTGAAATTGTCCAATGATAGCTTGGAGTATTTGTCTGTTTCTTTAGAAAATATTTTAAAATATATTTGAGATATGATGAATCTTTGCCACTTCATCTAGGACTTGAAAGGAGACGAGCAGCTGATATACATACTCTTTCAAGTCTCTAAGGTCCTGAAAGGGCGTGCATGTTTGAACCTTCTTTCTGGTCTCTCTGTTTTACTGACTTGTGCAGATGCTGTAAGAACTCTTCCCCTTTTTTTTAATTATGAGAAAATCAACTGGAGTGCCATCCTCAGCTGCCTGCTCTCCCTTTCAGCTGTCTCTCTGGTTTTTGACTGAAACCACTTCTTGTGGTGTGGCATGAGCTTGAGGATCACTAAATGGGATCAGGAAACCATAAACACTGACACATTGGGTTTTCTGATATTATGCAACTTATGTTGGTTTAAGTGTTAATGTCACTGCAGGGGTTTTTTGCAAGACTCCAGCAGGAGTATGAATTGGAGTATGGCGTGCTTTTTATTGCTAATATACTGATTAGGCCAAAGAACTTATGGTATGGAATTACAAACTAAGTATAATTCTTTTTCTCCTGTTTTGCTCTTGTTAATTTGCAACAGCTGGATCTTGAAAATGTGACTTTGTAGTGTCTGGATTACATGGAGTCTCAGAGAGCAGCCTTTGCTGAAGCAAAGTCTCCAGTATCCCGTAGTTTAGTGCTGGATTTAGAATCCAGTTAGACTCTTAGTATCCAGTCTAATGTGTGAGGAAGGTTCTTCTGGAGTCTTTGTTGTCGAAATGATTTCTTTTTGGAATTAAGTATCAAACCAGAAATTTGTATGGACTCTACAGAAGCACATCATGATGTGTTGGGCCTTTATGTGTTAGTTGAATGAGATTAGTTTTTCTGAATCCAAATACAGAAGTTTTATGTGTGTTTCAGAAGATGTCTGCCCTCTGTTAAGAGGGCATGATAGAGTCACACACTTTCTCCCAAATGGCAAAGATTTATGCATGTCAGCGAGTAATTAAGTTAGGATCTTTGTTGGTTTTCTTTTCCTGTTTGGTTTTTACCTTTACAGAAAAAGATATTAAAGAACCTATAATTATCAATTATTTGTAGGTCAGGAATACAACTTTTTGAAGATGGAGCCTGGAGAGGTGAACTCCCTTGGGGAGCCATATGACTTCGACAGCATTATGCACTATGCCAGGAACACCTTCTCAAGGTTGGAGTCTCAGGTTATACCTTTTGACTTTTAATTCTATTCCTGTCTGTGAATGCTAAGAACTATGCTTTTTGAAGTACTTTGAAATCCCTTAAAATGTCCCTTGCGAGATAGTATTCCTACAGCAGTCAAAGCACAGCTTGTTTATTTTAAGTCGAAATAATTTCATTATGTTTTCAAATGTATTTCTTTTCTGTTCAGTTTCAAAGCAGCCTTTTGATCTTGCTTCAGTTCTTTAGATTTTCAGACAAGATAATCTGAAACATCATTTTATATGATACTCACTTTCTTTTTGTGTCCACAAAAATCTGAATTTAGAAAAATCAAATGAGTGAAATGGCTAGGAATGTTATGTGTAACATGATCTGTTCTCTAAAAGAGAAATTTCCTTTGATGCATGGAGTTTCATAACTATGGATTATGCAGGTACAGCACAGGTTATTTGGACATCCATCACAAAACCACAGCTTTTGCGAAGGGCTGCAGTCAGCCATTTACAACAGAGGATGCAGCCTCCTCTCTGTTTGTACAGATTTTTACTGTCATCAAAACCTTATAATAAAGATTTCTGCTTGCTCTGTCCTGTTGCAGGCTGATTCATTCTCAGCTCCTTAGTAACTCACCGGTGCTCTCTCTGAAAGGATGCGGAGTTGTGGGGAGCTGTACAATGAGCTGGTCCCATAGGTCAGGGTCAGCCCTGCTCTGGAGAAAAAGTGAAGAAGGAGACTTTCACCCAGTCTCCTATTATATTTCATACCAAGTTGTAGTTCAGCTAATTATTCTTTAAAAATACCAGAGTAATGTAAAATTAAAAGAAACCTCCAAAATAAAAAATATTAGTTTGAAATGTTATGTGCTTGGGTTTGGGGTTTTTTTAAATTAATTTTTCCAACTCATGCATTTTCAGGCAAAAATACTAGATAATCTGACACTTTGAAGTGAACTGAAGCCCACTAAAACCTCACCAGCCTTTGCAAATTTGTTTTGCTTGTTTTCTTAATATAAATTATATTATTTAAAAAAAAAATAAAACCAAGGGCTGTATTACTCAGCATACACATAATTCACCTCTGTAAGAGCATGGGAATGATCCACATGAGGTAGCTATTAGTCACATTGCTTAATCCAGTTACACATACCATTACCTTAAGGAGGAGATTATAAGAACCTATATAGAATAGAACAATTGAGCAAGACAGAATCCCCCCCCCAAGTCCTAGGGCAATGACAACATCAAGGTAATTTGATTTGTTGTCCCTGATCTCACCACTTTCCAAGCTGGCAAAAACCGATAGTGCCATGAGTAGGCATGCCCTGCCCCAAGGTACGAGGGGTTGTTACTTCATGCTGTCTAAAAACAGCCAGGAAACCCCTGAGGCCAGGTATTGATTTGCACTAATTCATCTTGCAAGCATGAGTCATGCACAGTGTGGCATATAGCTGTTTGTTAGGCTTTGCTCATCCAGATAAGTAGTAGAAATCACAAAACATCATAAAGTTCTAGACATACACAAGGGTTTTGTTCATGCTCTATTAAAACTTGCAGTATGTTCCCTCATTAAAGAGCTCAAGCATTTGTTTTCGCAGTTTTTCAAAAAGCATCAGTTTCAGGTTATACTGAAATTCAGTGGAAAATAGAATTCTAATTCATAGATGCAAGCTTTCTAAAGAGTAATGTGCCTTAGTTCTAGAAACTGATTAATGCCATATGTAGTTTATTTCACTGTTTAGGGTAACATCCTGAGATGATTCTTTCTTTGCAAAATTTCTAGTGATGCCTCAAAAAAATCTAACTGGGTAAAGAGAGGAGTATGTATCTGTAATATTCAAAATGGTTCATTTATTTTAATTTAAAAACCAATTTGTGTTTATAAATGTTATTCCTAGCTACAAAGGTCCTTACTGTTCATTCATTTTTGGACCTATGTTATGTCTGAAAGTACTGGTTTTATTTTCCAATAAAACCCTACAGGTATAAAAGAAACTATAAAAAAATTAAAGAAAAAGAGACTATAGAAACATATTCTTCTGTTAACTTCCATTTTATGGGATTTGAAGGCTTTTAAATTCTGTAATGTGATATAGAATGTATTTTTGTACCTTATTCTTTTAAAATTTATTTAAGAATACCAAAATGTTTTAGATCATATTAAAAATCTGGGAAATTTTGAATGAACTGCACATTTGGAACGAGTGTCCTTCTCTATGATGTTTTGTCATTTAAGGTTAATGTCATTAAAATCACATATGGTAAGTTGATGTATTTTATCGTGAAGCAAGTAAAGGCTGGCAAGTAAGCATTTGTGTTTCAAAAGCATCAGCAGCTAGAGTGGAGTTAGATGTCTTGTAATGCTTGACAGAATCATGATTGGCAAATGTATCTGTACCTCCTCTTCCATGTGAGTCAGACTTTAGGACTTCTCATAAAAACTTTTTTAGAAATAGGAACTTTGTGATTAAGAATTTTGTGCTAGAGATTATTTTATGTGTTTTTGTGCAATTTTGTAATTTTTTTTTCAATATAGCAATAGCTTAATGGCAGTGTCTTTTGCTTGTGTAGTCTTAACAGTATTAAAAGATCTTCCTTTTGTCTAGCAGAAATATAAAAGCTGCTATGTTAATTGATATTCTGAGAGATGATTCTTTTTTGGTAACTTTGCATAAAGTTTGCCAACCTGAGGAATTTTGTGGCATGTTGTCTGTATTTAAAGTTCAGTATTTTACCCTGTTATTTATGCCAAATATAAAAACCAGATTTAAAAAACAGGTATACATTCATGGAACTCAGACAGTTTAATGACAGAGACCTGATAGGGGTTTTTGGGGTCTATTTTTATTTTTATTTTTTTTAGGGGCATGTTTCTGGATACCATTCTCCCTTCCCGTGATGACAATGGTATACGACCTGCCATTGGCCAGCGTACCCGTCTAAGTAAAGGAGATATTGCACAGGCAAGAAAGCTGTATAGATGTCCAGGTATTGCACCACAAACAAACAAAACCCACATACTAGCAACTGTTTGACTTGTTGTTCAAGAGGAATTATAAACTTTTTGAGTCAGCTGCTCAGTAGTCTCTTTCTGTGTTGGCAACTGACATAGGCTGCTCAGGAATTGGATCATAAAAAAATCTTACAAATAAGGTCACTGGAATGCAAAGCACCTAAGGACAGATAAACTGTATGAAAAAACATGACATTTCAATCTGCTTTTCTTAGCTGTTCAACCACTAGAACAAAAGGTGTTTAATATCACTTCTGGTTTGCATACTGGCTGGAGTCCTTTATTTGAATTCAAGTTGAGTGGAGAAGGAGCAAAATGAATTATTGCACTCAGCTTTGAGCCCATTATATTTTTTGAAAATTTGTCAACAAAAGAACCCAGGACAACTAAATTGTAAACTCTTTTATGAATGAAATGGTTAGATCTTACTACAAAATTTCTGCGGTTTTAACAGATACATTTACTATTTGAATATCTTCTGCCTAATTCTGTCATCCTATAATTTGAATGCATATTAATTTTTTATCTCAAAATAGTGTGGTAGAGTTGGTGTCTGTCTCAGAGACCTCAGTGGCAAGCCTGGAGTAAACCAGAGTCAGCCCTGTGGTTCGTGTTGTTCTCTAGTGCTCTTTCTTCACTAAGTGCTGCCAGAATGGTGGAAATCTCAAAGCAAAGGGTTTGAATTTCCTTGCTCTAGTGACGGCTGATACCACTGTTAACCTTTGGTGTCAACCGAAGAAGTTCAGAAGTGCCATCTCTCAGTCAGAACTGACCAGCAAGACCCCGTGGGAGGCTAGACATCCCAGCTCTGTGCCACGTAGGCTTACAGCCGTACTGCTCCTCATGGGAATTAATGAAATCTCAGTAACTGTTTTAACTTAGATGTGTTGCCACTTTTAACCGACTGATCAATACAGAAGGACTAGAAAAAGGGATCAGGATTGAAGTAATGGAGTTGCTTCAAATTTGTACCAGCAGCAATGGGATCTACTGAAGATCTGGGGATTCTGATGTGCATTTGATGTACACTGTACAGCTGAAACACGCTTTTCCTTTGTGCTGTAAGTACGCTGAATCATAGTCTTGTATGTACTGAGAACATGCACAGAGCTTCTGGGCCTGCTAGAGCAGAAACCACTTTAACACCTTTTCTTTAACAACTGTTCCTTTGGGAACAGTTTCTGCTTTTTCGTTTCGGTACGGAAAGTACTTTAATAACGACACTCTTGGCAGCATTATACTTTGTAATGAACGTATGCAGAGAGCAACAATTCCATAAACACAAAGAATACATATATATTTTGATAAAAGGCAAATTTTGGCGGAAAAAAATGGTCTGTAAAAGTAAAACTGCTGTGCAAGTAGGTAGTATCTTATGATCATGATGACTTAAGAAAGAAGAAAAAGGAAAGAAATTATAAACTGGTCTGTTTAGTGTGTATATAATACTCTAATATGCACTTTCAGTCAACTGTAAAAGATGCAACATACTTTTTGAGCTAACGTTCAAAGAGTTGTTAGAAAATATCCTTTTCATATATGTCATGAAAACATGTAATGAGAGTTATAATTTCTTTCAATGTCATCAAAGTCTTGTTGAAAGTTAGTTTCACAGTATTGTAAAACCACTGTGGTTGTTCAGTAGGGATGTGCACTTGAAAAGTAAGATTTTTTTTTTGCAGCACGGGTGAACATGCTCGTGGGTCACACGGATAATAAAAATGCATGGTGGTTGAAGGATCATGCTCCTTTTCTGGCACCTAGCTTTGCAAACTTTGTGATAAAATACATTTGCTTTCCAGCCTTACTTAAATGAGCCATGCCATAAAAGAAAGTGAGTGTTAAGAGGGAGAAGAAAGCAGAAGGTTTTTTTACAAATGTTAAATAGCATACTATTTAAAATGCTATTTTTTCAGATAATATTTTTAATAGAAGCTGCATAGCTGAATAGCACAACCCAGACTGAAGCATCCAATAAAGCAAGCTCTGAAAGTTGCCAGCAAATACTGAAACTGAAAATTCAGACAGACATAAATTTTTTGGGTTTTTGTAAAGAATCACGTGATCATTGTAGTATATAGCAATAAAATCCCTGATACTGTGTTGCCTTTGGAGGTATGTTTTATTTCCTATTCCAGACAAAAGATATTAATCATGATGCCTGCTTATGATAAAACATCAGTGAATATTTCAATCCTTGATAATATCTGCATTGTTTCGTGTTTTCATTTGTGCTACCTTAAATGCAATACAATGAAAATACAGAAAACAAAAACTTAATCAGTATTTTCCAGAGGCCCACACTTCTATGATAAAGGGTTTTATGGTATTGTGCATGTTTTGTTTGGAGTTCTAATTATTTCTGCAAACAGCTCCTGGTCCAAGTCTTCTTCTGGGGCCCATGAACATGAACTTTATCTCAGAGAATACAGTTAAGCTGGAGAATCCAGGTGATCCTTACAGCAGGGAGGCAGCTGAGCCTGCCAGGGTGTTTTAGCTAGTCAGGATATTCAGGGTCATTATTCGGGAAGGGGCTTAATGACCAAGAAACAGTTTTGAGATTGGTGAAGCCAAGGAGTGAGATTTGATAACCTACCTTTCAGCAGCAGGGTAAGTGCCAGGTCTCTAAAATGTAGCAACAGCAATTTTGGTTTGTTTTTAAATTTTCCTTAGGATTTTTGTAAAAGGAAAATGTAATTGCTGATAGGGATCTGTTACATTTTGAAACCAAATTATATTGTTACATGATGAAATAATAAGGGGAAAGAAAGCAACTAAGTTGAAGTCCTTCCTTTGCCAATCTGATTTTGAATTTTGAGTGTCTTGGTATTTGAGAATAATACTTGAACTTCAAGGCTGGATGTATTACAGTGGTTTTCAGACAGTCTAATGGGGTGATAGAATGTGTTTTCTTCTAGCTGCTAAAATTTCAACACAGGTCTGCCTTTGTAATTTTATATAGAAATTGTAGTTACTGTTTATATGTAGTTTTATAGGAGTGGAAGAAGAAGAAAGGAAAATGATGGAGAAAGATGCTCATATGCCAAAAGAGAGAACAAAAAATAAGTGGGTGGAGTGGAACTGCATGATGGATAGTCTCAGACTGGAGGGAGAAATCTGTTTAGAGGAAGAGAAGGTGGATGAAGTTCAGTAAATTTACAAATTGCCTGGGTCTGTGACAGTGAGTGTAGAAAACAGGAGATGAAGGCTGAAGCCTGTCTCTTTTTGTGCTGTTCTTACTGTTCCTCAGGCTTAACTTGCTGCCATCCCTATTAGATTCAGAAAGAATGTTCACCTTCAAAAGTCAGCCTTTGTTCGCTGCATAAGGACGATCAAGGTTTTTAGATTAAGACAGTTTCCCTATAGCTATAAAGGGGAATCAAGTCAATAATAAGACCCTGAGTTGTACTAAACTAATTTAAGTTTTTGATTTAACAAATACATGATCAACAGCAGATATTTTTAGGCCTCCATGGCAGCTTTATATGCCATATATGTATAGTTGTATAGATTTGTGTCTCAGTGTTAAAGAACTTAAAGAAAAAGGGTAAACTCAAATTAGCCGTAAATGATAGTATGTATTTGCTAGTGCTACGTACAAAGGAGTGAGACTTGGTTCCCTAGATGTCCTGGAGGATCTGGGCTTCATCATTTACAGATTTCACAGTAATCCTTGATGGGACTTGACCTTATGTGTAGGCCAGCCCAGAGAGGTGTCACACACAGGCTGTGTAATTAAACACTGCTGCAGAGTACACTGGTGGGAATTGCTTTGTATAAGCATATAATCTACCTGCTGCCTACACCCATTGCTAATCTTTACAAGGAGAAGCAAAAATTGTTTCCCTCTCCTAACCGTGGAAAGTCCTATTAGATGTCTAACCTTCTCAAGCTGTAAAACAGAGGAGAGTGGCTTTTATGGGTAGAGTATGTGTGTGGGGAAAGCTAAAGTGGCATTTCTGCAAGTGGTCTAGCTTAGTAAAATTGACATAAGGCACGACATTTGAAAGCGGGGGGAAAGGCATCAGAGGAAACCTTGGCAAATGTTAATGATTTACAGAGGAATAAAAACGTATAAATGCTTTATACAGCAGAGCTGTATAAGATTAAAGTTGTAATTGATATCTTCTGACTTGAAATATACTAAAATAAGTATGAAATGAAATTTAAATAAGTGGCCCTTACCACTCATTTTCCTTCCAGATTTCTCTCCCAAAGTGGATTTCATTACTAGTGGACCATTATACAGTAAAAAAATTTATAATATTCTGTTTTATAAGCCTGGTTGTAAATACTGCAGTTGCTACAGTCCAAATACAAAGAAAACCTTTACATACTCTAGTGATAGAATTTTAACTGTTTCCCATTGCAGAGAAATGGGCTTTTCAACAAGAAATTCCCGAATATCATTCTGTCTACTGCGGCATTGGAAGCCAGCCTGGAACTCAGATCCCATAGAAAATTAATTCAACTATTGATTGGTATAAGCTGTTCCTGTTACAGTTCCCTTGAGTAATCAAGAATTTAAAATTAAAAGATAAATATGGCAAAACACATAAAGCCCAAGTGCATTTTGTATGTTCTGATTGTGCTAATCCTTAGTAAAATTATCTACTTATGGGTTTTCTTATACTTCTGTTAAATTCAGAGATATTTCTGAAAATAATTTTGATTTGATAGAGAGCTCCCAGGAATTTAATATGGATATGAGACAAATTTTTATATTGAATAGCTTTATTCTGTAATTCCTGAGGGGGAAAAAAGTTCCGAGGCTCCTTTTGCATCTTAAAAGCCATTGTTTTAAATCTATACACATCTTCTCTATATGGAGCATGGAATGTTCCAGTGTAGTCTTAATGAAACCATGCATGGGGAGAAGAAGGAGAGAGGGCTCTGAAAGGGGTGAGAGGAGTACTTGGATTCTAACGGATGTCTCATCTTTGGGCTCTGCTGTCCTCCAGTCCAACGATTTCACTGTTGGCTTTTTCTGAAGTGCTTTACTTACACACTCTAAGCTACAGCGCAGCTCACCAGTTCTGAGGGAACCCAGTGCAGGACTCTGCAGCTTAAATAACTTCGTATTCATCGTTGTGTTAAAAATGGATTGTGGTTAATGACAGATACAGCCTTTTCACTGAAAAGGCTTTGTGCAGAAATGTCATTTGTTGTGGCTGCCTGAAATTCTTTAAGGATAAACCTATGTTTTTTAAATGAATGAAGGAAAATAATTTTTTTTGTTTCATTCCTAAAGGACACAGTGATGGTGGCTTTAGCCATTACACTTCTTGAGGGCCACACCAGTCTTTCCTTTCTGTCCTCATCATGATAATCATTTGAGTGTCAGAGAGCGTATTTAATACCTTGAATGTAATTTATACCTGATATTACAGTGTAGTTGACCGATCACATCTGAGATGCATTTTAACGTGATAGCCTTTACAGCTGTGTTGTCTGTCTGTCATAAGCAATCCTTTCCTTTGTCCTCTTTTACTTTAAGATTTTCCAGATCATTTATAATTCATTGACATTTTGATGACACAGTTATTCACCTGCTGGCAGTGGTAGCCCTGTAATTTGAAGCACTGCAGTTCTGATTACACTGTCAGTCATGTCATAATATCAAATTCGTATCTTGTACCACACCTGCAAAATCAGTGGGTGAAAAAAATTGATAAAGGTCAAAAAAGATGACTGACTGAGGTGCAACACTCTACCAAAATCAGTTTTAATGGTGGAGAGTGGCAGGAACTTCCAATGTTATATTTTTAGTGTGAAGATGATTTATTAACCAGCATCCACCAGCATCTAGCAGCATGATTGACAGGTGAGAGAAGGGTGCTAAAAGCTTCAATAATAAAGAATATAAAAGCCTTTGGTATTTTAGGACTTTATATTTGCTTTGCTTTTATTACTCATGTCTCTACAAATCACTCTTGCAAGAGACTTTTTGGAATATAAGATTTAGTTTTCTATACCAACATAAATGAGTGAGTTTAGGTCAGATCGGTCTTTCATGTGGATAAAGTAGTAAATTAAATGAAGCCACTGACAAAATTTCAGTGTGATGCAAGTCATTTGGTACTAGCATTTGTTTTAGTTCTTAAAGGATGTCTAACCTTTTTTTTTTATTAGCACAAGAGTTCTCTGTATAGTGTTGCAGTTGATTGACAGCAATGATATTTTTAAGACTGCCATAATTTTGGTTATGTCAGCAGACAACACACAAGTGAAATAGTTCATGGAATAAAAACATCCTGCCTAAAATGAAATGAATGTCAGACTGGCTTAAAATCATGGCTTTGAATAGATTGTAAACTAACCAGTTTATTTTCCGTTCTGCATCTGCAGGGAGTTAAATGTATTCTGAGTCGATATTGGAAAGATGCATTTTTCTCTGTTAGGCACATTAAATTTTATATTTTTACTGTAATTTGTTTCTTTCAGCCTGTGGAGAAACACTGCAGGAATCTACAGGCAACTTTTCTTCTCCTGGATTTCCAAATGGTTATCCTTCCTACACACACTGCATATGGAGAATCTCTGTGACCCCGGGAGAGAAGGTATTTTAACGTTCTTTTAGGTAGACACAGACACTATTTTCGAAGTAGAATGTTGTGGCTATTTAGCTTTTTGTTTGAGTTTAAAAGATGCATATTAATTGAAAATAATGGTGTGTCATAAAAAAGGGGACCATGGACTATGTAGTATTGACTTGACTTTGGTCTGTGGCATTAGACCCACATCATCTATTCTGTGGATATCCTTGTGAAATGAAGGCGTGATTTCAATCTGTTATATGTTTGCACCATGAACTCCCTTTAAAACTGACTGCCAGGTCAGTTTATGGTTCAGTATAAAAGTAGAAGAGGTGATTCAGGCTCCTGGATGGTCCATTTTCCAGCATGGGCTGAGGCAAGCTGACTGAGCTGTGTGGGGATGATAGCTGGGCTGTAACTAAGGAAGTTCTTATTGTGTAAAATAAGTTAAATAAGACATTTCTAAAATGAAGCCATAATAAAATGCGTAAAGAAAGTGTCATTTTAGGTGTTCCCTGGTATTGATTCTAGTGCACATCATTTTACTTTATGGGGATCAATTTTCTGGGAAAAAAGTGGGGGAAGAACGGGCTTGGTGAGAGCAGTCTGGAGAGAGAAGTATGCCATCCTAGTGAATGCAAAACGTGTCCTTCTGGTGTACACTTTCAAAATGTGCTAGCTAAGTCTTATTTTGAATTATTGGCTCAAATATCAGGCCACTTCAAAACAGAGAAGGATAGAAGGAGTGATAAAAGGCTTCAGCTGAGACAAAATATGCAGGAAAAAGGATGTAAGTTTCCTTACATGAAGCAGTGGATGATATCAAGCAGTCAAATACTAAAGACTAAAATATAGAACCTAAAGACTGAAATATAGATTCTAACAGACTCAGTACTGGCAAGTCCAAACAGGAAGACCCAGCACTTGCCCCCAGATATTTCAGTAATTTTTCTCAGTGGTGTCCCACTATGTGTGTATTTGACATTATTTTCTCCTGGTTGTATTACTTTGTCCTGTGTTTCTTTCAGGTCAGGGTCCTGGTAGACACCAAGAATATATGCTCTAGATGTTCTTATAGATCCTGAGGAACTGTAAGGGCATTTGCTACAGTGGGGAATTAAAGCAAAGTCATTTGGAGAGTGTTTGCCCTCCTCTGGGCAAGAGCCAGAGGCAGGAGGAAAACTAAATACTCTCTGTGGGGAGGAAAAGGGTGGCTCAGCAGGTTGTCAGGGAAAAAAAAATGAAGAGATGAATAAGAGAATATTTGTGCAAAGGATGAAAATTACTCTAGATAGTAAATTTATGTCCCCACTCTGTGTTGCATTTTAGATATTGCTGTGATAGCAACAAAAATGGTTTAGGGTTTTTTCCCACCCCTCCATTAATTTTTTTTTAAGTGTTGTACAATTATTTGCTTTTGAAAAAAATACAAATGTGTGAGTTAATGTTCATGGTAAAGTATTCACAGCATACTCCAGCTTTGTGTAAGCCTTTCTATGGGCACCAGTGTAACTGTAATACATTTGTAATGTAATAAAAAAAAATATCTTGAGTTTGTAACCACCACTGAAGCTGTATTATACTGTACAAAATCTTAATGGGAGAAAACCCCTGTGTTGAAGTCAGCCTGTGAGAGGACTGGCTCCCTTCCCAATTTACATGCTGCCCCAAAAGGGGAAAAGACTAAGCAGAATCTTCTAGTTTAAATTTTACATGACAGGTCATGTCCATAGGGCACTGTTACTTCCAGCTCTCTAGTCTCCGTATTGTTCAGCAAGAACAAAGTAAATTATATTTGTACTAGTGTCAAAAAGTCTGTTTTGTCCATGCCATTCCCGTAGGAAATTGACTGTCTTGAGATAATGAATCCTATTTACAGCCATGAGGTCTAAATCTTAGCTAATGCGTATATCATGGTACCTTGGACATGCGTTATACTCGATCTCAGTTTTTCTCAATAAATGGTAATAACACATTCATATAATGAAGGAAAAATTAAAATATATTCGAATTTTCATTCCTTTGCTGCTTTGGCCCTGATAAATCTCAGGAATATTGTGTGGAGATTAGAGTATGTATAAGTGCATCATGTCATGTTCTGAAAGGTCAGTGAGCACTTTAGTCACCTAAAACTAAACTGAAAAGGCGTTGCCTAGCTCCTTTCTATTTATTTATTGAGATTTAGCATTCTGCTGTATGAACATAGTTTGGAGGACTTCTATCCATGCTTCCTTCTGCAAGTAAGGACTCTTCTGCTCCTTGATGCCCAGAAATTTAGTGGAGTCTGGGATTGCAGTGGCATGCCCTAGCTGTGGAATTGCCTTTATTCACACGGCATCATAACTTGCCAGGCCAACCTAAAATAGGTGTGTTTCTGTTAGTAAAACAAGGCAGCCCATTCACCTTTTACTTTCGAGACTTAAGACTACTTGGTGAACAGCTGTACTCAGATTATCTATACACAGAAAATTCTTGGAGAGAAGATGGTGTTGTTAGTGCTGGATGCCCTCAGCCAGGGTGAGTCCTGCCTTCTGGTATGTAGAAATTTTATTGGCATAGGGAGAGTTGCAACTATGCCAGTGTTTTATTTGAATCCGCCTTTTTTGAATTGGTTACACTACTTTTCAATTTTCCTTGATGTTTTACATGAAAGATAAAATAGGACAGAAAAATCCTTGATTGATATGGGTAAAAAATGCCACCTGCAGAAACCTTGGTTCATACTCCTGATATTTATTGTATATTTTATGCTTTCTTATCTCAGGCAGTAGGGGGTATGATATATTCTCTTGGAAGCGGCAGTAGCACAATCAAATCTGCTGTGTAATCAATAATTCTTTAATTGTGCTGAAAAATACCCATTGATTGTTTTTCCTGGGAAGCCTCTCAGCCATCCTGTCCCCTTGAACAAACTCTGCCTTGTCTGTAGCTCTATTTAATACTTTGCAGAATAGCAAATCAGAATCTTAAATAAATTTAAACTTGTTTGGTTCATGACCAGGAATCATGCTGTGACAGGTTGGGTGTTCTGCCTATGTACAGCTAATGAATTCTGGTCAGTGTTAAGAAATTGCTGTATCATCAAATACCTTGGCATGTCAGAGTGAAAAAAGGCTGTGAAGGTTATTTCATGTAGTTTCAAAAGCTGAGGCCGTTGAGGAGGCTCATTAAATTTTAACCATTTCCATTTAGATAGCAGCACTTTGAGACATTGACATGATCGCACCTAAGTGAAACCATCCATTTCCCAACTCCATCCTGGCAACTAAGGTTTGGGAAAAAGGTGAATTTCCAAACAAAGAGCAGAAAAAGCTCATGTTTCAGCTGTGTCATGGAAAAAGGAAAGCTTATGGCTAGACTGGTGAGAGACCTCCAGGCTCTGAGGAGCTGAAGCAATGAAGGAGGTAAAGGTTGTGGCTTCTGTAGCTTGCTTCTAGCGGAGACAGCTGGGTTAGTTTAAGCAGCTGTCTGCATCTCATCGGGGCAAAGAAGAAGAGCTTCCTCTCATGAACCCCTCTGACTGCACAGATAGGGGGCGGGGTAAAGTTGGCATAGGTGGAAAAGGACAAGACTGATGAGGGCAGAAGGCTTTTCGAGCAGTATGGCTAATACAAACAGAGATACCTGCTTATGTTTTGAGAAAAAAAGAAGCTAGGCGTTTAGAAGGAATCTGAACTGCAAAGTGGATGATTTGAAGAGAACAAAAGTTTTATAGCTGGTGTGGCCTCTTTATTTGAAGGAAAAGTTGAAGGAGAAAAATTCTGCCAAGGACAGAGAATTACCATGTGAATGAGAGAATGATCTGTCTGCAATCCTCTGAAATGTATTCAAATAGCACTTGGAAATGTATTTAAAAACTGAAGCAGAGTAAATCATATGAGTGTTTGTACTTTTAGCCAGATTTTCATATTTCTCATGGTAAGTTGGTGGTTTCAGAATTCTGGTAATATTCGTGCATTTATTTCTTCAGTACATCTCCCTGAAGGACTGCTTGAATAGTAAAGGCAAAATGTCCTGTGGGTTAGATATCCACAAAAGGGTGCATGGAACCTAGAAGGAGTTTGAGATGGAACTAAACCATCTTATCTGGTTGTCTGGGTTCACTGTTCCAGTCATGGTGTTATAGTTTTTTCCTTGCATCTGGACTAAGGGTAAATTCCTCTCCTTTCAACTGACACTGGCAGCTGCTCCAAAGGCTGCTGTGGAGATGTATTTCTGCAGTGTGAGGTATTTGCTACTGTGCAGCAATTCGTGTTTGTTTTATAATGGCAGGTTTCAATTGTGAGTTCGCAGGATCAAAGCTGAAGTAATACCAATTCCATGCTCAAATGTGAATAGAGAAGAATTTCAGTTAGTTTGAAATATTTATTTATGTACACCGAGGAACTTATTCCAAAGAAGATGAGTTGGTTTTCCAAATACACCTAAATCCTGTAAAAAGGTATTAATTGGAAATTGTTTTATAACACAAAATTTGAGTAACTTTTAATCTGCTTGCTTGGGATTGTCCCTGTAATTGCAGGACATGATGCTAAGATTATCCCAGTCAGTCAGGGCTTAAACTTTAGCTATTGTGTCAGCATGTGATCAGAAAGTCCATATTTATGGCAGTGTAGGATTAATATTTCCGAAACACGGATAATGTAATTTCATATACAGGTAGTAGTCATAGTAAGTATTGAAAATATGCCTGTTTACAGATGTTCTCAGTTAAACTTGGAGTCCAAGTCAAAAGTTCCAGAAATGCACAGAACTCAGACTTTTGTATAAAAATCTTTATTATAGTTTCATTAAGAATCATTAAGGAACTGTATACCATTTCTTATTAGTGATCTTGCTTTCAGAATTACTGTCCACCATTGACAACATCTATGTGTCTCAAAGTAAAATATCTGGTCAAGACAGTAGTAGAAGGGAACACAGACCAAAATAAAACAATGATTTTAATTTTTTTTTTTATTTGCAGCTGATTATAGTCAAAATGTAATGGAAGAGGAATTGGCAGTAGAATTATCAAGTAACATACTTAAAATTATGCTGCTCTAGTATTTTACCTAATTAGCATTCTCAGATTTTTATTTCTCAATGAAAAATTCCCTGTGAGCAATTAAATGTGAGTAGTTTGTCTTGAATCTGCTCAAATATATAAGAATAAATAAAAGAAAATTTTCATGTGCCCAAGAAACTTTTACTTACTCAAAGAAATAATTGAGGAGAGGTTAATGAAATATCTAAATAGTTGGAATCCCATTACAGGTGACCACTCTGGCTTCAGTTCTGCTGAATGTTGTTGTGATTGTTTTTCTCTTATTAACCACACTCGATTTATTGAGGCCTTCTCATCTGATTGCAGATTGTTTTAAACTTTACCACCATGGACCTTTACAAGAGCAGTCTCTGTTGGTACGACTATATTGAAGTAAGAGATGGCTACTGGAGAAAATCCTCTCTGCTTGGTATGCAACTGTTAAATGCTGCGCTGTCCACTGTACCACACTCATTGGGCTCAGTGGACGTGCTGTTGAACCCACAACAGACTTCTTGGATTTTAGGTGTCTAGAATGTATCTGAACTTGTGGATGGGAAAAAAACCTCTAAATGGGCTTGACTTCAAGCCTAAACCTTTATTTCAATGCAGCTAACCATTATTCAGTTGCATGTGTGGAAAGATGACAACTGCAAAATGTGCAAGTTTTTGCTTTGCTTATGGATATTGAACTATGGAGCTGGCATAGTTTTGTTTAGAGAAATAGGGAAGTAGTTTACAGACAAACCTGTAGAGCACTTGAGGGGAAATCCAGAGGTTGTGTGATAAGAACATGCTGTAGAGTTTTTCTTACGAGCTCTGTGCCTTTAAGATTATGAGTAAATTGCTTCCCTTTGTTCTTCGTGTGTCCTTTGCTCTTGCAGGGAAAAGACATGCAAAGCAATAATGAATTAAGTTTGAGCTGCAACTGATACGTGAAAGCTGCAGTCATCCTATTTTAATTCAGAAGGTTGGTGGGGAGATTTCACCTCCCATAATGCCAAGATACAGAGGACAGCTTTCTAACAGGAATGTCTATTTTCTTGGCCTTGAACAGAAAATAAAGAAGAAACAATTAAGACCAGACAGTAATCATCTTTTTCTCCTGTTCCCTATCACCTAGAAGAACAGAAATTTTACCTGCATAGTCAGAATTTTAGAGGGTACTGTAGAGTAGGTCATTTAGATGTTAGTTTTTAAATCTCTTTGGCACAATGAGCTGTATTACTGTGACCTACATTGTGTTCCTTTCTGAAGATTAGTAATCACTTTCCACTTCCAAAATGTGTATGTTTGTATGTATAGAAACAATCTCTAACAATAATCTTTTTCATTAATTCCCCTAAGGTTTTATACTTAGACTTGTGAGCCTGACTGCAATAAAAAGTTCTGAAAGCTTTATAATAAAATCTTTTTGTATTAGGTCCTGATTTGCAGAAACACATGTGCTTAACCATGAGCGTATGAATAGTTCCACTGAGTTGGTTCTGCTACTTCTGCTTATAATGTTAAACACTTGTATAAATGTTTGCAGCGTTTGGCTTCAGAGGCGGCAGAAAATGCAGTTACTGGTTGCATGTTTTTAGGCAGGTTTTGTGGTGACAAACTGCCAGAAGTCCTCGTATCCTCCGACAGTAGGATGTGGATCGAGTTCCGCAGCAGCAGCAACTGGGTTGGGAAAGGTTTTGCAGCAATTTATGAAGGTAAGCCTCTTATAGCATTAAAAATGAATTGATTATGGGAGAAAAGTATTGACTGGGTATCTTTGGATAGTATTCATTCCCCGCCAAAACTAGCATATGAAATTAGTATTTTATCTAGTAGGAGCTAACTTATTATACAGGATGTTTTGAAACTCCTCCTGTGATCGGATTTCAGCTGAGCTCTTTTTCGGGGAAATCACTGATAATAATCATAAATATTTTTTACCAGTCTTTAATTAACTAAATATGCGTGTTCTTGTGCTTAGTGTTTGCAAAGATTTCTGGATGTATTTTCTGTTTACACTTCAGAAAAATCTGCCTTATATTTTCCATTTACTCTGGGAATAGTTAATAAAGGCACCTGTGCGTATTGAGTGTATTAGCAAGCCAATATTCACCTATTTAAAATAGAGCCTGTTCTTTTTGTGGAAATATTTTTTATTTATATTAGCTGTTTCCTCAAACTGAGTGCCAGCTTGAAGTGATAAACCTTGAATAAAGTTTAAAATGCATAGATCGTTATAAAATGTGAGATTTTGCTTTCATTTGTCTCTTTCTAAAGGTTAATAAATATTAATGAAGACAGTTTATTAAGTATATTTCAAGGGTGAACAAAAATTTAATTATTTTGACCTTTTAAATATATTCTGTAAAATGTATAGATTCAGATTATCCATTATTACAAAATCTTCCTTAACACTGTAGACATGTTTAGAGCTATTAGAAATGCTAAATTATATTTGCTAACTGAAATACTTACAATGGTTTAAATCAATTATGTTTTCAATAATTTATCCTTGGTAGATTTAAGTATTTTCCAGAACAAATTTTTTTATTAGTTTTAAAAATGGGAGCATATGATTTCAGTTTGGGCATGGGGAAATTGCAGAAAGTGTCATCATTGACAGTAAAAATGTTATGCTTTTATCAGCTATTTGTGGAGGTGAAATCCACAAAAATGAAGGCCAGATCCAGTCTCCCAATTATCCTGATGACTACAGACCAATGAAGGAATGTGTGTGGAAAATAACAGTGTCAGAAAACTACAATGTAGGATTAACCTTTCAAGCATTTGAGGTAAAGCCTTTTAACTAATCTCAGACAAGCATCTAGTGGCTAAGTGACAGTGAAATTTAAGGGAATAAATTTTAAACCTGTGAATGAATTTATGAATTCTCTATGAAAAATTAACTCCAGAATCCATGAAATCTTCCCTTCCACAGAAATTTTCAAGATTAAAGGTTTTTTATGTTATCTCCAATATTTGAATTAGAATGTTTGAATTACTGGAGATAGTCACAGTTTACCAAATACGTAATCTAGCTCAACATGGCTTCTTCAATATTCTGTTAAATAACCAGGAGTTTTGTCTTTGCTAAATCTTATTGTTTAAAAGGAATGTGTGTCTGGTGAAAAAAAACCACTGTGTTTTTTGGTTTCTGTTTTGAAAAGGGGAAGACCCTAAAACTAGTATTCAGGTCACAGACCTATATTTAGTGAGGGAAGAAAAGAGATGTGGTGAGTCATACTTGTATGTCTTTAGCATACATCACTCTGTGTATAACATTGCTAAGGAGTGGTAAACTATGACGTAAAAAAGAAAAAGTAGTATTTCATATGTTTGTTTTATTCCTATACAATACACCAGCTTGAACTTTTTAGATAAACTTAGTTGCATACTTTGAGTTGTTTTATTTGAATATGCTTCAGCAGTAAGGGCATGAAGAACACTTTTTAAAAATCTGAACTTTTTGGCTTTATGTTGTACATAGATATAAATGCAGGTATTGTAAACATAGCTATAATTTCCAACCTGTCATTTTAGTCTTGCAGGCAGACTTCAGGGTTATGGCTCATTTTTGCTATGATTGATAGAAAGATTTGTATGTGAGACAATAAGGGATTGGGACTTAATGAGCAGTTATGAATGTAAAGTATAGAAGTTTTAATAATGTCAAAGATTCTACTTAGTTTTCCCTTTTTTTTTCAATCCTGAATTAATACCAGTTCTAGTGCAGACAAGATCAGCCTCCCATGATCTTCTGAGTCTGCATGACCTGGCTCAAGATTAGTTACCATATTATCTTAGTCTCTTTATTTAAGCACTGCTGAAAATGAACCATATTTTGAGTACCTTTTATAAAATTTACTGACTAGATATGGAGCTTTTCTAGTCTGCTATTAGTGCTCAGCATTTTTTAATGTGATGACAAAGGAAATGGCCCTATGCCTCTGCAAAACAGACTCGCTGCAATATTTGGTCTGCATGCAGTTGCTCAGCAATGGTCTACGCGTGCGATGCATTATCGCTCGAACTGACCTCAGTCCAGTATCACTGCTGGGAGAATCAAACTTACAGCTCTCCTTATCTTTCAGGACCTTTTTCTAATCACCAAGTTATGGACTTTTTATAAGTGTGAAGATGGCATGTTTATGCCTCACCATACAGGTAATAACTAGAAGCAAAGGACCAGCAAACAACATAACATTTTATAAGACAAGTGATTAAGGCCGTAGGAGGAAATGTCCAGTTGTTCCTCCAGACTGTTTAGTATTATGGCACTCTCTAGAGGTGGAACATGTGGACTAACACCTCATAAGAAAAAAGAGGAAATTGAGCAGAAGTATAGTCAGGGGACAGTCTCAAGTTGGGGCTTATACTTCATGTGTTTTGAAAGGAAAAAATTAAAAATTTCCAACAGTAGAGCCTTGAAATACTTTTCCAGGGAGAGTCTGAGCTGTAATTCCAGAGTGGCAAGATGCCCTTGAGCACCAAATGAGGTGCCCCAGACAGGCACAAGACTGTTATATCTGTCTTTGTGGCATCTCTTACTGGCTCATCCACTGAATTCCCTGCTGAGGACGGGAGTTTCTTTGGAAGCTGCTCTGGAATGCCCTGCCTGGGCATGCACCATTGCGTCCGATTTCCATTTCTGCTCCCAGCGCTTGAACGTAGGTGTTCTGGGTTTTGATACTGAGCCTCTCTCTGGGCTGAATCCTTGGTGCCATGCCCAGTAAAACAAAAAGTTTTTGAAAAATCACAGTTCTTGGTGCCAGCTGAGATAGAAAAAAGTAAATGTCAGGCCAGAGAGTTATTGCAGTGTGTTTGTGAGAAAATTACTTCTCTGTCCTCTGAAAAGTACAGTTAAGTAAGAGGAATTCTCATTATCCCTATGTAATACTAGAAAAAATAACAGTATAAGTAACCTTCGTTCTGAAATAAAAGCACTAGGGAAAGTAGAGAATTTCGAACTGTATCAATGAGTCATCTTGTTTTGCCTGCTGTGGGCAACACATTTTCCACTGAGTACAGGATGACACTTTCTTATTTGGCTGCTATAATTTCCACTGTCTGTGTGGCAGTAGAGATGTTGGGACTAGTAACTCCATCTTTTTCATTGTTACAGTCACCTTTATAATAATGTTCTCTGAAAATTAGCAGGGTTTTTTTGTTAGTTGTTTTTTGGTTAGTTGTTTTTGTTGGTTTTTTTTTAATTTAAGAACTTTTTTTGGCATGCAGTCTCACCAGCTAACACAATCCAGAGGACTTGTAGAGCAGATTGTTATTAATCTTCCTCATTTGAGTGACCTTGTTAAACTCTGTGCAGATAGTGATAATTTAAATAAATTTTATTCCCTGACTTATTTAAAAATAATGTGATCTTCTGATTTCACTAGGCATAAATGCCACCTTTTGTACCCGAAGCCTGCAACCAGACAGGTGTGTTTACCTGTATTGCAGTTTGACTTGATGAACAAAAAAATTAGCAATGACAAAAAGTAATATAAAGATTTTTACTGCAATAGAATTGCTCCTAGATTTGCTCTTCATATAAAAACCTTTTAGTTATGGGGTTGTTTTTTGAATTTGCCAGCAATTCACGTATTTCCTCTCATCAACACGTAGTATCAACCTTGTGAAATTTTAGTGCTTCAGTAAACAAGTTTTATGGGATCACTCCAGTCACAACCAAACTCAGTAGGAGTCCTTTCATTAACTGGAGGAGATTTTCCTCAAGGAACAAATAGGAAGTAGGAAGAAGAAGAAAGATAGAATATATAGGGGAAAGTAGGAGGAATAAGAGACTATTCCAAGCGTAATAGACCTTTATATGGTAGTGTTCCCAGATGATAGTACCACATAATCTTAAAACCTGAGGTATGGATAAAACCTCCATATTTTATAATTTTTTTTTCATTGGTTACCAAGTATCAATTATTTCTCAAAACCAGAATACGTGTCTGTTAGATTATATATAGGTGTAACACTTTAATTGCTTAACATAATAATATTGATAACAGTGGCATCACTTGCACTACTAGTAAACTAATATTAGTTGAATATAGTAGAATGGCCCCCTTTCAAATTGTTGTTTTTTTTTTTTTTTTTTTGAAACTCAATAGCACTTTGCGTGTTGGTTGATTTTTATAGTGTTAGGAAGTTTAGAAACTTACTCCTATACAAAATTTATTACTAGCTGTTCTGTTCTGCCCAAAATAAAGTGATCCTCAGAAAAGAAACTACTAACTCACCTCAATGGAAATTTAGCACATGTAACTCAGAGCCATACTGGGCTGGTGGATAATCATAATTTCCATATTGCCCATAAAACATGGAAACATGGAAAAAACTGATGTTAATTAAAAGTCTTGAGTTGTGAAATGACCAATGTGGGGAAAATGCACAATCCCTTCATTGATATTAGTGGGCTTTGGAGCAGTTCACTTCTTGATTTTTACCGAGGTAACGAGGCAGACTTTGTTTCAAGTTGGAATATGATGTCATGAATTTATTATTTAGATTAATGAAAATTTAGAATTGGTATTGTCAAAAACTTACCAGTGCTCATGTGGACACAATCCTGACTGCATTAGTTGCAACCATGCAATTGCCACTAAAATCAGCAATAGGTGGTTGCATCCCAAATCTTCCTGGCTTTCCTCACTCATTCCCGAACTCTGTCCCAAAGCAATTCCTGAGCTAGGAAATTACAGTAAGTGGCAATATGGTTTGTGACAGAGAAGTGAGTGGGAGAAAATTATGCATGTAAATGCTTGAAGAATTGGGAAGTTGGAAAGAAGACAGAGAAATGTTGTGTGTAAGTGCCATGTATGAAGCCACTAAAATGACATAAAATCAAGCAGTTCCTTCCCCCAATTTTCCTTCTTACATAAAAAATCCTGATGTGCTAAGTGAAAGCTTCTAAGTCTGTGATGGTTCCTGAGCTTCGTGCTGGTCATGATGCACAATTAGAGCAGAGAACCAGTGGATACTTTTACTCACTGTGAAGCCAAAGTGTGAAAAAGACTCTCTCTGGAGTTCAAATGTGGATTTTTCCTGGGCTTAGTTTAGTTTTGACTTCTTTATTGTTTTAACAGAATTTGGATGTGCTGAATTAAATTTGAGGCTTTCTCCACGCCTTCTACCTGACTGCGATCCTGTCACCCTCTCCATCCCTAAATTTGCTTCTCCTGGTTCAGCCAGTTCATTGAACAAGAGTGTTCTTAGAAAAATTATTTTTGAATGCTTGGGTCTAGTTAATTCTTTCATAAGTAAGATTGAGTGACTTGAAGTATTCCAGCAGTAAAATTACCCACTCAAGAGGGTTTTCAATTCTGTCGAGAAAGATACTCTCTCAATAAAGACAAGCATGGCAAATTATCTGCTTCTGGCCAAGGTCATATTTGGGCTGCTACTGCTTTCCTCTCTGGTGCAATTCCCATTCTGAGTGACTCTGAAAATACTATTATGTAAAGATCATAAGGCTCGCTTCTCAAGTAGACCTGCACACATGCCCAGCCACATATTAGTCTGTGTTTGAATGTCATCCAGCAGAAAGTTTAAATGGAAAGGGAAATTTTCAGTTGTTCTGGTTTGAGTAGGTTTCTCCATCAGTACAGCGAAGATTCACTCACTGACCCAGAAAATCAAAAGATGACACCTGAAATTGGGAATCATGCAACAGAAACTAGACACAACAGCCACAGAAAAATGATGAGTTTCTTTTAGTCCTCTGTTCTGTTGACTACTTAAAAGCTAATCATTTCAGATGTGTGTTTGGATCTAGTTCTTTAGATGCATCAAATTCTTTATATCCTGCAATATCAGTGGAGAGTGACAAATGCAAAATTTTGTTCTGTGTGGAGGATAAAGGGGGAGTCTGAAAATCTAATCATATTGATCAAAATTGAGCTTTTTAGTGTTGTTGAAACAGTGCATATTTCTGACCTGTTTAGTTGCTGAGCCATTAATCTTCTTTAGTTGAATGTACATGAGAAAAGAGGACTTTATTTGAGGTCAGAGTAGAAGTTTGACAGAACATTAGTAAGCTTAGAGGTGATCATGTCTTTTTCAGTTACTTTTTCCCGGTTAGACTGCTGTGTCCTTAGTAACATTTCAGTATTTTTTTCTTGTAGAAAGCAGTTCTAGTTACAGTCAGTTCAATGATGCTTCTTTATTTTCCTGCTGCTTGAACCCTCAACAGAGACCTTAACCTTGAAAAAATTCAATTCTGTTTATTATATGACTGATATTTGATGTTTATGGTCAAGTTCGGGTAGGTCATTTTGAAAATTATGTTTTACAGATTGAAAGACATGACAACTGTGCGTATGACTACTTGGAAATCCGAGATGGAACAAATGAGAACAGTCCTTTAATTGGTCACTTTTGTGGCTATGACAAGCCAGAAGACATTAGATCTACCTCTAATACTCTGTGGATGAAGTTTGTTTCTGATGGAACTGTTAACAAAGCAGGGTTTGCAGCTAACTTTTTTAAAGGTAAGTGTTGAAGCATATTTTGGGGATTGTGGACAGCTTATCACTTCTTCTTGGACTAGAAAAATTATAAAAGGATGTTAAAAATATTTCTCAATCTTTTTTTACTAATAGATTGTACTGTCTCTAGCATATTTTTCCCCTGTGCATATAATTTATTCAAAACAAACAATAGAGGTTTTGGAATCTGCTAGTAAAATGTGTCCAAAGTATTCACCACAACTTTCTACTGTCTTCAGGTTCAATTAGTTTTGAAAGATACCTAATTTTGTAAAAAAGTGACAATTTTTTTACATTGTATTATCAAATATGAACAGTATAATTGCAAATGGCTTTTTTTCCTGTTAAAGTTTTTTTCTTTTCTTTGTCTAAATCTTGTCAGCTTTTTTCTAATCCATTTTCTGGATTGGTCTGCTTCATCAATTTATTACTCTCTGTAAGCAGGGAAAAAAAACCGCAAGAAAAACAGATGACAAATCATGTTGAGCAATAACCTCATAGTCTTCCTTCAGTTTTGGGTGGTTTTTGGGGAGAGGAGGTGTCATACAACTGCAGCTATGCCTGAAGCACTTGAGGAATGGAAAGTTTGTAATTTGCACGCTGTGCTGCTGGTGGCACAGTTAAAGCTATTGGCATGGTGTGGCCATGGTGACATCCGAAATACAGGTCATACCACTAGGACAACCTTTTTTCTCTTTTGAAAAGACACAAACCATGGCTTTTCTAATCCTAGCTGATAGTTTTCATTGTAGACAATTATAGCTTTGAAGGCCATAGACACGAGAGTGGGAGCTCTAACTTCTTCCTGAGAAATTACTTGTCCTGGTGTAAGGAAACGATATTCCAGCATCTGAGGAATATTTCAGCAATGAATCTCATGGGTGTATTTCAGAGCTAGTAGAGAGAACACACAATTCCTTTCCCTCCCCCAGCCCTGATTTATCTTGTTCCTTTTAATATCGGTAGAATAAAAACCTGGGATTTGAGGATTCTGTTAATCTGGTTTTGAGTATGAATTCAGGATAATGCACAGATTGATTCTGTGGGAGATAAAGTGCCCTTCAAGTGACCCTACTGTGGATTTTCAATCTTTCTTTCAATACTTTGTGCAACCTTTGGATTATGGCTGCCTGAATAACTGTATGCTGCACACAAAGTGCTTATCAATTAGTTCTGCAGCTGTCAGTAGATACTGTTTAAAAAAAAAAAAAAAAGAAAAAAACCCAAACACCCACACCCCACAAAGGGCAAATTTTTATTTTGTCCTTTAGAGGTCTCCTTAGCATTTGAAAATCCTCTAGTCAGCAACCACAGGGTGCTATGTAGGGCGTATTATAATGGCATGCATACAGCTTTACAGGTTAATATTGATCTGGCAGTTACAGCTGAGGAAGGTAATTATTTAACACATTTTTGCATTCTTCCCTGTCTTGGTAGAGGAAGATGAATGTGCCAAACCTGACAATGGTGGCTGTGAGCAGCGCTGTGTAAATACTCTGGGCAGTTACCAGTGCGCCTGTGATCCTGGCTACGAACTTGGTCCTGACAAGAAGAGTTGTGAAGGTACAGCACGTTGCTGTCTTATGGGCTCTTGGAGCTCTCAGAGTGCCATTGCCTGAATGAAATGCTGCACATTTCTTAGGCTCTGTCCGAGCAGCATGAGATCCATGGAACCCAACCCAGAAAACCCATGCTCTCTTTTTAGTAGTGGTGCAAGAAGCGTGTTCGTCCTGTGTCTGTCAGCAAGTTGGTTTTGCAGATTTTGCTGGCAGACAATCAGTAATGGTACAAAGCAGGACTTCATACCACTTAATACACTACTAATACTCACTAAAGCAAAGTCTCTCACCATGCTCAAGGAGACAACTATGAGCAGTCATATGCCACTTTCTCAGAATCAGAGTATTTAGCAATCCCTCTGGCTGGGATGTGCCTGGGAAGCTGGTCAGTCTGGAAGAGATAGATCCTTTATTTTGGCTCAAAGCTGAGAGGAATCCTCCCCACTCCTAGTCACATTGTGGACTTTTCTTACTTTTCAGGGTGAGCAAAGTGTGTTCAAATAATCATTTGGAGAAAAAAAAAAAGAGATAAGTGGAAGTCTGTGTAAACATAGGATCAAACTGAGATAAGATTTTGCATTCTATGCATATTTCATATCAAAGGAAAGGAACGTAAGCTCTTGATCATTACACGCCAATTATTGTTTGATTTTTACTTATAGACACCAATAAATCAAGGGATAGCACAAATTTATTCTTAGCTCATCTGTTTGATTAGCGAATGGATTTCAAAAATTGGAGTACTTGGAGTCCTGGTTTTCTTCTGATGCAATTCTCTATTCTCTGTTTTTTCCAATTTCCTGGCTTTTATTCATTATTTGTCACAATCTGGGGTAGTTTTGCCTAGTTTCTTTGCAATTCTTTCTTGTTATTTTGCTTTTGGATCTGTGGGGTTGATTTTGTGTTATTTTTTTGTTGTATGTTTCTGTGAGGTGGTGATAGTCCTAGATTAAAGGCATATTAGATTGTGGCTCTCATCAAGCTGGTTGGGGGGTTTTTTTGGTTGTTTTTCCTCCCTCCCCCACCTTTAATAAAGAGAACTTTGGAAAAATAATTTATTTGGATATCTGCTTATTAGGCAGACAATAAGAAAATAAGTTTAATCTAAGGGGGAGGGGGCATGAAGACAGAGGTTTGATCTCTGGGCTTTTGATCATCAGCCCAAATTTATGCAAGGAATTCAGTTTAGTCTGCTTGCTGACTCGAGCCAGAATATTAGAGATTACCAGTCTTTCAGAATACTCCTCCCTCTGCCTCTGAAAAATAGAAAAGAGATACATCCCTGGCACCCAAACAGTGAAGCACCTCTGTCAAAAGAAGTCACTCTAAGCGCTGCAGTGCAGTGCAGAGCAAAAGTCCTGAGCTATCCCTAAAAGTGTGTATGTGTTTGTTCCACGTGAGGTGGCACTCACTGTTTGTAGATAGTACTTGTGGCTGCTGAATCAAACTTACTGTGTAGTCACTGTGAACATTACATCCTCATTGTAGTTTGGGCCTTTGGGGGTGATCTAGCTGTATTAATTCACACATGAGTAGGATCCTCTCAGTCAGAAGCTTTGCCCCATACATCACTGCAGTGTTGACACACAGAGAAATTTGTTCCATGGTTTTATAATCCAAGTCTCCACCAATGGCAGCATATTAGAAAGCATTAAGATTTTCTTTTTTCACTATTTCCACATTTCCCACCCTTGCCTCAAGGATCAATAGAACAATGTTCAAAAGTAGGAATTGAAATCTGGCAGTAGTTGCTCTGACCCAGATTGGATCATTTGAGGGAACAGCTTGTGTCATCTGGGTGCAGTCTCTAAACCTATGTCTGGTCTTTTTTGATACGCTGAGGTGTGACCCAGGGTCTTCGTCCACCCATTCCCATCAGATTACTTTTACATGTACAGCAAGAAGTGTGCTGTGTGGAAAACTAGGGACCGGGAGGAACACTGGTGTGTGTCTGAATTGACAAAATGAGCCTTGACACAGTAGCTGGTGAGTTCTCCCAGCTGTGTTAGATGGAGTAGATGCAGTGTGTGAGATCATCAGCTAGACTGGAATGGCCAGTTTTTAAAGCGCTCGGTGCTGCAGAGAGCAGCTGAGTAGAGTTCCCCCCTTCAGCTCTTTGGAAAGAGATTTGTGGATGATTTCCAGTGTTGTCACAGTGCTGTAGTGGTATCAGTATAGCAGAGTGTGATCGAGAGCTTCTCTAAATCCCATTACTTTCCTTTTTAAGAAAAATCTCCACAGATGGAAAAGATTAATGAGTTTATCCTTTGCAAGTTGAACTGCATTCAAGAACAAAGTACAATATTTTTCTGTTTTATGGAGGTGATTATTTGGGATGTATTTGGAAATAATAGCCATTTTCTCTTTTAATTGAACATCCGTACTTCAGCAAAAGTAATTGTGACTGAAGTGTACGTGACTGCTCTTCCAAAAAAGTGACCCTATCTAGTAGGTTATGGGAGGCATATACAGCCATATGAGCTGAGACAGGTAAGGCTGATTCTGCATCAATAATCAAGGAGAGAAGCACATCTTAAGTATCCCTCTGTCAGAAGAGGGGTGGTCAAGGTCTTAGGGAGGGCGGTGAGGTCAGAGGCCTTGCATGGGAAAGGCTGTGAGAGAATAACCAGAGTCCCTGGAGGGAAGGGAGAAGAATGAATGTGATAACACCTTGTGTAGTCCTGAAGCTTATCTCTGCCTACAAACCTGCAAGCTGTTCAAGATAGGGGCTGTCTCTTTCTCTTTGTTTGCACCAAGCATGATAAAGCAAGATTCTGATTATTCTGTCTGGGCATTGCAGCATATAAGTAATGAGAGGACTGATTCTTCTCAGTGTGCTTCTGTTTAGAGTAAAACACAGCATCAGTCAAGAAACTATGTTCTCTTTTAATTTTACAGCTGCTTGTGGAGGACTCCTGACAAAGCTAAATGGGACTATAACCACACCAGGGTGGCCAAAAGAGTATCCTCCAAACAAAAACTGTGTGTGGCAGGTGGTTGCCCCAACGCAATACCGAATTTCAATGAAGTTTGAGTTTTTTGAGTTAGAAGGAAATGAAGTAAGTAACCATGAACAAAGAGCTGCACAATCATGCTAAACAGTTTCACAAGCATTCAAAAATAGATATCTTCTTATAAAACCCTTGCTGACCTTTCATATGCTGACAATAAGCATGGATATTCTTGTTTTCATTTTGGGACTGTTTCTGGATTCTTTCAAAACAAACATGGAAAGAATAGCTCTCTTTTACATATCATCTAAATGTATATGTACTACAAGAAATTTTAAAAAATGTTCTCTGCTGAGTCTCAGCTGACTTTTTTATCAACAAAATAAAACAGAGCAAATGGAGCTGAAGCATATTGGAAGGAATTCAAGAGAAGAAAATCTGGAGAAACCAAATCATCTTTACAGACTGACTACAAAGAATACACATAAGCTGTGGTTAGTGATGGAGTGAGGGAGCATTTAAATCACAAGTATCTCACTGGGGGAATGTTTTGAAACGAGCAGTACCAGAAATAAGGCGCAATAGAACAGCAGCAGTTTTTGAGCTGGGCAGCCCCCAGAGGCATGCTGGATTTTCTGTCCAGGTAGGAGGAGGGACAGGGCAGAGCCCTCCATGTGCTAAAGGATGCTCCTTACAGCTTTAAACAAAGTGGTGGGGGTTGCAGTGCCTTTTGGATGAGAAACAGTAAAGTATGGGTTTCGACATCCTTTTCAGCCTTTGTTCTGCTTCGTAGGCACTTCTCTGTCACATCGTTGAATTCCATCACCACACTCCAGCCATAATGTGCTGTAACCACTGAGTTTATAAGCACATTATGCATGAAGAACACAAATCCCAGGATGTTATTTCTGACTAAATGTATTTGTAGCAATCTATTTGGTATAAAGATGGCCCACCTTTCAGGCAGAGGTATTCGAAGGGACGAAAGCTGAAGTTTAATTTATAACTAAGAACCAAACCAGCCATGGGTTCTCCAAAATACCTCAATATTATTTGCAGAGGCAGCAATGTGAGATTTTTTTTCCCCCATAATTTTTGGAGTGGGTTCTGAAGTCCATAAAATTCCAGTTTTCAATTATATATATGTTACAGTCATGTCCTGTAATCATTATTACTAAAACTGCAAGAGATGTAATAAAAACTTCAAAGATCAAAAGAATTAAAATTTAATTACCATTTGAACAAGTCATGAAAACCTTTTCCTTTCACTTTTTTGGCATGTGAGCAAGATTTGCAAGGAAAACACCTGACGTGTAATGAAGTTAAATCACTTTTCTAAGGTCATAAAAGATGTGTAACATAAGCAGATAGAAAAATCCTAAATGTCTTTCAACATTCAGAACTGGAATTTGATCATCTCATGTGCTACTAAATCTTGGCTTTATACTGTTAAATAGTAGTACTAAGGATGGATGCCTGTGAAAATCAGAAGAAACCTAATATCTGGAAAATTCTAATATATTGTCTGAATGTAGACATAAAATATATAAATTTATCAAGTACTCTATTTTTAAAAAAAAATTGTTATAGGAGCTTTATTTAGGACCAAGTTTAATATGTCTTTTACACTATCACAATTTTAATATTTTACATTCACATTTTGTGGTTTAACTTGTAAATTTTTTTCAATGCGTTGTAGTGTATAGGAAGCTAGACCTATCTGAAATTACATCTGATTTCTGATCTAAAGCTATGGAACCATAAACACTCACCACTATTACATTGCTGAAATTGGTGAGATTTATCCATGTAGTGAGCTATATTTGAAAATCACATTCATTATTATAAATGTGTCTTCCAATTGATATAGATCAGCATGTGGCAGTAACTCAAGCTTTATTAATCTTTGTGTTCTTTATAGTGTACAGAAAGAGTTTCAACTGAATTAGTCACTTTCCAGCTTTACAACATAGGAAAATTCCTCCAGTAACAATAAAAGTTCAATCTACATCTTCAATGTACTAGATTAAAACTAACTGGAAATTATGACAGTTTTTCATAGAGAGAGAGGACAACAAAAGCCAAAACATCCTTTCCTATTGTTCCCTTCCCGCTCCCCTGACACTTCTTTTTTGACTAGAAATTGCAATTTTTCAAATACAACTTGGATTTAATGGACAATATAAGCTCTGGATGAACCCTCCTGGCCAATATTTTCTCTTAGGCTATTAATTGCAGACAACTGGGACATTTTTGATTAAATGATTGATAGCTGAGCCTAAGAAGCTTAGAAGTTTTTGGGTGGATGGCTTTAAGTTGACCAAGGGATTATTCATTGAAAGTATTATCATGAGAAGTAGGCCTTGCATAAGGCTTTTTTATTAAATTACATTAGTTTATTTTTAGCCTTTTAAGGAAAATGTCATGCATCCTGCTTCCAAATTGTAGCTATGCTACTGTTGAATATATACTGTATGAATAAATGAATATATCTTAAATACATTATGATAAAAACTTAGCTTGTAAGTTTTTAGGTGAAAATTAATATTTTTAAAAAATCTTTGAGATGCAAGCAGTAGAAGGTTTGTAGGTTTGAGGTATGTGGTTTATAGCACGCAGATAGGTGTAATTTTTAGGATGAATGTTTCTAGATTTTAATTTACTATCAATGGAATGTTTGCTTTTGAAATTAGGTGGAAATGCTTCTAAGCGTCTTGAAATTTAGATATTAGACAGAGGTCAGCATCTACAAAAATATGTTTGAAAGTAATTCATAGTATAGCTGTGTGTTAGTGACCTTAAAATATTCTTACCTAAAATCAAGAAATGTTTGCAAGAATTTACAAATGCTTTCAGAGTCAGGAGAAAGCGAAGAAGGATATTGTTCATTTATTATTAAGCAGCAATATATATATACCAATCAGAATTCTGGCATTTGTAAACAGCTTCATGCTTTTATTTTGGTTAGCCAATTTTTTTTTTTTTCTTTCTTCTCAGGTTTGCAAGTATGATTATGTGGAGATTCGCAGTGGCCTTTCTTCTGATTCCAAGCTCCATGGTAAATTCTGTGGTACAGAAGTGCCTGAAGTTATCACCTCTCAGTACAACAACATGCGAATTGAGTTTCGATCTGACAACACTGTCTCAAAAAAAGGCTTCAAGGCACACTTCTTCTCAGGTATGGAAAAGTACCCTTGTGTACCTGTAAGTGCCTCTGGGTGTCCACTTAATAGGTGGAGTGACCACAGTTTTGGTATGAAAATGAGTGGCTTCCTTGCCTATGGTTTTCCTGGTAGCTTTGAATTTGTTTTATTTATATAAACATAAACCACTCTTCTGTCTTAAAATACCATTCTGACTTGTAATGTCTGTAGAAAATATATGGAATATATCTATACGTATTTAAATAACAGCAGAAGCAAGTAAACTTTGTTAGATGTGGAAGATGAAAGAAAATTTACTGTATTTCTGTATTTTTATTAGTTTTCTTTTATCCCAAATTTTGTTGCTTTTTTTTTCAAATCCTAGTTGTAATGTGATACGAATTGCACACTGTATACGCTTGTATTTTTTCTACCCAGGTCTCTTAATATATTCCATTTGTTGGGAAATTACCACTTTGTGGTACAACATTTGTTTAATATTATGGGTACTTCTGTGCCAAACTTTGCACTTCTTAATGTTTTGCAGAAGAACAGGGTTTATGATCTTGATCTTGAAAAAAAGCTGTGTCTTTTTATTTATGAGTGTAATTTTACTGAGGGAGATCAGAGCAGTGGAAGTTTATACCATCTGAGGACATACACTGTTGAATAAAGTTATACATGAGTGAAGGTTAAGATGTGAGGAAATATTTGCTTAACAGTGGCCTCTGCAATTACCCACTGAGAGTGAGATATAGAAATCTGGTGCTGGGAGGACACCACTCAGTGTTAGTAGTGAGTTTGCTTTGTGTTTTTCCTGTGTATTTACATACACACATAGGGATAGGTGTCTCATCTTGTGTAAAACAATACAAAACACCAGTCTCATCTGCCCACCTCCCTAAACCAGATGTCAAACAGAAGAATTTGGGAATGGGATTGTGCCCCAGATTTTTTGACAGCAGTTAAAAATCTGGATCTGGAGACTCCTAATTACACTTAGCACATAGCAAAAGATACTACCATTACTAGCATTTGCTTGCTAGAATATTTTATCAAAACTGAAATGAAATGGTATTTCATTGGTTACTGTTAATAACTAATAATTATGAAAAATAAGAATCTGTATAATATGTAAGTGATGTGGTTTGGAAAGTGAAAAAATATCTACCAAGGCAAACAGTTTAGACTTTGAATATTTTCTTATTATGACTGGTCTGATTATTTTTAAGTCACTATGAAAGATGAGAACAGGTGTTTTATCTCATAAAAAGACAGTAACAAGCATTTTGCCTCCTTTAAGTATATATTTTTATACCGGTCATAGTCTTCCGAACATCCATTTTTAGATACAGTAACACTTTTTACTTTTTAATTTATGATTTACATTAGCAAGAAGCGTTCAAGGTTTAGTCATTATTTGTAGCAAATACATATGTGCACACAACAGAGCCTCCTCCTAGAAGAGCAAATAGTATTTTTATGGAGGTACCACATACATATGTTAACCCTAACACTAGATTAAAACATAACCCTGGGAGGAGCATGCAATACAGCACTGGGCTGAGGCGACTGCCAAGAAGTAAGAAGGGAGCAAGATCGGGGCATTGTTGTGCTCCCCTTGACATGCCTTATGTACTGCCGGTGTTCCTGGAGGGCTGGGCTTTGTGGTTTTCTGAGCCCTAACCCTAGGCATAACCCTAGCCCTAAACCTAGATTAAAACCTAATGCCAGGTGGAGCTGGCAATAACACATTGGCCTGAGGAAAGTGCCAAGAAGTAAGAAGGGAGAAAGCTTGGGGCGTTGTTGCGCTCCCCTTGACATGCCTTCTGCATTCGCAGTGTCCCTGGAAGGCTGGAATTTCAGGTTTTCTGAGCCCTAAACTTAGGCATAACCGTAACCCAAGATAAAAACCTAACCGTAGACATGATGGAATAAGGCATTAGGCTGACGTGAGTGCCGAACAGTGAGAAGGGAGCAAGGTTGGGGTATTCTTACGCTTATATTGGAATGCCTTTTCCATTGTCAGTGTCTCTGGAGAGCTGAGCTTTGTCGTTTTCTGAACCCTAACGTTAGGCGTAACCCCTAAACTAACCATAGATGAAAACCTAAACCCTATGTGGAGCTGGCAATACAGCAATTGGCTGAGGCAAGTGCCAAACAGAAAGAAGGGAGCAAGGCTGAGGCATTATTACGCTCCCCTTGGCATGCATTTTGCATTACTAGTGTCCCCAGAGTGCTGGGCTTTGTGGTTTTCTGAACCTTAACCGTAGGCATAACCCTACGCCTAACCCTAGATTAAAACCTAACCCAAGGCAGTGCCAGTAGGAAGGCATTGGGGTGAGGCAAGTGCCGACAAGGCAGAAGGGAACAAGCTCAGGGCACTCTTGAGCTCCCCTTGGCATGCGTTATGCATTCCCAGTGTCTCTGGAGACTAGAGCTTTGTAGTTTTCTCAACTCTAACCATAGGTGTAACCCTAAACCTAACCATAGGTAGAGTCGGCTGTAGAGCATTTGGCTGTGGCAAGTGCGAAAGAGAAAGAAGGAAGCAAGGTTGGGGCATAGTTGTGCTTCTTCTGGTATGCCTTTTCCATTGCCAGTGTCCCTGGAGTTCTGGGCTTTGCGGTTTTCTGAACCCTAACCCTAGGCGTAACCCTAACCCTAGCCCCAGGAGGAGTCGGCAATACCGCATGGGGCTGAGGTGGGTGCTGAAAAGAAAGAACGGAGCACATTTGGGGCATTGTTGTGCTTCTTCTGGAATGCCTTTTTCACTGCCAGTGTCCCTGGAGCTTTCGGGGTTGTGGTTTTCTGAACCCTAACCCTAGGCGTAACCCTAACCCTAGCCCCAGGAGGAGTCGGCAATACCGCATGGGTCTGAGGCGAGTGCCGAAGAGAAAGAAGGAAGCAAGGTTGGGGCATAGTTGTGCTTCTTCTGGTATGCCTTTTCCATTGCCAGTGTCCCTGGAGTTCTGGGCTTTGCGGTTTTCTGAACCCTAACCCTAGGCGTAACCCTAACCCTAGCCCTAGGCGGAGTCGGCAATACCGCATGGGTCTGAGGCGAGTGCCATAGAGAATGAAGGGAGTGCATTTGGGGCACTGTTGTGCTTCTTCTGGAATGCTTTTTTCGTTTCCAGTGTCCCTGGAGTGCTGGGCTTTATGGTTTTCTGAACCCTAACCATAGGTGGAACCCTAACCCTAACCCTAGAATAAACTCTAACCCCCGACAGAGCCTGCAATGTGGCAGTGTGCTGGTATAGTGCCAGGTGGAATTTTTCCATGGTTTTACTTTTTGCAGGAATAAGTATCAACATATTCAGGCTCTAAAACCTGAAATGAAGTTTGTTAAATCATTTTAAGACCTTACAAATATTTCACTTAAAACTGGCAATTATACTGTAGTAATTTGTGCAAGCTCCAAGGTTCAGAAGTTGTGTTTTCTTGACATCTTTATCATTTATACATTTATAGTCAGTTAAATTTTGGTTTTCTTTTAGGTAATGGTTCATCTTCACACATGTATTTATTTACTTTGCTTAAGTGTCTTTCTAAAATGAGTGGGTTCCACCAATGAGTGGGTTCCACCTATGCTGTATCTTGGGGAAAGGCTAGAATACAGGTCGTGGATTCTTAAGTATCAGGTTGTAATTCTTCAGATCTAATATTTCCCTTTTATATGTCAGTTCTGAATGAGATGTTCTTATCTTTCCCTTACAAGGTAATTGAAAAAAAAAAAGTTTAAATCATGTCATTGATCACAGAATAAATTCTTTAGTCAGGCACAATTTTGAACTAATGTGCTTTTTAATGAATAGAAATGTGTGACATGTCCTGGATATAGTATGTATCTAATCCCTTTCAGAAAAAAAACCAAGAAAAAAGATAGTTTGATACAGATAGTCTTTGAATCTGTTAGTATATAAATTTACTGAGTGCTTCATAATGCATTTCTGCCAGCACTTAATATAAGTTCAAATATTTGAATATAATATGAGTATTTTATTTTTATTCTTTCTCAACTATCTTCCATTTATTCTAACTTCTAGCAGATTCCATTCTTCTGTGTCATCTGGCTTTCCCTGTTTTATGATGTTTTCTGATTAAAACAGGAATTTTGTAATGCTTGAGACAAATCAAATTTCTGAACTTAAAATATCAAAAAAGAAGGTGTCATCTCCAAGTAATTAATCAGACATCTTAGGACTGTCAGAAAACACTGTTACTTTCCTAAGCCTGAGTTCCTTAATATGGGCATAATATGCTATTGATCTGTCAATGAAGAACAGACTTGAGACTTCCAGTATTTTGACTTTTGAGAGTTGATAACATAATTTTTCAGCTGATGGAGTGTTGGGTTTTTGCCTGTTTATATGTATATTAATCTTCAGAATACAATACTTTTAGGAAGATACCTGGGTAGAAATACTTAGACACTTGATTGCCTGCATTTAGCAATTTTATTAATTAAATCACAATAGAAGTATGTGTAAGCACTTAATTATAAAGACATATGTAGTGAAAAAAAATGTAATGAATAAAACACAGCCTGTACTCTGTTCACCCGTAAAGGGCATATGCAATGCTCCAGCAAGAGAGAAAGGTGGATAAGTTAAATTAGTGTGAAGATTAGGAACTGTAAAGTGTTCCCTCAAGCACGGCCACGAAACTACTCTCTTTTTCAGCAACTCTTTTGGTGGTGAATTCTGCACCACAGCTAGAGTTGAGAAAGGATGGCCCAGCTCCAGCTTAGATGACAGAAAGCAGTTTTTGGGTGGTTGAAACCTGCTGTGATAAACTGTGAACGCAAACAGTGACATAGTGCAACAGATGACCTGCATTAGGAAGGTATTTATGTTGATACAAGACAACACGTGATTATATTTTTGGCTGTAAAATAGTGTTAACAGCCAGACAGGTGCTACTGGAAAGTGAGAAAAACTTTTTTTTTTCAGCATTCTGTAAAATTTACATTTGATGGGACAGTTCTGAAGAAAGCTCAGTTAGAAGCCTCTACCGGGATCTAGCTGATCTACAGAGGCTCTATTGTATATTTATAATCAAGTTTCTCGGATAAAGAGAGGAAACCAGGGGGTCACAATATATTATTTTTTTAAAAAAATTATTAAAATTTCTTGGAATTGGATATTAGGCTTCTAAACAAAAAACTTTCAGTAATTAGGTTTTTATTCTTCTCCCTCTTCCTTCTGTCCTCCTCTGTCTCCTGCTTTTCATATAAGACCAAGACCTAGGAGTAAGTCCCTGCAGGACTCAACACTCTGCTGGGCCTGTAAGACTAGAGAAGTATTAAATAACTCCAAAAATATAATAATTATATATATACATATATATATATTTTAAAGCCCTTACTTTTTTTCTCTGATCTTTCTGAGAAGATAACCTAAGGATCAGTCATAGTTTGTCATTAAACTGCTTCCATTTATCATAAGTTTCAGACTTACTTCAGTGTTTTAAATAAACATGATTCTTTGCACAATTATTCACAATACACATGGTTCTTGATGTAGTGTAGAAATGAGGGTTGTTGGGACATCTTTTCTTGGCTGGTGATTCATGGAGCGGTTAAAAAGAGACAGCTAAAATGCTTCTAGCCTTGCACCTCTGGTGCCATCCTGGTACATTTTTTTCCACAGACAAGAAAGCTGCCTGCAAAGAGAAAATTTTTGGGTTTGAATCTTGCAAAGACTTGATAACAGGTCCCTTCAGGCCAAGTACATTTTATGTACTTGGTACATAATATATATGTACATAATAATATGTACAAGTACAGACTGGTGGCCTCTGAGGGTCTCAGAGGTACGACCATTTGTCCTCAGAAGGATTCAGTCTAATATTTTGCTGAGAATGGGTCTTTCCTTCTTCTGAGAACTGAAATGAGAAAAGAAAGAAAGTATCCATTCAAAACTGGGGGGACTCATTTCCATCTGTCAGCATAACAAATGGCTTTGTTTTTTACATGGCAAAACGTTTGTTCTTGTAACTAATACAGACTAATTGGTTTTTTTCACAAATTTTTAAACTGGGCAATCAATTTGACAGAAAGTCTGTTCTCAATTATGAAGTGTGAGGAAGGCTTGTTCAACAGTTGCATCCTTGATTAACTATGTACAAGTAATTATTGTAGTTCAAATGTGTTTCAAAATTTCTCCTTTCTACCTTCTGTCCATTATTTCTGAGGACATCCAAAATAGGCCTATTTGCTTATGCACTTGTCTCTTAAGAGATTATTTTACAGAATATAAGCGTATTTAATGTTAAAATACTTTTCAGTGTTTTCACAGAGTCTGGTGGATGATGAAAATGGACAGGGCTTTTATTTAGAATTTGTGCACCTACTCTGTATTTGAAAGCCTCACTTGAGTGCATTTTGAGCTTGCCTTCCTTTTATTTTGTTATTTTGGTGGAAAATTACAAACTAATGTTTAGGAGGGAAATACGAGTTTTGTTCATATTATTTCTAATTTCTCAGTTGCTTGTTGCTGTTCTTCACTTGCAATGTGGAATTAATTTATGATAGCACTTACTTTTGCAAAATTATAACCTTGGTTTGAAATGATAGATTTACTACCTCAGTTTGCAAGGTGCATAAGTAGTGTACTGTGGAGCTTTTATGCTTTCTTTCATCATCAAAATGACAAGTAGTATAAATCTTTGACTGTATGATTTCAAGAGGTATCTATGTTTTCAACTACTTCTTAACCTTCGAATCTGTTCACATTTGCAGAAGGTTTCCAGAAACTTTCAGTGCAAACGGATTTGAGATTGACAGTACAAAATGCAGTGGATGCTTGGGTTTGACTTGCCGAATTTATCTATAAATGTACATTATCATCTTGTATTATAAGTAAAACTGATTTTTATGGAAAGACCTGCAGGTCAACAGGTCAAGTGCCAGATATATTTTGGTAGAGTTGCATACATTTTGGCAAAAGAAGATGATGTGTATACAATTACAATGCAAACTTCCTTTGTCGTGTTACTCAATATGAGTAAGGGCAGGGAAAAAAAATGCATGAATAAGACAATGAAAAGAGACTTCAACTACCCATGGTGGCTTCTAATCTCTAGAAATTCTTGCTGTACCTGCTAAAGTCCGAAATATCACGTTGCCTTCTTTGGAGATAATGTTAACTGCTGCTTTCCAAGGTATATAAGACTGAAGGGGGTAAATGCTCTACATTCCAACCCTGCAGGAACCAGACCTCTGGTTGGATGACCAAAATTCCTTTGCTCTTTTACCTCCTCTCTTTTGCGTGTTGAAATGGCACATTTAGTAAAATACAGGGAAGATTTAATATGCCTGTGTATTTATATATATATATATATGCATATGTTTTTATATCTAAGAATGTGTATATAAATGTGTGTGTATACATATGTAGTTATATACATGTGCATACATATATACATGGATGCATATACATGTCAGGAGCAGTCTGCCTCTTTTAAAGGGACCAGCCTCATCTAAAACAAGAACAGCTGAATGACATAGAAGCGTGGCAGCTGAGGCCTCTTGCTACAATGACAGCCTGTTAATCTAGTTTGGCTTTTGTCCATGCAATGAATTTGTAGCTGTTTAATGCAGGTCATATTTCCTCCACTACTCTCTGCTTTATTTCTAACACACTAAAAGCTCTTTTGAATGATTATATGTTAATAAACAGAACTGCATGCTATATTGATCTTGTACTAACGCCAATTTATTTTTTTTCTTTCAATGAAATGTTTTTCTTTTTGTGATGTTCTATAATGTCCAGATTCATTGAAAGTAAAGCACGCTGTCACTCTGCTGGGGAAAAAAGCCCAACTTATTAGAAAAGCTTATGTGAAATCTATCTCTTCTTACATGTTTAATGTGTAGAGGTTGAAGTCTTGTTTGATCTATATGTTCCTTTCAAGATGTCACCATTAAATTGTGGAATTAGCATAAAGCTGGAATAATTTGTGTTGTCCATAAACTACACTACCATTGTTTACTAAAATAAAACTGGATATTTATGAAACTTTTACCAGCTAGACCACTTAAAAGAATAAAAGCTGGTGCTTCTTTAACCTCCTTTGTTCTAGCTTGTTTTACTAGTGTTCCTCTCTCTTAGGAACTAACCTTCATCTCCTATAAAGATGAGGCAGACCCTTTGTGCCGTAGAGCAAGGCTGCAGGCTGAGCGAAGAGTAAACTAAGAACTAGAACTAAGGTACCACGAAACTGCCTTGCTGAGAAGAGTGGCTGTGCTGTAGCTTATCCTGCTCTGGACTCAGGCTCCATGCTCCTCGTGGTAGTAAGGTCTGCTGGGAGCTGTGTGCTCACCTGAGCTTGTTGTGTATTTTGTAGACAAGGATGAGTGTTCCAAGGACAACGGTGGCTGCCACCACGAGTGCATCAACACGGTAGGAAGCTACGTCTGCCAGTGCCGGAATGGATTTGTGCTACATGAAAATAAACATGACTGCAAGGAAGGTGAGTAGGAAGGCATTTGAGTGGTTGGTTACACAACTGGCTTGCAGAAAGCTTTCTGCAGCTCTCCTTTCAAACAAAAGAAAGGGAAAAAATTCTTGGTAATGGGGTTTTAGACATCTGGGCTTAAGCACTACAACATCCCTCCCCTTTCCCTTCCCCTCCATCCCCAGCATTTGTGTGAGCTGAGTTCGAGGTCCTCAGGAATGCAGTTTGGAAAACTTGGGGTCGTTGGCACAGAGTGCTACTTTCAATAGTTCTGTGAAGTGTAGAATATTTAAAGCTCTGATAAAGTATTTATCTAAAGCTGTATTAAACACAGGTCTGGAGTTTCTGGAGAGAAGCCTGGTAAAGTTGTGATTTGCTGCTATCAGTAGCAGTTAGTTTCCTAGCAGTCAGGTTGAAACCATATCTACCCTTTCTGGGTTTATTTTAGGTGACATATTCAGACAATCTAAGTTCCAGTCAAAGCCCTATGCACCTTTCTTCCTCTTGGCTCTCTCAAGGTGTGGCTACCTTCAAGAAAACAATAGGCTTTGGGACTTAAGTAGAATTTAAATTGTCTGCAAATGAACCTCAAGAGGGCAATATCATATGAGCTCCTGTAATTTCTCAGTGTTGTTTTCTAACACTGATTTAATTTGAGACTAAAGACATGGCCTTTGTGAATCGTTTGCATTTTCACTGGTTTTGGAATGCTATTTGCCTGCTCTAAAAGTTTTTCTTTTAAAATAATTCTCTGATGTTTAGAAAGCAATTTGAGATTGTTAAAAAACTAAATTAAAAAATGCCTTCTTTTAGTTTTGGGTACTAGTGGTTTAGTTACAAAGTCGGTGACTAAGCTGTTCTTTGTACATACTCAGTTTAGTCTTAGCTGTTCGCATATTGTCTATATGTATACCTAGAAACTGATTTAGAAATCAAAGTGATTGCTCTGTAGCTGCAGTGAAAATTAGCAAGAAGTGAAAAAAATTAATAGTTTGAGAAATTTCCTTTGAAGTTGGAGTAGTGAGGTTTTTTATTTGGATTTACACACTTACTTGTATGTAAGATAGGGGAATAAGAAAATATTTGATTAATTTTTAATATTTATCTTATGTTTATTCCTGTATAGTACTATAGTACATGAAAAAAAGCCATCCATTGTACACAACAGTGTATGTTTCACAACAATCCATAAAGAAACATGCTTGCTTAATGCTCTAAAGCACTTGCCTGAGAGGAAGAACATGACCATGCACTCTGAAGAGCACGCTTACCTGTCTTCCTAAAGATCCTTTCCATTTAGTGGCTTCCCTGACAAAAAATAATACTTTTTTGACTACCTCTGAATGCAGACCCCCAGACTAACTGATGCTGTCACTGTTGGCACAGCTGAGTGTGAACAGAAGATCCACAGTCCCAGTGGCATCATCACGAGTCCCAACTGGCCAGACAAGTATCCCAGCAGAAAGGAGTGCACGTGGGAAATCAGTGCCACCCCTGGGCAGAGGGTCAAACTGGTGAGTCTCTGCCTACCCTTCCTTTTCAGCTTTTCTTCCACCAAATCAGCTTCTCAAATGACTGCTCAAAGATATGAAACTGTTACTAAACTTTACTGTCAGTTTGCATCCCAGAGGTAGACTGTTTTAAAAATTTGCTGACTCCTGTCCATTTCTGGCCAACAGGGACTACTCAATATCATAGAGCTGTGATTTAAGTTTATGGTGGTTGGAAATACTACGCAAAGGCATACTTTCCTCCTGTCAGACTTTACTCTATCATTGCTGCAACTCATAAAACTTGTGCTAAGTTTTGTCAAATACAGCAGAGGCCATTTTCACTAATTTCAATAAGTAGGAAAAGCAAAGTTGTGAGTTATAAGCTGCTTTCTACGCATGCCTTTTTCTGTTCTGTTCTTTTTAAGGAGGAAAAACAGATACAAAACCCCTGAGGGTCTGGATTTCTCATTTAAAAGTGGCTCCAAATTTTAACACAAGTAGAAGAGCAGCCTGGAGTAGATTTGTGAATTTTGTGTCCAGCTGGCTGAGGACAGTGCTGGTGTCCAAAGACAGGCGTAGAAGAGCTTAGATAGCTTTGCAGGTTTACTGAGGTTCTGTAGCCTCTGTATGAAGCCAATGGCACAGTCCTGCCCAGGGGGTTTTTGCTTTGAGTTCAGCCCCAATGTTCCTTCAGCAGAATACTTGCAAGACAGCCGCAACAAAAGCTGGCCTTATATATTTTTAAACTTTATAAATTGATTTTTCAACTATTTTGGAGCAAATAAGGAGATGCCTCTGCTTCAGAGTGGTAGAAGCAATAGCCAATACTGGTGCAGGAATGAAAGGGATATTGTCATTTCATAACTACTGACCTTAGCCAAACCCTTACTTCTTGTTTTGGCTGGGGTAGGGGTAATTTTATTCACTGTGGCTTGTATGGGGATGTGTTTTGGATTTGTGCTGAACAGTGTTGATAATATAGAGATGTTTTTGTTATTGCTAAGCAGGGCTTACACAGAACCAAGGCCTTTTCTGCTGGCAAGGAAGGTGGAGGTTCCTGGGAGGCTATGGGGAGCCACAGAGAGGACAGGTGGCCAAAACTGACCACAGGGACATTCCAGACTATATGGCATCATGCTCAGGATATCAAATCAGGGGAAGAAGGAGGAAAGGGATGGCATTTGGGTGTTTGTCTTCCCAAGGAACCATTACACATGATGGAGCCCATGTGATGGCTGAACACCTGCCTGCCCATGGGAAGCAGTGAATTTATTCCTTGTTTTGCTTTACTTCTGTGTGTGGCTTTTGCTTTCCCTATTAAACTGTCTTTATCTCAGCCCACAAGTTTTATGTTTACACTTCCAATTCTCTCCCCAGTCTTACTGGTGGGGGAGTGAGCAAGCAGCTGTGTGGGGCTTGGTTGCTGCCTGGTGTTAAACCACTCCTGTTACTGGTGCTGATGTGGGATCATGTATTGATCCCTGTTCATGGAAAATAAGAGAGTTAAACTGTACTGGATGGGGTGGGGGTGGTGGAGAATGGGTGGTGTGTGTGCTCTGTCCATTCCAAGGGTGAAAAATAGGTTTCTAACTCGGGCAGCCTTTCTACTGCTGCGTCTGAGCAAGTATTCTTCATACTGGCTGAATAAACCAAAGCCAGCCAGGCATGGACATGGGCATGTTACTGTAAAAGCTTTTCCAATACTTATACCCAGAGCAGGCAAAACTCCAACATTCAGATTTCTTCAGTGAAATATTTCGTGGTCTACTTTACAAAGAAGAGGTTTTTTAAAATTGGCTTTTGCCAATGGAATTGGAAAACTAGACAATCTTACTAGACAGAATTTTCAAAAATGCCTCCATTATTTAGAGTCAGAGATCTGCTCTTCTGTGCAAGCCAGTAGGGTCAATTCCTAAATTCTATGTGTATAATATCTTTAAGTTGTGTACTACAGCAAGGTCCCATATCAATAATATTAATACTATAATTTCACAATGGACACATTTTTTCTTGGACTTTCACACTGTATTTAAGTTTACTTTTCATAGTTTACTTGTTCAAATTGAACAAGAAGAGAATTGGTTACTTCATGGTAACAAACCACATGAATTGTGAGGCTTTGTTTTCTTTTTTGAGAGGGCTGTATGTATAGAAACTAATCTTTTATTGTGATTGCTGTCACTCTGCTAATCATTGAAGTGTCTTCCTGAACGGGCTACATTTAAGCATTTGGTGCAATTAAGAAGCCTATGAAAAAATGGATATGCACTTCAGAACTTTTAAATGAAACATGTAGATAAAGATGGCTTTGAAAATGTACGTAGTAGAGAGACTGATTTTCATGAGCTAATCAGCTGGATGTTTATAAGAGACAGGCTTGAGTGTCCCGTTCAGGCAGCTCTCCATAAGTGGCACCAACGTATCTGCTCGGTTGAGCAGTGTAGATAGAAAGGGCTGGATGGTCAGAACCTATATGTAGCATTTCTGAACACCATTCAGGAATGAACACCATTCCCTCTAAGGAGACAAATCATTTGGATTTAAAATAGTCATGGCGGGGTAGGAATTCAAAAGTATTTTTCCCAGGAGGACAGGGTGTAATACTACCAACTTTATTACATCATTTGTGAACTCTGTTGGCAGCAACTATTCACTTATGTTTAACTTTAAGGAAAATTTGTCAGTTCTCCTCTTTCAAACCAGCAAGGAACTGACTGATTTTTAAAACACAGAGACTGTCTTTGGGTGTTTTAACGTATCAGGCGTTTTGAGCTTTTAAAAGACTATGCATATTAAGATCTCATTTTCCTTTAGAAAGCAAGTTCATTGGATTCTCTTTGGAATTGCTAGAATCATGTGCTAGAACCGCAACAGATTTAGGACTTTTTTCTGGTCATGTTTGAAGGACACAGTGTAACATGTACTGTGCTCTTGCAGGCTTAGGAATCCCAGTGAGCAGCCAAATATTAAAAATAATAGGTGTGTCTTACAGTTCGTAGTGAGATATGATTCCTTGAGAGTGTTGGTTTTGTTGGGGGTTTTTTTATGCTGGTGGGAAGTGAACAAAACAGATACGATTTTCCTCTAAAAGAAAATGAATTTCTGCAGGGTGCTCTTGGATCATGCCTGTTGCTCCCATTGATTCCAAGTTGGCTTGACTCAATACCATGTTTAACTAACCCCCTTACTGAGAGTTAGTACCTCAGCTTTCTGGGGTTTTCTTAATCCATCAGATTTTATTTGGGTATAAATGACAACAAACACTTGGCATCACAGAAGTAGGATGGCTGACCAGAGTTTAAGAGCAGCAGGAGTGACTTCTGTACAGCCATTTTCACTGCCTCTGCAGGTTCAGTCCCTTAATGTAAACCCCAAATTTTTACAGTGAAATGAACCTGCATCCTCAGCACTTCACAAAAAAACAAGTGTTATTCCGAATATTGAAGTTCTCTGGGAAAAACCTTTGTTTTAGCTCTTTATATTAACAGCTGACCTAAAGTATATATGAATTTCCATTGCATTTCACACTCTTGGGGTTCCACAAGTGATTTGGTTGGTCAGGTTTGGTTTGTTGTACTAGAGAGAATGCTTAATTGTGATATGTGCTTGGCATCTGATAGTTCATTTTTATTCCTTTTAATTATTGTTTCTTAATCTTTTTCTGTTTGGTTTCTGGGGTTTTGTTTGGGTTTTATTTTTGTTGGTTTTGGAATAAACAGTCACCTGTATGACTACTCATGAAAGCATTTGTACCTGGTGTTTTTTATGCTATTTTGTTGAACAAAAACAGATTTTGAATTTCACCTTAAAATGTAGGTTACTCTGAAAATTCATGAAGATGTATATTACCTTCTCAGTGTTTATATGAGGGGAAATTGCTAGATATTAAGCTTCAGTGTTGTTGTTGAAATTTAGCCCTGGTCAAAAAGTCTTGTCTGAAAACTCTTAGAAACCCCTTGAAATAAGTTTGTTTATATCATTCTAGTCTTGGAAGACACTCTTCCATATATGAAATGCGGGTAGTAGTTGTGTGTGTGTTAACAGTTTCTGTCAGGTATGGCATACACTTTTGGGAAATGCCTGAAGTTTTTTCTGATGAACAATTAACACAACTTTTTTATTTTTCACAATGCTTTTGCTAGCAAAAATCTGACCTTAATATGAAGGGTGCAGCCTGAAACATCATTAAGTTGTAACAATAAAAAAATAGTTCTGTAGATAATAGATTAGAAAGTATAACTGTCATGCATAAACCTTCATGTGGAAAAGCCATTCTCAGAGGCTTTAGTTGCAGTGTGATGTAGGTTTTAAAAAAGGGTGGGGGCAGGGGATCCATTATGTTTTGCAGATGTTTCAATCAATCCTTAACTATGAGAGGAAACAATAATTTCTGACTTTTTGCTGTTTCGAGTGCTGTGTGAAATTTGGAATGATCCTAAAAACAGTGCAAATTCAGCAGAAAGGCAGCAGTATTTTAGATTTAATCTTCTCTGATAGATAGTAGTTGAATATAAAGATTCTAATGCCTTTCTGTGTGAAGGATGATGCACTCTTGAAGTTCACTGTCTTAACTTTTATTCCACTTTCTCGGGATCAATATGTCATTCAGATCTATGGGCTTGTAGAAGCAGTAATGTTAAATCTGTCATTTTAACTGCATCCTCGTATTCTAAAACATATTAGCATATATATGTGTGTACCATGTACATACAGTCCCACGATGGGTCATTTTACTTTTTTTTCTCCTAGACATTCAATGAATTTGAAATAGAACAACATCAAGAATGTGCTTATGACCACTTGGAAGTGTTTGATGGTGAAAGTGAAAAATCACCAATCCTGGGACGCTTATGTGGCAATAAAATACCAGATCCTCTCATTGCTACTGGAAACAAAATGTTTCTCCGCTTTATTTCTGATGCATCAGTTCAACGAAAAGGCTTCCAAGCAACGCATTCTACAGGTCAGAAATCAGGACATGCTTTTTACTAATAACTCACCCATTGTTCTTTGCTGGTAGATGTTCAGACTTTTTTTTGTAGGAATGGAATGAGTTCGCAGATAAGACAATGTAACAGCTGTATTTAATGGAACCTTAAGCACAGTAGGAAAAGTCTGAGATTGCAGAAATTATTCTTTAATATTTTAGATATTTCTTTCTCCTTGTCTCTCTCTCATAGGTGAGAAAATAAAAGATGTTGAAACAAAGTCTGATAAGAAATGAGATTCTTTAAGATTCATGACCTGAGATCACAAAAGATTCAGTATCTTTTCATTGTATTTGTAATGACAACACTTAACTGGGACATGTGATGCACCTCCATTACTTTCCTGTTCTAACTTAAACAAAAATCTGGATTTTGTGTAAACAGATATTTCTTTCCTGTAGTGCTTGAAAGGAAAGATAAGCCGAAGAAGAATAAGAAAAAAACAACACTGAAGTCTTTCTTAGGACCTTTAGAATATAATGTCCTTCATATTTACCATTCAATTTTCTTGTTTGGCAGAAGTCACTGAAGTTGGAAACAGTGGTTTGCAATTGCATTAATAGAGTCCTTAGGACATTTTCAGTGTATACATTTTTCCCCCGATGTTGCTTGGCCTACAGTGGCCCCTAGTGCTGAACCTCTGAACATCCAGTGCCTGCTGTAAAACAAGGGGATTTGGGGTTTTTTTTGGCCTTTGTTTTCATCTTCAATCGTAATGTCTGTCTTTACTATCCAGAGTTCATTCTTATTTATCCAGGAAATAAATAATGCAGAAAATATTTCATAAATATGTCTGGTAGGAGATAAGATTTAATGACAGGTAGTAGTTATTAATAGAATAATCAAGATGATGAGTTACCCAAAGTATCCATCAAGTTGATGTGTTGTGCTCATCTAAAAAATCCTCATATATTTCAATGCTGGAATTTTCTCTTTTTTTGCTTTCCTCTTTGTTATGAATTATTCAAAAGCTTTAGTAATTTATTTCCCCTTCAAGAGAAAGACAGTAAACAACAGTATATGAGCTCTTTATGATCTGGGCCTTGACACTGAAAAGTTTAGCTACCTGTAATTCAGTTTGTTTTTCTTGTGGAAAATTCTTTTACAAGCATGCAATGTTTTGCCTTCCCTACTGCAGCAACACTTTCCCTTAGATGCAAAATTGGATAGAGGTAATAATTACCCATTTTTAGTTATCTCAGGGTATGTAGTTAAAGGTCAGAACTCTTGCTAGAACAGGTGTTTTAAAACTGCTGTCTCATTTATCATCCTCAGTTTCAGTTTGCAGAATTGGAGTAGTCAGTATGTGAATGGAGTTCAGATGTATACTCCTTAACTTCTAAAAATTGTAAGTTTTGTTATGACTTGCTCAATTTTCCCTCTTATCTGCTGAGTCTTATGCGCCTTAAATATAAAAACATTCTTAGCAAGCACAAGCATGTGCTTTTCTGAGAATCAACGAAAATTAAAATCTACCCAGTTTTTTAGAATGTTATAAAAAACTACGAAGTTTGCCTCATTAAGAGAGGACATTTCTGTCAGCTGCTGCTCCCTGAGATGAGCCCTCATCACCAGCATGTACCTGGAGGTAGTGTTTGAATGAGGGACAACTCGAGTCTTGCAGTCTGTTCCTCCAGTCTTGAGGCAAACACAGATGCTCTGTGAGAATTTTGTGAGAATTTAACCTCTGTGCTGTGGGCACATGTGTGAATGAACAGCTACCTAACAAGTGTAGGAGCAGAGGATTGTATTCCCTTAGTTTATCTTTTCTAGAAAAAAATACTTGATGGTATGCAATGGATGTAGACAAGGCTGTGTTCGATCCTGCATAGCTGTGCGGGCAGACAGGGAGTGCTGAGGAAGATGCTCCCTTCACTTCTAACATGTTGGCAGAGCTCACTCAGTAAAGGGGCTGGTGTAACACAATAGCAGTGGAGGAGTAGCTGGATTCTACACCCAGAGATGTCTCTGCTGCTGCTGCATTCCTGGCATCTTCATGATTTAATGGCCTCATTATTCCAGTAGATGCTGTCAATGATGTTGATTTCCCTTCTATGACACTTTTTGGCTTGAAATGCTATTCAATTTCCAAATTTCCATTTAATATTTCAGAAAACAGGATTAAAATTTAGCAGCAAATACAGTAAAGTTTTAAAAAGTAGACTGTATAGAAAGGCTTCCTTGGGTGGAGCAAAACTTATAAAATGCTGTTTTGAAAGTGCAACACAGTTTTAGAAGGAGATTCTGTCATATTTTCCCCTCTCAGAAAAGGCATAACCCATCCAAGAAGAATTCATAAAAATGCTCCTGACAGAGCATTAAACATCATTGCTCAGGGAGTGACCTGTTTGCCCTAACTCAGGCATCTAGTTCTCTTCTGGACAGCTTCATTCACAGTGGCTGGCCTCCAGCCACAGCTTTAGGAGGTTGCAGATCTACTGTAGGTCCTATTCCTATCTGTCAGTGCTGGGAGGATGTCTCAAGCAAATGTGGATATCTCAGATGTCACTCAGTTTAGAGGCCTGCGTTGCTTCCAAAATAGCTGTAATAATTCAGTATGGGCGGGCTGAGTCAAATTTATAGTCTTGTTTCATTAGCTCAGATGGTGTGTGTTTAAGCTTTTCCCATCTGTCTGGCTTGTTAAATGGTCAGGAAACTAGTGCTTGATTTGTTCTTATGTTTGTAAGAAGCCTAAAAATCCCTAGAAAGGTCACAAAACATGAGAGGGTTTTTGTGCCTTAGCTGATCTAGAAAAAGTCTTCCACCTGAAGCTGCCAGATGACCATAATTTTACAAGTTGGACGTATTTCCTTACAGTCAGAATCATACATCTTGCCTGCAGCAGAGCAGCCATGCCTGCACAGTGGAAACCACGACGGGTGGTGCGGCTGGGTTAGCTCTGGTACCACGGCAGAGCAAGCAGTGCTGCATGGCACTGTCCCACATGTCTTTGGCAGTGCCTTGTTGTGCAGTCTGGATGTAGTCTTCTGAAACGACAACTTAATTCTTAAGAAACTGAAAATTTGGCTTGTAATTTCTATACTAAAATATGAGGCTATAATCTGCGAGAGAAGGGCAGGGGAACGGGAATTGCCATTTTCTGTGGCTGAATGGCTACAACTTTCCTTTAAGCTCCTGTCCTCTGCAGCATGCAGAGGGAAAGAATGTAGACAGTTCATTAAACATTTTCTCCTTTGCAGCTGTTTGGTGTCTGAGGCAGGGAGATGTTCCTAATATTGGCAGGAGTCCAGTCAAACAAAAAATAAACTCAAAACAACCCACTCTCCCCTCAACAAAAGAAAAGGAAATAAATGAAATTCAGAATAGGGAGAAAAGCCAGTATATTAGAATATCAATGAGAAATAACTGCTTGAACTATCCTATTTGGCGATGTTTTATTATGTGCTCCTATTTGTTCTTTAAGAGCAAAAAATATGAAACTTCAGATTGAACAGATCATGCATAATGGATTACTTACATAGTTTGTATTTCCTGGTTTTATTCCTTCATTTCCCTATGAAGAAAAAAACCACCTTTTCTAAAAAGTAATGATTTGGTCATTACCATTATTAATTCTTAGCTGAAATGTGACTCTTCATAACATAACAGTGCAATTGGTCATGTTCAGTGTGGGTGGAGTCCCTGAGACTGAAGTCAAATTCAAAGTGTCTCTTCACCAAAGCTTAGAAAGATTTGAATTTTGCGGTTTGTTTCAGGTTACTCTAAAATGGTCAATGAATAATACCTACATATTTTTAAATGCAGATAAAATTATATGTTCATTTATTTATAAAAATTACATCTAAACTTGTGAGTCTCAGTATTTTGTTCAAGCTCATTTGCACGTGATGTTTTTATGGGTGCTCTAAGACATGATTTGTTCTTGATGAGAAACCAAAACTAAATTATTCTGTTTGCGTTGAAATCTTCATACCTGTAAAGTAAAAAGGCCTCCACCCACCTTTTGGAAACGTGATAAACAATGCATTTTTTGCCTTAAGTACAATTTCCATCTATTCTTGGTTGGATTCTAATAACACTTTTATTTATTTGTTGGACAGCTTATTCACATATACACTAAAGCTAATTAATATTTAAATTCTGAACTCCTTGAGCAGTTATACACAAGCTCTAAAGCCCCACATCCATTTTGCAACTGTGTACAAATAGAGATTTATGCTAAAATAGTGGTTTTGACGAAAGGCAGATATCTCCTGCCAAAGGCTTGCCTCGTGAGCAGGCTTTCAGTTACAAGAGTTTCTCTGGTAGCAGCAGCTTTCTTCCAACCACACTTTTTGCAGAGAAAGGCCTGTTCATGAACTACACAGCAGACAAGGTAGCAAGCTCGGCAGTGGGGTTTATTATTGAGCTGGCTCTCCAGGTGCCACGTTATGGTTAAAGCTGACACTACTGTGAAATAAAAGATTTTTTCACTCAGTCGCTGACTATGTGTGTGCTGGAGCTGATCCTCTCCTATCACTTGCAGATGGTGTCATTAACTCATGTGGAAGTGTCACCACTGAAATGTGGATACCCTTACAGCAACTGTCTTGCTGGCCACAGGAACTTTTCAAGTGCCTGCCCAAAGACTGTCATACTGTCAGAGTGCTTAAGCCACATTCCTTATAGCTTTGCTGTTCCCTGTCTTTGTCTTTCACTTGAAAATTATGAACTATGTGCAAGTCTCTCTAGTTATAAAACAGAATTTATACAAGAAGTATGCAGAATGATGGATTTATATTCCTACAGGGTAGTACTTTGCTCTCAGCTTTTTTGATTAACCTGCTTGTGGCATTAAAATGCACTCAGCCTGAATAAGAACGGGCATCTACGAAAAGAAAACACAAATTCGCACTGAATAAGCTTCGTCACCTTTTTTTCTCTCCATTTAGAGTGTGGTGGTCGGTTAAAAGCTGAACTGAAGCCCAAGGACCTGTACTCACATGCTCAGTTTGGCGATAACAACTACCCGGTTCAGGCGGACTGCGACTGGCTCCTGGTGGCCGAGCGCGGCTCTCGCGTCGAGTTAATGTTCCAGACTTTCGAGGTTGAGGAGGAGGCAGACTGCGGCTACGATTACGTGGAGCTTTTTGATGGTCATGATAAGACAGCAGTGAGACTTGGTCGATTTTGTGGGTCTGGGGTAAGTAAATAGGTATAAATAATATAAATAGGTATAAATATAAATAGGTATAAAAATATAAATAATATTTTTTTGTTTGTTTCTACAAAAAGAATAAGAAAGGCGGGGAAGAGGAAGGTAAGGGTCATGAGATTCAGTTACTACACCTTGTAGTGAAGGTACTGGATTATCTACTTCAGATTTTAATGTATAAATTTGCAGGCTTGTAGTACAATCACTCTCTTGACATACTTTCCATCAATCAGTATTCTTACCTATTTTTTGACCATGGTATTGTGATGTTATGTTAAGCTTTAAGTAGCTGGCAGTGGTGTGTTTATCGGCACACAAAAAAAGTTAGCAGCTCTTTTCCTTACGTAGAGGGAAGTGCACCAGTGTTGAAACGTATTACATTAAAATTCTTTGTATTGGAAAGAAGCCACATTTTACAGGAAGAGGGGCAGTTGGGAAGTATTTATAGGGTGCTCATTGACTTCTTAAGTCTGATTTTAGGAAAAAATGGCTCCTAACCTGAGTGATTAATATGGGCCTTAAGAAAACCATGAAATCCTATATGCATTCTGACATATTTTAACTGTGAGACATGGAGAAAATTGGCCAGATGACACCCTGAAAATGCTGTATCCTATTTCTCATTTTAGACTTGCATTGGTCTGCTGGCTGCCTGCCTTGTGAAAACCAGTGCAATGATCCCACAAGACCTCATCAATTCTTTGTACATGTGCCAGTGCAAGCACACTTTGATACATATAGTCTTTGCCGAGATAAAAGGCTTCAGAGATTCTACATGAGATGACAGGAGCTCTTAAGCAATTATGTGTCACTTTTTTCAGCCGCTGTGCCAGATCAAACATCTTAGTCATTCAGACAAGTTACCTGTAAACTGGCTTAAATCCATTTAGTGTGTTTTTGAACACTAATTAATGATGCACAGAAGGTGCTTCCATTTGAACTGTAGGGGATGTATTCTAAGTGAAATGCTACACAACTGAGCCTAAAATCTACTAATTTACACAAAACAATACTTTTTTTTTTGCAAGTTACTGTGTTTTACAAGTAGAAGGGCAGCAAACAAGAAAATGGGCTGAATTTTTTTCTCCTTTTTGGGGCTCAGGGTAGAATGGCTGAGCATTGATGGTGGTGGTTTCGTTCTCGTAAGATGTAAATGAATGGCTTCAGATGCCATACAGGAAAGACACAATTAAATAGAAAAGCTAATGAAAATAAAAAGCAGAATGATCCAAACTGGAGTGGGAAAAAGACACTGTTAGTATATATTACCACCTTCTCAACTTTAGAAGGAGGATTTGGTCATTCAGCTGATATTTCTGATCAATGTGCTTCAGTAATAAAACAGGACATTGTGAGGGCTATGAAGAATAAGATAAAAAGTAGGTATTGACCTCTGTTTACCTAAATTTAGAATATTGTACATGGTCCTGCCCAGTCACTGTCTTACTCCAGCTGAACTAAAGAAAAACTAGGAGTTTAGGTTATTTCCTCAGTCTGCCTCAAAAATTCCTAGCCTGTAATAGAGAGCTGGATGAGATAGAACTATTCTGATGATGCCAGGCAGCATCATATGAGACACGGTGGAATTACATGATGAGGTGTAGCAGGAAAAGAGAAATACTCACAAGGAAAAAAAATAGTGAATGAGTACACAGAGTGGACAAATAAGTTTTTTCTTTTTATTTATTAATTTTAGCCACCAGAAGAAATTTATTCAGCAGGAGAATCTCTTTTACTTCACTTTCACACTGATGATACAATCAACAAGAAAGGATTTCATATACGATACAGAAGTATAAAATATCCAGATAGCGTGCGCACCAAAAAATAACACAAGAACCTCGATGCCAGAAAAGGAGAGTGAGAAAGAAAGAACGCACAGCAAAAAGGAAGGAAGGCACGTCATTTCTTTTTTAAACTGAAGTTATTAGCACAAATGTTTATTATAAGTTCAGTTGAAATGCTGACTTATAAGACTAGAGACTGAAATAAAAGAAAAGAAGAAAATCACCCACCCCAGTGGAATAGTCAAGATGATGATGTGCAGGCTCCATGCTCTGCTGTCTCTGCAGAGCTTGTGAAAGGACTTTGCATACAGGGAGAATATAAAAGCTTTTGTTCGTCGTCCAGTATTTGCTACAACCGTGTGTGGATTCAATCAGTTTCATTCAGGGGAAGTGACCCCATAGACCATTCCTCCTACTGACAATTGTATGGTGTCTAGGAGGAGAAGAAGCTCTTTTAGACCACACACTCAAAATACTGTCCTTCTACCCAGTTGCTTTGACTTTGAATCCTGCGTACGGCGTGTACAAGGACTTGAAAGAAGATACGAAATGGGAAGACCTTCCTGCATTGTTCTGTATTTTTTACAAATTCATCTGTCATATCAGGTTATCAGTATTTTGAAACTGGAAAATCCTACTTCTGAAACATAACTTATCTATAGAGTATTTTGTTTTACTAATGACTGAGAAGTCTGAACTGTTACATCAGCCATCACTAGTTGACTGGATTTGAATGGCGTAAGCATCTGAAAATGTTTGGTTTACTGGTTAAGTAAGCTATCTCTGATGATGTGCTCTTATTTTGCACTGAATATAGAAAGAGACTGAGGTGAAAACCTGTCCTGAATCAAAATCAGTGTCCATGAGAAAGAGAAATGGTCAAGGATCATCTGAAAGTCCTCCTACTGAGTTTGTTTTCAGCAGTACATTTGAAATCACTGCTAAGCTTTGTTTCTTCTTATTTTGTGAATAAACTATTTGCCTGATTTAGTTACTCAGAAATGAAGCTGCAGTAGTGTCCAAAAGAGAAGTTTCCCAAAGAGGTTTTTGCTAGGTTGGTTTTTTTTTTTTTCCTAAGAGTAGGAGTATCCGTGATGGTGAGAAAAGCAAAACAAAACAACAGACCCAGGATTTTTTTGATATCAAGTGTGAATTCCTATGGTGCTATTCCATGAACGTTAACAAAAACAAACAAACCAAGAAGTTTTAGACTTTTGAGCCAACAGTTTGCAGATCATGAATGTCTCACTATACCTGGCTGCATCTGGAGAAGGAAGGCTTTATTGCTCCGATGGAAAGTGGGTTGCAATGGCAGCGCTATTCCTGTGGAACAACTACTATTATTGCCTTAGAATCCTCGCACACAACCAGACAGATCTTCCTGTAGATACACTTCTAATTTGATAAATAATTTGACAACTTGAGCATCTTAGCATACACTAACAAAAGGATCTTCAAGCAAAAGCCCCATCTGCAGAGAGAGATCTTCTGCTGTAAATACAGTGACCTGCTTTTGATGTAGAGATATGTTACATTTAGAACTGAGATATTCTATGTGCTTTAGGCCATACATGGCTTTAGTCATAATGTATATGCATTATGTAAGTATTGTATGAATGAGTGCTCCAGGAGAGTGAGAGGTATTGTATGGGTGAATGTGGAATTGTTTCTTTATGTGCCAAGTTCTATGAGGACCCTGTTTGACTGTAGCAACTTTTCTTTAAAGGCTTCATAGACAGATAACAAGGACTTCTAGTTTGCAAGAATCAAGTTTAAATGAAGTATTATGTTTCACTTACAAGAAATATTATTTTGATATCCTTTGACGTAAGTTGCTACTCAGATTAGCTTAGTTTTTGTTTCCTTCTATGAACATACATTGGCACTAATAAATCTGACCTTTTTTTATAAAAATAAAAACCGAATGTCTGTATAGGTGTCTTTGGTTATTTTAACAGCCCTGTTACTGCTGATATATATTTTTCTGTTTGGACAGCTGATGTGTGTGAAATTCAAAAACTTAATAATTTCTGTAGTTTTATAATGCTGCTACACTGTCTTTTTGGCTCGTTTTTCAGGTTGTTTGATCAAGAATTGAACTACAAACATTTTCTCCAAGACCTTTTACTACAAAATTCAGGCAGAGATATTGCTTAAGTTTAAAAAAAAAAAAAAAAAAAAAAGTGTGTTCCCCATGTTGTTACATAATTTATTAGCTGGGTGGAATTCCAGTACTTGAATTTCTGAGAGGAAAAGCAAGCAGCAGCAGAAGCAGCGTCTCCCTGGCATGGTTAATCAAAAGGAGCTGGGAAAGTCTGAGGCTGAGAGCAAGTGCAAGTTTCCATGCTATTTTATTTTCCACTTTTCTGATCCGGTCTCCCCTTAGTGTTATCTCTCTCTGTTTGCTAAAGTCTTCCTTTTCTCTAAATTTGGCTTTCTTACTCCTCTCAAGATTACTCTAACAACCACAGGGTTGAGCCAAGATCATTATCTTTTGGAAAGGTTTTCCTTGTTGTTGTTGATTTCATACAGGCCCCTGTATAAATCCCGCTGTCCTATGTTGACTATCACAGCTGGAATGGATGGAGAGGAGATTGGACTGGGGGCAACACATTATGGTGTATTTCCAAAACCCTGTGGAAGGTGATTCTTTATGGTCATATCAAAGTATTGCTTTTGAGCACAGCATTTCTGGGATTTTTTCACATGGAGTGTGTAGAAGTCAGAAGAGAGTAGTTGCCATAACTTTGAACACAAAGTTTGATTTTATTTCTCTGATTGCTTATTCCTTTGTAGATCTCATATGCTTCAGAGTGGTGAAAATGCAGAAGGTGTTCTTAATGATTATCTTGGTGATAAATGGACCATATGGGTTATATCTTCTCATTGGCCATGATTCTAGTCAGTGCCTCGTGGTGCTATCAGATGCTATTAAAAAACATAGCTATTTACAAGTCCTAGGAGATTTTTCGTGATGTAATGAAAAATAACATATGCAGTGAACTCCTCCCTTAGGGGAAATATGCCTTATAAATAGCCCAACAACAAGAAAATAATGAAAAAATAATTTATTTTGATTTTTGAAATTGTGAAAAGGAGTGTGGGTTATCCACATGTGCAGTTCCAGCTTTGCCAGTAAATGTTGCATTTACTGGCAACATTCCCATCAGGGGGAAGATGATACTCACTTGTTCTGCTTCCTATTTGACAAAATTTTTTGACTGTGGCAAAGTTGCTGGATTTAAATTACTTTTCTTGGAGCATATAGTAAAGTTTTTTTCTCAACTACATGAAGAGCTTCTGATGTGATGAATATTATTCTTTAATGTTGTTAAATTCAGCGTAAAGTGTTATTTTGGTGGAATATGCTGGTTCTGTGTGGCTGACACGCAGAGATTCAGAGATTCACTCAGAGATACACTTTAATTCTTGGAGAATTTAAGTCTGTGGCAGACCAAATCCTGTGATCAATATCATGCTCAGATAAGATGGAAGGTATGTTTGTGACAGGCTTTCCTTGTGTCCTTGAAAAAAAACCCCCAAACAAACAAAAGAGAAAAAAGGTAAAAAAAGAATAAAAGTCATCAGTGAAAGCTGTTGAAATGGTTGCCTTACATACAAGCTGTGGAGGTCAAGCTGAAGTGGATAAAGCAAGGTAGGTGCACACAGAGCAAATGTTCTGTTCTTTGCTGGCCTTTTATTATAGTCAACAACATATTTGAGTAATATTGCCTTGCTGTGAGACAGCGAGTTGACCTAAGCATGGGTGAGAGCCAAATCAGATCCTTAACACAATGTTGCAGAGTTACTTTTTCATTTAAAGCAGATTGCTTTTGAACCACTGTAAAAATTAAATTAATTGGATGGAAGCTTTATTCACCTGGGGAGTCAGTTGTGCAGTTTTGCAATTTTGCTATGCTGTTGGAGTGTAAGTGGCACACCTAATTTGTTCTAACAGAGGAAATTGTTGTTGACCTCACAGGCTGCACTGTGTGCTGCACCACCATAGAGAGTGGTCACCATCAAGGCTCATGGGAACTTTTATAATTAAATGGTTCTGTTCTGCCAGAATTTACAGATCTCAGAGTTTTGGGACCTGATATGTGCATGCAATTTCAGGAAAGTATTCAATCTCAAAATAGACCTGGCCAGGAACCAGAGGAGAATTTTGCTTTGACTTCAAGTCTTAGATTGGGTCCAAATGAATAATAGGAGGGGATGAGTTGTTTCACATTAACGTATGTGATCATACAGATTTGCAGAACCTTACCAAAGGACTTGCTGTTATTTTGATTTTGCCATTACTGATTATCATTTGATTATTAATTGGTCAGTCAAAAAAAGAAAGAGGAGCCAGAACAAATAAAATGCCTGAAAAAGCTACCACTGATACCATTACATTACATTACAAGGAAGAAAGGAGTCTCCAAAGTCAGCACTGTTGCTGATATATTATTTTTGCAATGCCCCCTTCATATTCTTTAGGATGCTTTATGCTGTATCCCTTTCACTTACCTAGGGAGCAGTTAGATGATTAATCACATTGTTTAGTGAATTTTTCAAACAGAGAACTGCACACAACCTAAGAAATTACTTGCTTTGTTTCCTAATCATGTATATCTAGAGTAACTACCCTTTTGTGAGAGAGAGTAACACTGGGCTATAGCTCTTACAGGTTGGGTTTTTTCCCCTCTAGCACTATCAAGACTTGCTGCTCTAAACTGAATATTTGTGACAACATTTTTATGTTATTCTGCTTGATCTAATTCAACTAATCAAGATAACAGGCAACTGCTTAATATTGTTCTATGGAATCAGGATGAGTGAAGTCTGATTAAAACAAAAAGAACAAAGAAAAATGCATTTTACAAGTTATTCCTTGTTAGAAAATGTTCTCATTTTCCCTGGTTTCTCATTCTGAGTTCACAGAGAAAATAAACTGCGACGATGGCAAAAAATATTTACAGTACAGTGGTATTGGCTTAGCAGCGAAAGGAAACATTAGCAAAGCTTGAGTCTCTCTATTTGGATCCCAGTTCTGCAGCTGTTTTCCTTGTTTTTTATTTGTAACCTGTCAAATCTTATCCTAAAGCAAGATTAAGTGATATGATAGAAAGAAATACAGATGACAGATTTTTTTTGTGTGTGTGAATGTCTTCAGTGGCCTTCAGGTGTAGTAATTCTTCCTGTGTTGTTGTGACTACAGGAAAGCATCCCTGAATTTATGCATACATGTTAGAAGGTGTTTCCCATGTGATAGCAACTTCTGAAACACAAGGAATGCTAATAATCATTGGGAATATAAAGTCTTTCGGAGCAAGCTCAATGACCTTTCTCTCCCTCCACTGTAATGGAGTAGTGTTTTCTAGGGGCGTGTCAGGTAAGTGTCCACACAGTGAAATGCAATGAAGGGAGGTTATAGCGAAAAAGGAAAGATGAAAAAGACGTTTTGTCTTGTATACGGCATGTGATTCTCAGAGAGTAGAGTGAGATTGTTTAGAACATGTTACAAGAATATGTGTAGGAGTAAAAAAAAGAATCTGAACAATACGATAGTTAAGCTGAATGTCAGGAGATCTCTTCAGTGTTAGAGACAGAATAGTTTCCCAGGGATGATAGTCCCATCTCTCAAATATCAGAGCCATGTTGCACAGAATGTTGTCTAATGGAGAAAGAGCAATACCCAAAGGTGCCTTTCGGTTATGAAACTCTCTGCTTAAATTTGTGCAAAACATTTGCTCTCTGTTCAATGAATTAAATAGTAATAGCAATACACTATTGTAATTGAAAGAACTGTAGCTAGTGAAGATGAAAACACTTTTATTACGATAGATAGAATACAATAATGACCCACATCTGCAACCTGGACATCTTGAGTAAAAATTCTCAAGTCGAATATTAATGTATAGGGGGTGTTGATGGTTGTTGAGATGCCTTTACAAAGTTGATGTTCTGAAGAGCTGCATGGAAAAAAGCTGACTTCTTTGAGACATCTTTACTGATATGCTTGCCTTTCTTACATTGTTGCTATTTCTTCTGATGGTCATGAGACAAACAGTTTTAATTACTAAAACCCACAGCCTGGACTGTGCTATATAGGAAGACCATACAGAGCTGAAAATACTACCTATTGACATTTAATTAGCTACTTAAAATTTCCAATTGTTTTTATGTCAGCAAAGGCAATGTAATAGGGAAGACACAGAATAAGACATCTTTGGAATATTTCTAGGTAATCATAGTAGTAACTCTATTTTTATCCTTTTAATGTGAAATTTCTTTGGTATTGCTGCATCACTGACATAATACTTTTTAAAATGTGCATTTTAGAGTAAATAATTCCTGAATTTTCTAAGTCAGTTTGCCCTGTAGGACATAAAATTACGTTAGCGTTAATCTTAGTTTACAGCTGTTTAAAGTATGGGCTGATTCATTATATCATTGGAAGAAGACTTGGGGGTTTTTTAATGCTATGAAGGAGGATCTTAACATTTGAGAAATTTAGTGAGTACTAAATTAATTTAGTACGTGGTAAGCTACCATATTGCCTATTAATGGTGAGGGAGGGAGAGACGCAAGCAGGGAGGGGCAACTCTTAATGTTATTTACACAAAATCTGGCTCTCAAATTCTCTATTGCAGAGGGCGTGTTAGTATTTTGTTAATGTACAGCCACAACAAAAGTTCTGCTGAGAATGTTTCAAATTACTTTTTTTTTTCAGGAAGCCTTATGAAAATATTGATCCTAATGAGAATAGCTGTATGAATAAAAATCAGACTTTTATTATTTTATTATTTTATTATTTTATTATTTTATTTTATTTTAAAAACATTGATTGCAAGTCTTTTTTAGTGTTGGTTTGGCAGAACAAGAAATGAGAGGCTATTGGGTTTGCCTTTCCAAAAGGTCCTTGGCCTGAGGATCTCCTTTCCTGGGGAGACAAGCAGACAAGATGGTTAGTTTACCTCTTGAAAAGACAGTTTGGCATCCCTTCAGTTGCTGCTTTTTACCCAAAAAAACTTGGATTGGTTGGTGGATTTAGTGTACCACACTGAAAACAATAGAGAAAATACTTAGAAATAGAAACTGGATTAAATTTGTTTACTTTATACTGAGACTACTTAACCAAAGTCAACCGGTAGAGATTTGTCAGAAGTAAGATTGCATATGGGCAGTTGCCTCTCTTCCTTTTCTTGAGCACAGCATATATCCTGTCTCTTCTGGGAAGCCACAAATTCACTGCTTTTATTTAAAATCTCAAAGCAAATGACATTGCAAGGGCAAGCTGGGGAAAAAAAGGTTTTGAATCTCTAAGCTTCTATTGCTAAAAACAATTTGACATTGTCAAAATGTGCCTTAGGAAACTCCTGGGTCTGAAAACAGGATTTGACTATGGTGCAGAACAACTGAGGAAGAACAGAAAAACTGAAATGTTGGGATAAAATATTGTGGTGTTATTGCTTCTGCACACAAGGGAAGCCCTTTACTTTTTTTATTTTTACTTTTGCTCATGATCTTCATAGCAGTTTGCATATGAATACAGAAAATATCCCAGAGGTGTCCTTTAAAACCCTTTTTCTGGATGAAGCTGTTGAATGAAGAACAGCTGTTTGCATCCTAAGTGAGATTGATTGTTTCAAGTGAAAAAAAAGTCTCTGGAAATAGTGTTCAAATGAAAAATGTACACTATTGCCAACATCCCCAGTGCTTGATGTCCTTCCAAAAAGGAGGACTACAGCTGCCTGTTACGGCACTTCATTAAATACTGTGTTCTGATACAAGTCACCTGAGGAATACTTCAGAATTTGTTGTTCAGTTTCCCACTTCATTATTCAAAGTGTAAGAAATACAGTGGAAATCAGACATGAGTTTGTAGCAAAATTTGTGGCAGAACAACATCAAGATTGCATTTTGAAATGGACCCCTGGCATGAACAGCGGAGTTCTGAAAGACACCTACAGTTACCCCAGCCTACATTCACATCTTGGCTTTTTTGTAATTTGTCATATTTCTTCACTGAACTAAATTCCCACCCAGAAAATCATTTATCAAGATGCTTTTTAAGGTTGGTTTCATCTTTCCAACTGGAAATTTCTTTTGAGTGAAATTCTCTCTTCTAGACAATCATAATTAACTGCTCTTTAATTAGGTATGAGGAATAGAGAGGCTTTGTTTATACGCATTTCAGCTAAATCTTAGTGGCTAACATGACACAGTTTGTGACATTATTTCTTCTGATTATTCCCTTATGGACTCAGAAATAAATTGTGAGTGCTTTGAAGAGGATACGTTGGATTGAGTGAATATGAGTGAGTTTTGTGTTGGTTAGCTGGCTCCTCTTGTTTCATTAAAATGAAGAAATTTCCATTCTATTCCTGCATGTCTCAGATATATTTCAGTGCAAGAGTAGCTCACCAGCTAATATTTCGTTCTCTAGCATACCCCTGCCCTTGCACACAGAAGTACAAGTTGCAAATGGCCGGTCTCACTCTCTTGTTTGTAGGATAAAGGCTCTGATACGCAGAGTCTTCAGTCACCAGACAGTCACTAAGAAGAAGTAAAAATTAAATAAGGATCAGGATTAAAAAGATAATCTTTCATTAGGTTTTTGCAAGAAAAAAAAAGACCAAATAAAGAAATAGAAAATTAATTACAGAGGTGAGAGAAATCTGACAAATACAGGAGGAAATGGAAAATAACAGACCGAACTTTCTTAAACTGGTACTTTTCTGTTGTATAGAATACATGAATGACAGGATTAAACTGAGGCTGAGAAAAACGTGAAGAAATTTGTGCTGGGTTTAGCTAGAATAGAGTTAATTTTCTTCACAGTAGCTGGTATGGCGCTGTGTTTTGGATTTGTGCTGGGAACAGTGTTGATGACACAGAGAGATCTTTGTTATTGCTAAGCAGGACTTGCACAGAGTCAAGGCCCTTTCTGCTCCTCACCCCACCCAGCCAGTGAGGAGGCTGGGGGTGCACCAGGAGTTGAGAGGGGACACATCTGGAACAGCTGATACCAACTGACCAAAGGGATGTTCCATACTGAAAGACATCATTCTCAGCAGTAAAAGCTGGGAGAAGAAGGAAGGGGAGGAGATTTGGAGTGATGGCTTTTAAATGCTGCACCAAGGGAACATTTCAGGGAAACTGGAGATGGAAACAGTAGTTGTGGCCAGGCACTCCACAAAAGCTTCAGTGACGTTTATGGAGGTAAAAAGCATTTCACCGAGGTGTCTTTAAATGTCAGTCATGTTGTTATTTTTCACATTTTTCTATTGATCATAATATATCACCTAACTGTGTTTGGCTTAGATTGGTGGATAAATGGTGAAGCTTTCCAGTTCTGAAACAAGTGTTATTATCACTTTTTTTTTCTGGTCTGTACAGAATGGATTTAGTCCTTTCTACCTCATTTTTATGAAATCTACAGACTACAGCACTCTTCTCATGGCCTGTGCCAGGTCCATGTGTCATTCATTTGGGATCACATGGTCAACATAGGTAAGGTCTAGTCTGATTTATAGAGCTGATGATTGGTATTAATAAGTATCAGATTTCTACAGTAACTTTATTGCTGTATACCATAGCAGGGCCTAATGGCTATATCCAGCCAATCTGTGTTCTTCCGAGGTCTGTTTTTCATCCTACAACCCTATCTAAAATACGTGTAGTGACTCAAAAAAAGAGATAGTATCAAGTCATTAATTAAAACTTGAAAAAATATTTGTTCCCGTAAGTAAAGTGATTTGAAGTAACTTTACTACGTGCTACAAAATCATAAATAACAAAGATACAACTTCTTTTCCTGAAATGCTATTAGCTTTTACTACTTTACGTGACGGATTTTACCCAAAGATCATGTGGAATTTTGGAATTTTTTGCTATTCCTTCAGAAGGCATACCTTGTCTAAGAATAGATAGACACACATACAAAACCAGATGTCATTGTGACATCTACGGTAGTAAGAAATGCAACAATACCTTGCAATGGATTTCCATATTTGTCATTTCTATTATAAAATAAATCACCAGCAGCTTTCCTTTGGAATTTTCTTTGACAAATGCTGGACAGGGAAATGCCTTATGTGTTTTCTACCACTGCACATTTGTCTTTAAAGCTACTATCAGAAGGAAAAATATTTTCTGTTTGTATGCAGAGAAATATAAATGAAGAAAAAAGTGGTCATGTGGGTCTGGGAGTTGTTGGATTTTTAAAATTTTAATTCCTATCAGACAAAATTTCAGGAATATTTTCTTTAATTTTCTACATTTAAGCCTATCAGTTCACTTTTTCTTTTTCCCAAGATGCAGTTTATCCATTCGGATCTCTAAAAGCAAGAACATTTCTCTTACTGGGGGTCAATCTGTCTTTCCTCCAATTTTACTTTCATACAGTTTTCTAATCTGAATTTAGAGCACTTTATGATTTAGCAATTTGCTTTTCTCCCGTCTTAAATATTTATTTAATCTGAAGATTTATTAATGTTATGCCTTTTATTCTTAAGCCTGCACTTAACTTGCACTGAAAAAGGTCCTTCTGCATTTCTCATTTCCTCTAAATTCAAAGATAGTCCATATTTCTTAGAACTCTACTTCCTTATTTATCTGCCTGTCAATCATTATGTCTCTTGGGACCACTAGGAAATCAGGTCTTTTTAGCTCTCTGTACAGCTGAAGTAATGAAGTTCTGCTCTGGGGTTGTGCAGGCCAGAATTTGACCCTTGCTGTTTATCACCCAACATCCTCCCGTAATGAAAAGACTTTAGCACCATTTATCAACTTATTTTTAACACACAGATCAAAGTTAATATAAGGCATCTCTGAAATTTAGTGTAACCTGTAAGTCCTAAAGGAAAAAAGATGGCAAGTCATTTGCAGAAAGCACTTATAAATACATTATCAGACTCAAAGTAAAACATATTCTTGACTGAGACAGTAATGTTCCTTTTGTTTGAAGGAACTCTTCACCTTCTGTATCCCATTCCCTTAAAATTCCTTAAACAAGGTTTTAAACAAGTGCTGTTGGCTATATGTGGACAGGGAACTGGAGTGGTCTTGGGGTATCAGTGATGTGGAAGAATGAGGCTGAGGTGGGAAGGGTTGTTTGAAGTCCACCATCATTAATGGGAAACCGAGAAGTTGCCACTACGCATCAGAATGGTTTGGATTCCTCATTCAAACATCGCCTTTGTTTACTGGCTATCCTGGGTAGGGGTTTGAGAGAGAAAGAAGCAGAGCAGTGCCTGCGTTGTGCTGGATGCAAGAAGAGAATGGGATTGATGCAGCCTCTTTTCCTGCTGCACAGGGATGGGACCATAAAAAGGAGAAAATGAAGGAAAACTTCATGTGATTTAGGTACCGAGCATTGGCTCAGTTTCTTTCTGCCTGTGACGCAAATGAAAAATCATATATACTATAGCAATTCTTGGGCCCCAGCAACATGTCAGGAAAGGGGCTGGAAGGTACGAACTACCATTTCTATAAATCAGCGCCTATAGCAGTGCATTTGGAAGAAAGGACAAGAAAGTCATGTCCCAGAGAGGGAAGGGATTTGAAGGGCTGAATGTTAAGGATCCAAAGGGCTGTGCAGCTCAATCCATGTAGAGAACTGGAAACTTCAGCCAAGATCCTTCACCAAAATAAAGTGAAAGACAGTAGTGTTCACTTTTGTGGTCTAGGCCACTGACCTGAGTTGTATGCTCCCAGGTAAGGAATTTTAATTTCTAGGGGCATTTGTGATTGTATCTCATCTTTATTTGCTTTTATGTTCCGTGACAATGAATTTGTACTAATGAACTGCAATTTACTATCATTTAAATTAACAAGTAGGCTGAGTTGTTTTCTGCTTTCTGCATGTTATTCCAGCATCTAAATACACTCTTTTCTCTTTAAGATTACATTGTGGGTTTGGTGCCCAGTATAAAGAGAAATTTTTGTCCCCACATTCCTACTTAAAAGAAATTGCTCCCTTTTCTACTGGTGAGGAAGATGGTGAGATATCAAGCTGACTAAACTTCATTTTGATGTCATTTCCACCTAATCCTTTGGACTCTAACGACTACAGGAAGGGGTCCTCAACTCTGCTGGCCAGTGGCCTGTGGGGCTGCTTCTGCTGATGTATTTGGATAAATATGAAAGGAAGAGAGGGGGTATTATGAATCACATCCCCGCAGGAAGAGGCAAATCAATTACAAGGCTCAAGGACACCAGTTACTGAGTTAAACATCTGTTTACACCTACGCACAAAGGAGCAACCTTGGCTCGTGCTCATGTAGGGTCGGGGTGGGAAGATAGTTGATTTTCTTTGGGAGCATGACATGAACAAATGAACGCAACTTGCGTTCTTGGCTAGATGTTCTGTTTGGATATGGGAAGAGAACAGGGAAAAGTCTTGTCAGGAAAAAATAGTGATGTAAAGCAAGGATTAAGCTGCTCAAAAGTGATCCTCGTTTTCAAAGAATTGAGAACTTCAGCACAGATAAACCTTGTTGCACTGTTGCTGCCTCCTTAGGCAAATTGCCCTTGCCATCATAGCGAAGTGCTCTCCACTCCTTCTAGTATCTTCCCTCCTTTCATGTCTCAAAGCATCCTATGCTACCACTCACTAAAGGGAAATCCCTTTCAGAAACAGCTTTTGGATTTTGGCCTTACTCCTAGGCAAGGTGAAAATTTAAAAAAAAAAAATTTTTTTTTTTTAAATGATCGTATTGGTAAACAGGATGATTGAGATCTATTTGAGATTATTTTCCTCTGGAAGGTGTTGATGATCACAGTTGCAGACCTGCCATAAAGAGCAAGTATTAATACATCAATTAATGCTTAAGAAAGACCCACAGTTGACTTACAGTCGGATTCCAAGAAATAATATGCAGATCTTCCAAACGCATACTTTTTGACATTCTTTTGATAGTAGATAGTTATTGTCTTGTAAAATGGAGTTGATCAAAGAGATCACAAGTCTTGCACAAATTGTTCTGTGCTGATGTGGGTTTTGCACGTTAAGTCTAAGCTAGACAATGACACAACTTCACTACTTGTTCTATAGACACAAGTAAGATCAGTGAGTCACTCCCAGAGACCATCCATGAAGTCAGAGGAAAATCCATCTGTAAATGATTCATTTTAAAATAGATAAATGCACTGCATTAATATGGAGACTTTAGCTGGAATTTAGGGCACTCCATGATAGCAACACTGGTCTCCCTTTTGTTCTCAGTGGAAGTAATATGAATTTTACCATTGAATCAGTGCAAAAGATTCAACTCAATTTATGAATAAACATAACTGAGAGCTTATTTGCCAGCAGTCTTCAGACAACTGCAGTCTCTTAATGTTTATCTCATATATTTGTAACAGGATAGTAGACTGAAGTGCAAGTTTATAAACCTTGGCCTGAGGTACGTCATTTTCTTTTTACAAACATCTCTTTCACTTTTGAAGAAGAATAACCCAGGTAATTTTAACAAAAGAGCTTGGAAGTTTCTGTCTCTCTACCTGTTAACCACTTAACTCATAATTCTGTGTGTAATTCTATTACAAATGTATAAACCATCACTCCAGCCTTAAGCTGCATACACTGCTCAAACAACTTCAGAATATATTACTTCCCTAGCAGTGACTGTGGCTTACAAAACACATAAAGAGCTGCAGCTTCCTATTTCTCTTCATTACATATGCTGACAGCTTTCAGATAATAAATACTTTGTTGTCATCTCTGAAGCAGCCCACATTAAAATGAATAATGACTTCCCCCTTCTCCATGTGCGGCTGTATTGGACAAGCTCCAAATGGCCTGGATGCCCTGCTGCTCACATTTCATTGTTTTCTGTGGGGAAGGCAGTTTACTGAGGGCATTTCAGGAAAGGGGAGCCAGCAGCCAGTGGCTCAATGACTTTTACACTAGACAGCGTGTAGATGAGTTACAGTGCTGGCTGGGCTAAGAATTACTAAATATTGTGATCAGCTGCTGCAGGCATGGAAGGGATAGAAGAGCTGTTGAGAGTAAGATAAAAATATAATTTCTGATTAGCCTCTCCCCTCCCCCGCCCCAAAAAAAAAAAATCAAAATGTGTTTCTCATATTTAGCTAGGTGGTTTTTATGACTTTGAAAATACGATGGTGGTGGATTAGAAATAAAGCAGTGAATATTTGTACTGAAATCAATTGATACATATCAACTATTTCAGTTCTAGTTTCAATCTCACTTTGTGTCTCTTAGATAGGAGAAAGTAAATAATGTAATTTATTTTAAGCTTATTTTTGGCATTTCATTTGAGACTACGTTCGGATAAAATTTCCCATGAGATGAAAGTGCTTATGAGTTATATGGTGTTTTTATTAGTCATTTAAATCTACCTTAAACATCTCCAGTGCTTCAGAAGAAGTTAAACTATAAAATGCAATGCTATCTGCAATTAATTAACTGTTATTTCTGGTTAGTACATACCCAAAATTTCAGCAGCAGCAGACCTTTTCAGCTATCACATCATTTTTTATTCTGCTATTCTATTCTCTTCTTCTGCATGAAGAAAGAAACCCTTGCTCTTTTTTCACCTCCTAGTTGGTTTTCAACTTGAGCAAATGAGTTATTGAACTGAAATAACCAGATAGCAGAAGGAACTGCTGGGGCTAAAAGCTAGTTTAACACTTCAACAGATTCTGCTTTAAGGTGATTAGTCAGTGTCTTCCTCTGACTGAGTAGCTCTGCTTCCTTCAAAGCAGTAGCAATGCACTGTTGCACAGACAGATATATTTTTTAATATGTAATAGTGAGCTTGGAATTTTATAATATTTGCTCTAAGTTAATTTCTTTTATGTTGTCTTCTGTATGGAAAATACAGACATTAAATGGTCTCTCCTTTCTTTTGTTTTAGAGCTTGTTGGCCTTTAAGCACTGTAGAAGCTGTTGCTGTCCTTTGTTGGTAGTGTTTTTATGGTCTGACAGGACGTTGGTGCTAGCATGATGTTAGCTGGAAAGCTTCAGTCTTGCTCTTCTGTTCTAAGAGATGACCGCAAGTTTGACTGAGGCTTTGGCAAGCTTTACTGTCATAAAGATGCTGCTTGGGTTGATGTCCTACTGAGGTGTCAGTGTGTGTATGCCTGGCAGAAAGCAGCGCTGTTTTGGTCAGTACAGTGTTACATGACTTCTCTCTCCAGTGATCAGAAGGTATGTGCTGACCTAAACCTCCTATGCAGGCAACTCCACCTTCACTGCAGCCCTCCACGAGCACTGCTCATGACCTGTGCTCTGATCCCCATGTTCACATTCGTCCCTCATCCTTGGCCTTGCAGCATCCTGTGATTAATAAATTGATCTCCGTTACTTACTTTTGACAGGCATGTATATTTCGTAGCATTCTCCTGACCTTGCTATCACTTTCATCTTGTGTAAACAGTTTATCTATCAGTCGCAGCTCTGTGCAATCCCTTTTGGCCGACACCTAAAGCAAAGGTTTTATTTGAGCAGTGGGTGGTCTAAGCTATGTTCCAATGAAACTAGTACCAGTGATATTAGTGATACAGAAGTGTACCCTAAAATAGGTGTTGTAGTAATTTAGGATGGTATAATTTCAGTTTAAACAGTTTTTTTCATCATTATTTTATTCAGTAAAATAATGATGGTATCCNTGGTATAATTTCAGTTTAAACAGTAGTAAAATAATGATGGTATCGACAAAGCAATTGGAATGCTTTCTTTTTCTTGAAAGTAGAATGAAACTGAGCTCCTTGCGGTCTCAAGTTGATATAAAGGGAACATCTCTGATATGCCTATTAAAGGATTCCCTCATATACCTCCAAGTCTGAAAGTACAGTGACAATACATGCTCATCAGAAAATTCTGTGGTAAGATAAATTATAAAGAAGGTCCCATATTGATAATTTATTTGTATTGGTGTTTGGCAGTATGGTTGACTAAACACCTGAGACAAAATTTGAACCTGATTTTTGAGACAGAAAGGTAGTTAAAAAATTTAACACCGTTTCCTAAAGTGTCCCGATTGTTCTAAATATTTTTAGACACCCTCTGCATGTAGACAACATACATTTATTTCAGTACATACATAAGATTTTAGCGGAAAAGTGTAATAGAAACCATCAGACTTGTCATTTGGTTCAACAACATTGAATTGCCACCTTCCCCCTCTCTACTTGCATGTGCTTTTGGTTAAACCTGTAATTATCATGATTGCAGATTCCTTCCTATTCACAGCCAAGAACAGAAAGTGCCCACATCACGTGCGTGACTTTTTTGTTCTCCTGTGCAATCCAACATTTATTTCCTGTTCAGTTGTTCTCTGAAAAATTCAACAGATTTCTTCATGGTCTACTTTTTCCATTTCATCATTTTTTGTATTTGGAAGGATTTTTGAAAGGATGACTTTCTTTTGAGCACGTCTTTCTTAGTGCATTCTCCTTTAACAGGAAACAAAACTCGGCTCTGCAAGGGAAGTGAGAAGCTGTGGTGTGTGTGTCACACATTCTGGTCTCGAAAAATCGTGCTTCTGTTAGTGATTAAAGGTAACCAGCAGTCAGCTCTTCAGCAGTCCCAAACAGGCAGGGGTAGCAATTATGCCCTCTTTATGTTCTTCCTGGCCAGATGAGCAGAGCTAGGTGGTTGTGATGAGAAGCAGGAAAAACGGAAAGAGGTATTTTATTTTTCAAGGAGGGGAAGAGGCCATCAGGTCATTTCATGGTTTAGCAGCCTGCGCTGGGTACAGTTGAGACCCTCTATTTCAGACTTTTGTGTTGACATGTGGTGTCATATAGGACTCAGAGCTGAATTCCTCTCTGGGTTTGAGACAAGTGCTCCCTTTTTCTTTGGGTTTAGTGAAGCAAAACATCGATCTCATGCTTATAGTTCAGAACAAATTCATAGTTTTGACGTATGTGTGCTTTTCTTATGATCAGAGTTGCTTTAGATTATTTTGAAATAAACCCCAGTAAGCAGAGTATTTAATAAAGGAAAAGGACGCCTTTTACAAGTATCACTTCTGTGAATACTGAAGTAAATATATCAGAAAGCCAATGCAAATTTTGATTCCTTCTGTGTTTTGTTGCTCATTATTTATGTGCTTGGGAAGAGAGAGTTTGCTCACATTTTTAATATTGAGAGTGACCTTTGTGATTTGAGCTAAAAACAAATGTAGCAGAGCAAATTACTAGGGCACCCAAGCATGTTCTCTGCTTTGCCACACTGAAACGTTTGTTTATTCTGCAGGGGTTTGTGAAGACTGCCCAAAGGCTTTGTGAGATTGAGGACCATAAAAGATGGAACAGGTGGGAATGCCTCATCTTTCCCTGTAGTAGCTCTAAATGTGCCACTGCTGCTTCTTGGGGGCATTTTTGTAAAATATGTGCATGCTAAACAAAAGAAAAATGATGTAGGCTGTACATCAATGAGATGGCAATACAATTACTTGTTGTAGATGATGCTGAACAGTACTGCATCCATCTGCTCCTATTAAGTGAAATGAGATGTACTCCATTCTCTTTATGGTTAGATGACAACAGAACGCATAACCAGGCGTGTCAGAATTATTGGTTACCAGAGGCATTATTCAGATTATTCCATCTTCTTTATTCTTCTATGACTCCATTCTTTTCAGGCTTTCTGTATACACATCATAACTCCTGAATTCTGCAGTCAAGACCACATCATTTAAAATAGCCCCAAGATAAATGCCCATGGGCTTTTAGAAGCCACTTAAAAATATGAGGTTTTTTTAATAAACATCATTACAAATTCTTTGATGTCACTTCAAGTGCAACAAGTGGACCACAAGGAGAAGTAATATATAAAATCTTCCAAAATGGTTTTCTGTCTAAGCTAGTCATCATATACCTAAAATAATAAAATTATTAATGTGGTTTTGGTACCTCTGCTGAATAAGGTTGCTCAGCTGAGTGCCGTATAATATTTATTACTTCTAGCTTCTCCTAGGTTTCTGATCACAGCAACTTTAGTTGCTGAAGCAACTAAAGATTTGTAGCCCTACCATCAATGTAAAGTCACAAATGAATGTCCTCTGAAAACAGGAGTGAGCCTGGTTTTTAGCTGATGTAATATGGGTACACCTTCAAAGCTTTTTTACAAATAAACTTCCAATGAGGTTTCAAGCCAAGCTTTAAACTGTGTTCTTAAATTTTTTGTGGTTGCAGGTTGAAGTTTCTCAACGCATTGGTTGGTGCTTTGGTACGTATAGTGCTATGTAAAGGAAAAGTGAGGCTTGAAGAACTATGCAAAATTGTTAATGAAAAATTATGTTATTCTTAAATTCTTTACCCATCTCTACATGCCTTTTCAGTCTCGTGCTGCCTGTGAAATAGCAGATTTTTTTTTTTTTTTTGTTATGTGACAGATTGAGATTGCAATAAATGAGCAAAATTCTTTCACTGGTCTGTGAAGCACTATGGAGATGGGACTGAAAACACAAAGTCCCAAGAGTGGCCTTGCCTCACTTTACTCAGCAAACTGTTGATGGGGATGATTGTTCACTGAGTTTTGTAAGTATGAGCTGAAGGTGAACCTATTTTATTTCTATGGAAAGAGACATAAATTTTCAATTTTTCAATTTTCACTTTCAAATTTTCAATTTTTCAAGAGCACCTGAATGTAAGTTATCTAAAATATATTCCGAAATTAAATATCTCCCATGGGGATTTGTGTTCAAAAACCCTATAAAAATTAAAATCTAAAATGAAAGAATGGAAGTATAAGCACACTGTTTAGTTATTGCAGAGAGCTAATTTAATCTGCTTCTGATCAATGTGAATTGGATCTGCTTTTAATTCAATGGAAATTAAATTCCATATTACCAGACTTCTCTTGTTAACTACCCATTACGGAAAACTAGTTCCTTCATTGGAGCCCTAAAAATTGCTAAATATCTTTATGTGATAACCTTTAATTTTATAATGCTGTACCTCTAAAGTCATGTTGGTGCAGATGTGCTGAAGTAATTTCTTAAAACAGGAAGCATTAGAAAACCATGGTCAAGAAAACAAAAAAGTCTGGATTTATTGGCTATGGTGCACCAATGGTATGAAAGCAGCCTCATCTACCTACTGCTTTTAGGTCCAAGTTGTTCATACAGAGTTCAGTTGTATCATTTACACATTCTAGGTGGCTTTACTACGAATGTCTGTATTCCCCATTCCATTGCAGAGTGCAAAATTTAAACCTACTATGCCTGTGACTTTTCTTTTCGGAGAGGCTGGAAAAGAAGGTGAACATAGTATGCTGCATATTTTACATTCTTCTGTCCTGCAAATCCAAGGTCCCACTTGAATTCCCTGTACTGAAAATCCTTTAAAAGACTTTTTTAGAGGTCACAGTGGTGAGACTATGCAGACAAGCATTTTAAATGGCTGGTTGAATGTAGAAACAATTACTTACTCTAAGTTATTGGTCTGTAAAAAAACCCTAAAAAAACAGGAAACTGTTTCAGAAACAGACTGCAGATGGAAAAACCAGGTATCTGAAGCATCTGAAGACCTGTAACCCTTGTGTAAGGATAGAGAAGCCAAAACAATCTCTTTCAAATTTGGTGCAGTATTTAAAGCCTTGGCTGATAACTGTAGGCCAACACCAAACATGGAACATGAACTACAAAATGCGGTTGCCCCTCCATATCCAAGAAATATTTTTCCCTACGATAACAGCTCCGGCTTCAGGTCGGACAAAGTGTAATGCTGCCTCATATGCAAAGCACCCTTCACATTGCCTTTGAATAATGCGAATAAGCCAGGTGCAGGTTGCTCAGAGTCATGCAGAAGAACCTTGGGTAAAATTATACTTCTTTGAAAAATATTTTATGCCTTAGACAAATAAAAATCATACTGGCAATTCACCCAGGGCTGGCACTATTACCCGTTCTTCAGCTTCTCGATGGAGAGCAGAGTTCACATAGGAGTTTGTAGGAGGTGGACCTGCTGTTGCGTCAAATCCAATAAAAAGAACTACAGTCTTCTGTCAAGAACAGACACCCACAAAAGCCTCTCTTTCTTAACTGGCTCAGAAATGTGGCAAAACCTCGATAAGGTGTGTTTTAATCCCCTCCTGGATCATTCCAGCCATTTTTCAACCGCAGGTATGGAGAGTCTCAATGAGACACGGTGTGGCTTCTGAGCCCAGGAGGCTTCAGGGAGCACATTCTCCACAAACCTTTGAAAGTGCAGTGAAACAAGTACGTGTTATAAGAAAAACTGAATGGGAAGAGAAACGTCAGTGGGTATCTAAGAAGATGAAGACTATTCAACAATGGAAGATAACTTCAATGAGTATGTGAGGATGAGAGGTACACAAGAAGTAAGAAAAAATAAAACTGGCTCTAAGTGTAGTTAAAGAAAAGACGCAGCTCTTCAGATCTTTTTCAAAGATGTTTCATTTGAATTAGGAGGTGAGCGATCTGTGGAGATACTGTCAATACCAGAGTCGTGAAGGAGGAGACTGAGTACAGTAACTTGCCTCTGAGTCCACAACGAGTTGATGACAGGACTTGAGGCTGTATCTGCGACAGGAGACGAAGAAGATACAGAGAATGGATTTGTGCCAGGCAGAGAAATCTCCCACAGTCAGCTGAAAAATCAAACTATAAGTAATAAGACCATAGAAGTGGAAAGAAGAGACTGTGGCTGTATTGAAGGATCACATTAGAGACTGAAGATGATGAGAAGATCTCTTTTTCTTGTTTTACAGCAGTCAAGTGTGTAGCCTTAATCATTAACCAACATCACACTTGGTGGGTGAGTCTACCTTTTAAAAAATGTAAGAAGTTCAAGCACAGCAGGACTCAAAAAGTGAAAGCTTTAAACAATCAATTATAAAACCAAAAAAACGTGAAAACTTCAAACTCAGAAAAAAACCTGAGGGGCCCATGCAAGGTTTCATGATTCCTGCTGAGCATAGCTTTAATATGTCATGAGCAGGGAAAGGCAGACACAGTGGTGAATTCAGGGGGAGGACACTTGGGGTTTAACTTAAAATTTCTTTTGAGGCGAAAGTTCTGGCTGAGGTGAGAGGTTCCTGCCCATCTGGCAACCATGTGTGGGCAGGATCTTCTGTCCATGGGAGCAAGCATGCGTCACAGGCCTCCTGTAACTGTGATTTACTAGCTCCTGCTCCACTGAAAACATGAGATCTGGTTTTGGTTTGGCTTGAGATACAGGATTTTAATAGCTCCAGTGGTAAAGTTGTCAGAGTGTAATATGATCCTTTCAGTCAAAAATCTGCTTGATTGTGTTTATCTGTGATTTTTAAGGCTGCTCTTATTAATTTGTGTTTGCATTTGTGACAGCCCATTTGTACTCTGAGATGATGGGTAAGTACGTGATTCCTCTTTGCTATGTTATTGATACATTCCTCTTTTTTCCTCTTGTTAATTTCCTCCCTAAATTAAGCATTTCTAATCTTTTTCAGCTAGAAACTTCCGGATGTCACTGAATAACTTTTTCTTCGTCCCTTGTGCTCTTCTGGTTTTGCTGCATTTCCCTGGCATTTGTTGGTGTCTGGAAGTAGAATTCCCACTTGAGACTGGCTCAGGAGGAGGAAGCCCATCTTCTTTGCTCCTCAGAAAGTCACAACCATTTTCATACAGGTCTTATAGGCGGCTTTACTTTAAGTTATAACATGGTTGGAAAGGCAAATGAGAGGTATATTAGACTCTCCTGTCTTGCTTCTAGGTTTGAAGGATTTTACCCCAGGACTGAATAATAAAACAAAATTCCAGGCTGTTCAAAACAGTTCAAAACAACTAATTTGCCCACGATTCCTGACCGTCATTCAGTCCTTTTGGGGTTACTGTGCAGTAGCTCTGACAGAGCAATTGTGACTTTGGAAAGTTTGGAAGTTTCCATGGCATACACACACACACAGAGTCAGTACCATAGTTCTGGAAAATGCTGGATTTACTGCGCACACATTGCACCGTGTATTCACACACATATATGTCCTGAAGTCTTTGGATCTACTGTGCTTATGCAATGCAGTAGGTCATGTTTTCCATATTTGAATTCCTTGAAAGAAATAGAGCAGTTTTAATTTTCTTTTTCTAGATAGATAGCCTGTCTCCTCCTTTCTTGAGCCATAAGGATCCAAAAGGTCCTTCAGCAGTCAGAACTGTCAGCTGAAGATAGCCAGGGAGATTGCAAACAAATGCAGATGTCTCTAGCTTGAGTAAGGCACTTCATGTGGGACTGTATTTCTTGGCAAGGTGGCCACAGAGTGAAGTGGCTAAGACACTGTAAAATCACAAGTGAGAGAAGGTAGCTATAGTATTTATTTCAGGGTAAAAGGACAAGATCTATTTTGCACCTTCACCCATGACTCATCTCAACTTAAACTGATATTTAGCCAACAGGAGCTGAACAAATGTTATCAAAATATTTAATCCTATGCCACATCACTATTAAAATGTCTTAACAGTATCAGCTTCGTTCTTGTTCCTTCCATGCCATCTTCATAGTAAATAGTAGGAAAGTGTTGTCATTCTCTGATTCCTCGTTCTAACAGAATTATTAAATACAACTGACCAAATATTTCCTATTCAGACTCGGAACTCAACAGCATGATTTTAGTTTTTGTAATGCTGGTGGCAGATCATTCTGAAATCTCTGCTGGTTCTGAAATTGAGATACAATTAACTTTCCCCTGCCCTTTTAAGCAGCATTATGGGTAATGACCAATAAAAAGTGTGAATTTTGAACTAGTTAAGGTACTATTTTTTGGTACAAAAACAATTGAAATAGCACAATTTATTTAATGTTGTCGCCCATATTTATTTCTACTTTTTTTCCCCCCTCATATTGTCAGACTTGGCGTTTAGGGGTTTTTCACCTGTGCTAATGTCAGATCACCTTGTCATTCTCTCATTTTTCTCACCTTCTTCAGATGGCTTGTAATTGTTCCCCCTTTTCCTTTTCAAGTATTGTATTTTCTCTTTTGCTTTGCTGAGCGATTCTCCAGGTAGCCTTCTCTATTTTCACTCCCAGGGCACAATATTTCCATTCTCTCCTTTATCTACACATATTTCTGTTTAGCTTTCCCCCTTTCCTTTGCATAAGAGGGACCTGAGATCAGTGACCCAACCAGTACAAAAGTGCCTGTCAGGACAGAATGGTGGGTCCCTTTTTCTCTAAGAGCACATCAGAACTAAACAAAAGTTGCGTTTCTTCCTTTACTGTTTGTTCCTCTTCCATGTCATAAGTGTTTATCTTTTTTTGACTGATCAAGACTTCAGAAATTAACATCATTCTGATAAAATATAGCATCAAAGATCGGGTAGTAAATTTAGTTTGCAGAAATCTGACTGGCAATGACTTTTGCCTTAGTATTCGAAAGAATGAAAATAACCTACCAAAGCCATTTCTGGGCTTGCCATGCGAGATGTCACTAGATGTCACTGTTATACTCCTTAAAATATGGTGTTTGTGTAACTGCAATGGGACCTCATGCTCAAAGGCTCTTAAAAGTCTGCTGTGTATGAGAAGGTGTGACCAGGAAAGTATTTAATAGCATCGTACTTCCTGAAAGTGCTCTTTTGTTTCGATTTGTGTCTAAGCCACAGTTACTGAACACAGAATGGAAAACATTTCTTCTCTTTAGAGCCAAAGACATTTTGATCTAATTGCTGTATATGTGAATGCTTTTCAAACAATTTCAGTGCAAATGCTTTTTAGTCCACAAAAGAAGATTTTTAGCAGTGAATGGTACTGAGAAATAATACAGTAATTGCCATATTGACTATGAAAAGTAGAAGCTCATCTTCATCTCTCTGCTTTTTAAAAGAAAATGCAAAAGAAATCCAAAGCCATTATACTAACTGAAACTAGTAAAATTCAAGCTGATGAATACTCATACCTCACTTCCTCTTTGACTTATCTTGTACATGAAGTAGTAAAAACCTGGTAGATGTCAATCCAGGATGAACATTACTTCCAATATCTGAGAAATGTTATTAGATTTGCATGATACAGAGTAATTGACAAGATTATTTAGTCTTAGGGTTGAAGTATCTTAAGGTTCAGACAAAAAGAAAATTTCAAGGACATAAACAGAGATGCCTTTGACCGATGTGTGCTTTCTTTGGGTTCTCCTCAACTGGAGGTGCATGTCACAGTTATGATGGATACAAACGTATTTGCTGAGGTTTACCTGCTGGTCTAGTCTAGCTTTCCCCTTATCAACTCATCCTTGACACTGCGGTAAATTATTCATCCCTCAGAAGTACAAACAGATTCATTTGCCTCTGAAATAATCCTCTGTTTTCCTCTGACTTCTGGTAGTTTCTCCTCCATTGGTGTGATGATTTTTACCTCTCGGTCTTTCCAGGCATTTTTCATCTTCTCTTACGGCCTTCATCACCTACCACTTTAGAGTATCTAAAGCCAATACAAGCAGCCTCCTCTCTTTTTTTCCAGCCTGTTAGATAAGTAGATCAAACTGTATATGAGTTCTGTGAGTGGGTGCTGAACCATCCCTGTACGTCTCACCAGGCAGACATCAATCCATTTCGCCATGCTGAAGGAGGTGAGATAAGCTAGGACTAGCTAGATGCTGCAATAGAAAGCAGTTGCAGGCTGAACTTTGGAGCTACAACTGGAGCTACATCAGACAGTCTTTTCTGTCCAAAAATTTCTGGCACTACAGTTCGTACAGCAGAGCCACAGCCCCTTGCGTCTCAGGATGTGCTTCCAGAAAACAGCCTACCTTGCCTGTGCTTAGAGACAGCTGACCATCTCTGTGGGAGTATCCCATACGTGTGAGAGAGAAAGCATTTAATGAAAGTAAAATGTAAATTTTTTTCGCCGAGGTCTGAAATAGTGTTTCAGTTTATCCTGCCTTTTCTGTTTACACACTACACTGACAGAAAATCAGGGAGAACAAGTAGTTCACGTGCTGCTTGGAGCAAAGTTAGCCCCAAACACCTATTTATATTTTTCACATGCTTGAGATCCTAGATATAAAAATTGTCGTTGTCTTTGTATACATGCCTTACATGACAATCTCCAATCATCTTTTCTGTCTGGTTCAAACTTACCTGAAGCCTTTGCATCTGCTACTTCATTAGCATTCATATAGGAACTGCATTTTTAACCACTACTATACTTTTCCTTCGAAATTTCTTTTTCCTTCCTAGTTCAGCAGTTAACATGCAGAGAAAACTGATCTTTAGTGCCAGTGTTAGGTAGATATCCGAAATTAACATTTGAAAAGAGAACATAATCCCACTGAATTATTTCATAGTCCTTTAATTGTTACATTTTAAAGAAAAGAAAGCAGTTTGTACATAGAAGAAATTAATAATGCAAGAAATATTTATTTGCTTGTCTAAACATTCAGGAAGTCTTACCTTGTAGTCATCTGAACAAAGGCATAGGCATTTATAGCTTTGATCTTTTCTTATTGTAAAAACACGGAGGAAAATGTAAAAGCATTATACGTTCCACCTGTTGGATAACTGAATTTGTAATATCCCTGAATGTTATCACCAGGCAATGTAGGCTGTTCTTCAGCTAAACATCCCCACTTATTATAAAAAGCATATTGATCCAAATGATAGAAAATATTATACTTAATTATGCTTGACTTGGTTTAATTCATAATGACTTCTATGTTAAGGTTTCACCATGCAGAATTTTAAGAGCGTTTTCCATCCTTATGTGTAATGCACAGCAGTGTAACTGCATTCCTAGTGAGACATAGATACTTTTCCTACAGGTGTTATGCCATTCTAGCAATTATCCTGAACAAAAACAGGCTGCAGAGAATTAAACTCTGTCTCCTCCTTACATGAATTCTGAGTTGCATGTCTGAACTGTAGGGAAAAGCAAATCTTTCCAGGCAGACAGTCTATTATTCAGCCGGTTGAGAGCACAGGCCAGAGCCAGAGGGCAAACTTTCACTTGACTAGGTCACTTATTTCATCTTTACCATATGCAGTTTTTACATAAGGAGGAGGATTTTAAAAATTACTCACAATTTTCCTAGCTCAGTTGGCATGTAAGTGATTTCAATTCTAGCTGCTCCAGCAGTATTAAAATCCGTAACTAACTGCAGCAAGTTTACGGCTCCAATATTCTGTGAGAGAGGAAACCTTTTTTGTTGATGGTTTTCCCTCTGTGTTTAGACAGTTTGATTTTCTCACTTAACAATTTTGACTTTATAGACTGCTAAATCTATAACAATCTTGCGAATAGTGTAAAGATATGCAAATTTCAAGGCCTGTTTTCAACCTAGATATCATGCAAGTTAGATGTCCTTCTTGATTGAGTCCTGTCTTGCCCCATCTTTGCTGAGGGAAACAAGGGGGTTGTCACTGGAAGTTGTTCATGCTGCTTTAGACTGCATATGCTCTTGTATACGTTTGTTCTTTCCTTATGCCTGGATAACAGATGGCTCCTGCAACAAGGAATTGAAGGAGTTCAGTGTTCTTGGTCATATTTAAAACAAACTGAAGACCAGAGCAAAATTAAGAGTATGCTGCGGAGTATTACTGATGAAGGCAAGTAAATGTGTTGCACATCACAGTAAAATTATTTCCAGATTGTAGTAAAAGGGTGTCTGCCTCACAGAATGTAAAATTTAAATTGTCAAAACTCTGTCTGAAATTCTACTATAGGAGAAGATAGTAGTATCTTCCTATCAGTTTACAGTATACTTTTAAAGTAATCCAGGCTTTCTTTTGCATTGTTATATAATTTTAAATATCTCCCTTAGGAAATTGTTGGGAAAAATCATGTCTGCTATGAAGAAATGCTGACTAAACTGAACACATATAAATATATCTACATATGTATGTACATTTTTACCTTCAAGTAAATCTAGACTTCCATGTGAAGTAAGAGAATTTAGTTCTTATCTTGGATGCGGTCTTATTGGGTTCTTAGGTTGGATGTTTTGAGATATAAGAATACAGCAATCAATACGATTTATTAAAAGCTATGTTTGTGGGTGTTCTTTGTAACATTGATAAAATACTGGTGCTCCTACATGAAGAGAGATAACAGGAACATGGGTGGTTTTGTAGAGTTTTGATCAACAGCAATCATGTTGCAATGATTCTTCAAAGATAACATATACATGTAGCATTTGTGTTTTCTTTTGTAGATAGAAAGTAGCCACTGAGAAACCCAGTGAAATTCAGGCGTACAGTTAACCTATGCATAGGCATAGGTACCCCGCCAAATAATCACTGTTAAGGTGTGCAGGTCCTGGCATGGCATTTGGCTAGCTGAGAAAACCACAATAAACTGCTGGACACGACATGAGAAACTGGTGAGCATAAATACCAGAACACGAGACTCACAAAATTGCATGTAGGACCTCGAGGAAGGACAAGATTGCACAACTAGTTAAGTGGAAGTGGTATGAGAGACTGCCACACTCCACACACAATTTTAGAGGAGCGTTTGGGTCATTTTGGAGAGCGCACTCTTGCAAGGCGAAGCACACCTAGGTGTAACTGCTTAAGGCTGAGGCGACCTAGTGAGAGTTTAAGGTTGATGGGCGATGAGCCAGCAGAGCAAAATGGAGAGAGGGGGATAAAAGAGGCCAGTTTCCTACCAGAAAGATTAGCAGCATGCTCACGAGGCTGAGCCAAATGCCTGGTCACTGAGGGCTTCTCTTCTTGCTGTTGTCCAATTATATTTCGCTCTCTATACTTTCATATGTAAGAAACATTTAAGAGATTCAAGTGCTAGAAACTGGAAAACGGGCCACAGGTGTCTTTAGACTGTGTGTGTGTGTCTGTGTGTGTGTGTTGGTGTGTTTCCCCAGTGGGCTGGTTTTGGCTGGGGTAGAGTTAATTTTGTTCACAGTGACTGGTATGGAGGTGTGTTTTGGATTTGTGCTGAACAGAGTTGATAACAGAGATATTTTGTTTTTGTCGTCACTGAGCAGGGCTTGCACAGAGCCAAGGCCTTTTCTGCTTCCCATACGGCCGCACTGGGGAGGAAGGTGGGGGTACATGGGAGGTTGGGAGGAGACACAGCCAGGACAGGTGACCCAAACTGACCACAGGGATATTCCAGACCAAATGACATCATGTTCAGGATAGAAAGAGGGGGAAGAATAAGGAAGGGGAGGCTATTTGGAGTGATAGTGTTTGTCTTCCCAAGTAACCATTGCACATGATGGGGCCCTGCTCTCCTGAAGATGGCTGCACACCTGCCTGCCCATGGGAAGCAGTGAATTAATTCCTTGATTTGCTTTGCTTGTGTGTGCAGCTTCTGCTTTCCCTGTTAAACTGTCTTAATCTCAACCCATGAGTTTTCTACCTTTTACTCTTCTGGTTTTCTCCCGGATCCCACTAGTGGGGGAGTGAGTGAGTGGCTGGCTGGGGCTTGGCTGCTGGCTGGGGTTAAACCACGACACCCAGTGAATGTCAGCCCTCTGTCTGTGTGTGTCTATTTATGTGCAGTTTGCTAGAGAACTTCAGCCCAGACTGGGTTGGTGAGTAGATGCCACCTGCCCCTGGAAAATCGCAGGCTCTGAGCTAGGGACCAGGGAAGGGGCCCAGCGGTTAGATATCAATAGAGGGTTACATGAAAGCTAGAGAGAGACTTTTTAGAAGGGCATGTAGTGATAGGACAAGTGGAAATGGTTTTAAACTGACAGAGTTTATATCAGATATTTATATTAGATATCAGGAAGAAATTCTTCACTATGAGGGTGGTGAGTCACCAGAACAAGTTACCCAGAGAAGGCTGGTTTGGATGGAGCTTTGAGCAACCTGTCCTAGAAGAAGTTGTCCCTGCCCATGGCAGGGGGGTTTGGATCTAGATGATCAGTAAGGTCCCTTCCAACCCCAAACATTTTATAATTCTTTAATTTTATGATTGGAAGGAATTTAAGCCTTTATTATCCATAAAAAGCAATGGTCTTATGAACTAGACAGTGAAGCTGGAGAGGTGATTCCTTGGCTATCTGTGATTACATATGTGTAAGATTGGGTTTTATATGGATGCTGGAAAAGGCACTGCTCTGCCTGTGTTAGTCTGTGTGAGACAATGTCAGTAGTGAGAGGGTATGCTTCTTGCTGCTTGGCCAGACCTGCCCATGGGAAGAGCAGCAACTGCATCTGTCAGGCTGGGATGGTAGAAACCTCTCGGGATTGAGGGTACGTAGGCCTTAGCTCTGGTGGGTTGAGAAGAAGGGATGCCTGAGCTCCCGAAGTGCATTTGATTCTGCCACTTCCTAGCAGTCATGATTAACTTCAGTTTGATGTTGAATACATCCTTACCAGGATTAGCAACAGGAGACGAATATCAAGAACCACTTGTCTTATTTCTGAGGACTGAATAGATGTGCCTGGAAAGATAGACGTCTCCTCCTGAATACATAATATTTTTGGTGCAGCTTTACGAGACTTTACCAACTCAAAAAAGGATTGATTTTTTTTTTTTGTTTGTTTGTTTGTTTGTTTGGACAATTTCGTGTCATTCTGGAGTGAAGAACTCTATGTCTAAATTATCAGTCTACCAGAGATGGGAGAAGTACAGCAACAGCAACAAACTTTGCTGTTTCATAGTATTTGAACAGCTTCTTTGGCACTTGATGATTTATATTTTGTTGTCTTGTTCTTCTTTATTTGGGTAACAGATATTTATTGCCTCTAGCAGGATCCATCTGCACAAGAAGGAAAGATTCTCAGTAAATGGCAGGAAGGAAGTCTACAGCTTTTAGATATGTTTGGCTGGTGTTCTGAAATTGCCCTCAAAGGAAAGGAAAATGGGACCCAGAAACATGTCAGGGCCCAGATTTCTCTTTAGTGATCCCTTTTCACTTTTTTTGCCATTATGTTTCACATCTTTCGTTAAGGAATTTGTTATGAACTCATGCCTGTGGCAGAAGACTGAGGAGAAGAAATGGGTGTTAAGTTACAGAACACGTGCAGAGTATTTGAAAAATTGAAATTATAAGGTAGCACATTTCTGTCTTGTAGCTGAAATGGGTAAATATACAGGAAATGGACGATGCAGGGCAAACAGAATTTTTTTTTTTTTTTAAACCAAGTTACCCCTTGTTTCCATTTTGCATATGTCATCTGTTGTATTGGGGTTTACATTTCAGGGCAATGATGGGAAATTACTTGATGTAGGGAGGGAATAGAGTGCGTAATAAAGGGATCTGGACAGGCTGAATCAATGGGCAGTCATATGAGGTTCAACAATGCCAGTGCCAGGTCCTGCCCTTGAGTCACAAAAAAACCAAGCAATACTACAGGCTTGGAAAACAGAGGCTGGAAAGCTACCCAGCAGAAAAGGTACTGGGAGTGCTGGTGGACAGCAGCAGATGCCACTGGCCTTACTGCCTACCTGGACACTCTGCATCTCCCATCCAGCCGGCTGCTGACCAGCACCCACGAGTCCCATTTTGCTGGGCATGTCTCAAGACACTCTACCCCAAGGCTGTAGCAATGGGGTTGTTGCAAAGCAACACCAGTCATTCCTTAAATGTGCTTCTTGTCTTCAAGAACTGCTGAACTGCTTTTAAATGACGCTGTAACATGCACATTGTGACACAAGTTCTGGGGATGTTTTTCCTCATCTTGCTGCTTATCAACCCAGCAGTTCTGCCCTTCTTAGGTGCAGAGGCAGTGCAATGGCTTCCAGCAGTGTCATGAGAGCTCCCGTGACAAAAGGAGTGAACTCAGATGCGTCTTGGTAAGACTGGCCAGTTCTATGCAGCTTTTCTGTGGAACTTCTGTGGTCTCTTATCTGTAAGAAGGAAGGGTGTTGTGTGAATTCCCCATATAGAACACAAATTGGCTAAAATCTAAAAGCTACAATTTGGTGGTCTGCTTTCCCTTAATAAATGATAAAGTAACCATTTATGTCCTACACTTCAAACAGCAAAAATCTTGCAGGCTCACAAGGGCTTGAAGGCTCAGGGATTGAAGCTGTCTCTACCGTGATAGCAGGGAACAGGTTTGTGGCAAAGAGGCCTCGCAGAAACAGCTGAGTGCTAAATTAGAAAAATCAGTACCTAGTTTGAATACATACCAACAACTAATCAGGCAGCAATTCATGAACTACCTGAAAGACCTGGAAGTGTAGCTGTGAGACTTTGTGTGGCAAATGCATAAGTAAGATCCAGGCTATTCTAGCTTGAAAGCTACTCCTACCTTAATGTTGTCTCACAGGATGTACAGCTGTATATATAAGAGTCTTTTACTGCTTGCCTAAAGTTTTCGCTCTGCTTTTGTTCTGTATCTAACCCATATTTTCAATTCTAACAGCCCGCCACCAGAGTTCCCTAAGTGTTTTAATAATTCAGTGTTGAGCTGTGGGAAATAGAAAGACGTAATTGAAAGCTCTGCATCACCTGCTACAGGGGGCGCAGGTCTGATGCTTTGCTAATTGTCAAAGTGCTGACTGATAACAGTAATATTGTCTAAGCACGATTTGGTCTGGGGAAGGAGGCAGGGGCTCAAAACTAGAACTGTGTACATTTTGCCTATTACACTGCTAAACTCTTTTCTAAGCTTGTGCATGGTGTAGAGAGAAGGAAGAGTCTCAGAGAAGAGACACAGGATTTTCCTTAATAGGTATCAAAAAAAAGGGAACCAAGAATTTGAAAACAATAAAATCCTGGGCTGCGTGCTTTAAACTGAAAAAGGGTTATGCTCTCTGAAATTGACTCACATTGAAGATGGACATATTTTTTGGTTAATTGGTAACATGCAATATATGCAGTTTTGAAGACATAATCTTATAGCAAGAACATTTAGCTGAGTTAAGAAATGCTCTTGTTTGTTTGTGGAAATAGGGATGACACAGCAGGGAGATAGATTTTCTCATGTGGAAACTTTCTGCCTTGTGACATAAAATAAACTCACAAAGAAAATCATATTTTCCTTGCAGCAGAAGTATTCAGTGCAAGCAAGAGCTTTCTTTTTCATCAGTGTCAACCATATCATAGCAACAGTCTTTACTGTCCACTTGTAAATTTTTTAAAAGGTACCCTTAAACCTTGACCTACAATGCCTCTCCTACACTGGAGATGTGTCATAAATAGCCACAAAGCTGCTTCATTATCATCCCTAAAATTCCACTCTAATCACAGAAAATCTTGAACAAAATATGTTCCTGATACAGAAGGATGATTGTTAATCCTTGTCAGTAGAATTCCATTTCTATCTAATCCAGGAATCACTTCTGTGTCTAACCAGGAAGCTTCTGAAAGTTCTGGGGTTTTTTGAGATGTCCATTATTTTTCACAGTATCGACCTGTTATCTATTGTCTATCTGGTTGTGGAGTCTTTGAGCCAGAAATTATTTTTTTAATTTGTGTTTATACAGACTATAGCACATTAGTGGGTTGGTTATTGACAAAGGATTTTATTCATAGAGACAATATAAGAGGGAAATAACAAAGTAATAATATTGCTTTATTTAACTGTGTTGAATAAATTTTGGCAATATATTAACTGTGACACTTAGGTAGTCTTTAAGTTCCTGTCTTCCATCTTGAGGGGCTGGGTACCCAGAGAACAACTGGTCTTGCTATTAAAGACTGAACAAAGAAGGCATTAAATAACTCAGACTTTTTCTGCTCTTTTGTCATTATGTTCCCCTGGCATCCAGTAAAGGATGGCTATTCCCCTCAGCCCTGCTTTTGTTGTTGATGTATTTATAGAAACCTTTTTTGGTGTCTTTCACAGCAGTAGCCAGATCAATTTCTAGCTGGTCTTGGGCCCTTCTAATTTTTTAACCTGCACAACCTTGCAAACATCCTTGAAGTTCCCCTATGTTGCCTACCCGTTTTTCCAAAGGATATAAACTCTCCTTTATTTTTTTCCTGAATTCCAGCCAGCCCAGTCTTCTTGCCTGCTGGCTCATCTTTCAGGTCTCATACTTTCAGTATGCCATCTGAAAGTCCAAGGTGGCAGCTCTGCTACTAGAAAAACGGAGCTCAAACTGTTTTTCTAGGCTTTTGCATTAACCTTTCCACCACAGTGCTATTCTAATACACAGTACAACCTCATACAGGCTCTCGAACACAGATAAGTCTTAGTTATTTTAATTAAATAGAATGTTAAAAAAATTCTTTCTGTGAATGTGGCAGAGGTAAAGGAGATGCCTATTCTTGAAAAGAAAACACTGTTTATAAAGATGCTATCTGAACATGGGAAAAAAAGGAGGTAGAGTAAGGCAGGAGCTGAAGATGGAGAGTGGCAAAGGAAAAGGTCCTGACATGAAAGTAGCTATGAAAGAAACCTGTAAATGCATGTAGCCTTCAACTTCTTCAGTGAAGGAATCTTCTCTGTTGAGACAAAATTGAGCTACATATAGTGGCTTCCTTAAACTTGAAGTTTCAGAGGAGAATTTAAACATAGGAAAAACATTGTGCTACTTTTTGTACTTCTGTTTTACAAAAACTTAACATGGATTTTATCAAGTCCCTGGACTTATCCAGAAAACTAAAGAAGGTAAATATTGGGCAGACTATACTATCTTGCTGATTTTCCCAGCGTACTTGTGCTGTGTCAGCAGTGAGAAAGATGCCAGACCAAGGATCCCTTATGTTACTAATGCTTTTCTGTTTGCACCATAAACACGGCTTGTTCAGAAACGTCATTCTAGTCCTGAAACAGCTCATTCCTGAAGAAGGAATTCATCAATTTTTAAAAAAATAATTTTAAATATTACTGCGTAGCCAGGAATGGCAGCTGAGAATTGAGACTACATTATGCTTGTTACCTGTCTATCATGAGACATCACTGAGCACCGAATTAAAGCAGCAAGAGGGAGTGTGACACACTGATCTGGCCCTGCAATTTCCATTGCATCTATCTGAGACCAGTGGCAAGCTCTGAATGGAGTTAAGGGAAGAATGCTAAAAGCAATGTCAGAACAGGCGAAGAGGTACTGAGTTTGGGCTAGAAAAAGAAAAGAACATTGTTATTGCAGAGCTGCAGTGTTAAAGCTGATTCAGGTGAGCTCTTGATGCAATGTCTCTATTCAGCTGTGTCAGGAGGAGCACAGGCAGTAACATAAAAGAACTGAAGTGTCAGCCTTTGATGTTCAGGAGACAGACTCCCTTTTCAAGTTGAAGTACAGAACATAGGTTTGGTGGTAGAACATGCAAAACTTAGAAGTCTGAGGGTGGTGATGACAGGTATTAAGTGGCATGAACGTTGTTGAACAGTAAAATATCACTTAAACATTTTGGCTTTAAAAAAGTCTTAGAATGGAGAGTTGACATAGCATTGATAGTTCTATGTATACCTATCAGAAGGAAGTCTGTCCTGAATATTTTCAACGACTAAAACACAAATTAAACAATGTCTTGGTATTATATTATATATCTATAGATCTATATCTATATCTCTATATATGCAAATTTTAATGGAATTCGCTATTTTATATAAGTGACGCATTGTTAGAATGTATGCCCTGAGGAATTGCTTTTTTATTCCTAAAGGTTTTTTTTCAGATACACATAAATGTGAAACAATTTCATGGTAATTGTAGACCATTGAAAGTTTAATTCTACAATTCATGCTCCAGATAGATTATTTGTTCTATTTTATCAGGGTCACCCCAGAATCTTGAATTGTTATATTAGCTTAGCTTTAAATGTAATTTTCCACTTGCTGCTAGGATCAGTTTGAAAGATTCACTCTTGTTTCTTTGTCTTATTATTTTATGAGCAGCTGAATGTCAAGCATCTCCTGGTGTCGCTAACAGGAGCTGCTCCCTTAAGTTAGCGAGAAAAGTAATGACCCTGTAAATCAATTTATGTCTGAGTATGTACTGCTGTGTATTCATGCTGCTACCTGATTGATTCTGGTTGTGAAAGTCACTGGAGAAAATACTTAGCTGTCATTACACATTGACAGGAACAATTGCCATAAACACAAACACCCCCAAAGCCCCCAGACAGTTTTCAGAAAGCTCCTCATCCTTTAAAGGTAAAGCATTGCATTTTTAATACTGCAACACATAAAAGCGTGTCTTTTAAAACACTTCAAAGCAACCTTGTACCCAAACAAACATGAAAGCAAGCACAGAGGTCATGAATATATGTGAAGATATTTGATGGTTAAAAGGTATCACTTAGAAGAGCATATCAGCATTTTTCAGGAACAATCAGCATCAGCGTTCGTAGGACATGGGATTTTTTTCCCTTTAAAAAAACAAAAATTATGAATTCAACGTTCCTGACATTAGGAACAGCAGACAAGACATTCAGCAGAGGGCAAAAGGACAGAAAGTGTGCATAGTGTTTTGTTGAAGCAATAAAATCATAGATCACATAGAGGGCTGATAGTGTGTAATAGAGTCTGAATAGTGTGGTAAAAATCATGTTGACGACTGGAAGCCATGACACAAATTACCTTGATTAAGAGATCATCAACGGCTTCAGCAGGGACATAAAGAGGAGGAAAATTGTGATGATATTAAGACTTTCATTTGTCTGTGGAACTAGAAGACTGTGGAAAAATTGTGCTTAATCTAGGAAAGAAGAAAGAAGCTTTTGCATCGAACTACAGTTGTGCTCTTTCATGACGAGGAGCTGGAGTGAGGGAGTGCAGAAAATGTGTCGTGGATGGGCTTCTATTCTGGGTGATGCACTAGGTCAGAGTTGCCCAGAAACTTGCTGAAGGAAGGGTCTGTAAGGGACGAAAAGACCTGAGGAGAGGACAGGCCAGCACAAATTGCTCTTCCTTTAATGATACGGTGTTCCTGGAATAGACACAGAAGCACTTCTTGTTTCTGCATGCACCTGTAGGATGGGCTGGGGGCGCTGGCAGGACTTGGAATTGGTAGCTGTGAATCTTTGCTCTAGAGGGCTGACAGTTTTAGTCACCTCAGTTTCCAGGACACTTATCCTTCACTCCCCTGGTGCTGGAGGAGTCATTTTACCTACAGAGTCTCCACAAGCTGTAGAATCTGTTGAGAGCCACGAGAGCAGCAAAGTCTGCTTTTGGGCCACATAGAAAGAATTTGGGCTGTTCCGTGTTTCTAGAGTTGAGTAGCATGAGTTTTAAAAGAGATTCTGTGTGATATCCTGTAGATAGCTCATAACTATGTTGAATGGAAAGAATTAAAGCACCAAGGTAAGAATATTTTCTGCAGTTTACCTGCCAGTTGTGAGGATGAAGAATTAAGGGGAAGGAGAAAGCTTTCTTTCACAAAAAACTTTCTTTCAGAAAAAAATATTTGTAGGCCTTTTTTTTAAACTCTTTTATTTTGAAGTTAGTATTTTAAAATAAGTACACGTATTTTTTTCTAGAACAGTGAGCAAAAGAAGAGACTAGCACTAATCATCCAGATGTCTATTGCCACTGAAAAGCCACTTTTTCTTTGGAAAAGCCATAACCCCAGTAGGATTTATGTGGCGAAGAAATGATGAAAAGTAATGGAGAAAGTCTCTACATCTGGATTTCTTCATGCAGGGACCTCATTTGATGAATATTAAGGACACTAAATGAAAATTAAGGTATCTATGAATTAAGACTGTTGCATGCCTTGCAACATGAATTACAATATCATAAAGGCTTTAAAGATGTGAAATAAATTTCTAATGCACTGATACTAAGATACTGACATAACAGCCCTAAAAAGAAAGGCAGGAGTATAAAGTAAGGAGATTACTTTTTCTCTGATTATAGCAATATAAATCCCAGCTGTCTTCAGAATAAAAGTTGAAAATTTTCTCTGAATTGTTAAAATTCTTTCCAAAGCACACAGGAAGGCTTTGAACTTTGAAAGATACTTGTCTTTAGAACCTAAAAACTCAGTGGAAGTGATCATGGCATGTACTACCTACCTTATAAAGAGAACTCTGATGATATTTTGTTCTTGATACCAAATGATCTAGTTGAAAGCTTCAGTTGAAGAAATTCAGACTCAAAAGAAGGTGCAGGTTCTCAATGGTAACATTCTTTTGTTTATCAACTTACCTAGAAAAGTATCGTTCTATCAATAATGTCTTGGATCAGCGGAGTTAAAGAGTACAACATAGGAGTGCTATAGCTCAAAACAGTATTGAAGAGTGTAGATCTCATTTGATTATTGTGCAGTATGGCACGTGAAGTACAGGTTTGATGAGATGGTTTTCATTCTCCTCTCTAGCTTTAACATTTCTGCCTGTATAAAAGGTGGCCAGACTGGCAGCCCTGGAGCATGAGCATTTCCCTTTGTCTGCACAACAGGTACTGCACAACGAGCACCAGTGCACACATCCTTCCTAATAACTCTGAATTCTTCCTGCAGGGTCTAATTCTGTGGAAAAGAGGTGATTTTTTGAGATGTATCCATCCTGCAGGGGGAAAAAAAGGTGGAGGCATGCCAAACAAATCTGGAATAATGTCTATCTGTGAAAGGGAATAATTTTACTAGGATTTAGACAGAAGACTGATTCATATAGCCACTGATAGTCAACAGATGGTAATTACTGCTGGCTACTAAGAGCTAGGTCAGATTTGAACCCAATGACCCAGAACTAAAATGCTCCATATGCCATCACTATGCTGTCTGGTATGCTCGCTAGTTGTGACCCTCCCACTGTAAGAAGGCCTTTCCCTTTAAGCAGGAACCTTTAATGTTCTCAGTTAGGTGAAACAACTGCCTTGACATTTCTGCTCTGCTGTTGGTCTTAGCTCTCGCTACATGCTGTTTATAACACTTTAGTTTTGACCTTGGGGTGACCAGGGAAAACAAGACACTGTGAAAGAGAGGAAGTCATGGAAATAGTAAAGATCCTCTTCGAAGAGGACATCCCCCTAAATCCCAGTCAGCCAATGAACTAGAGGTTAGGTTAGGGTTTTTTTCCTTCTTACTGTGCCCTTCAAGGTCTTTTCCAAGGCCTCGGGTGTTAGCCAATTGTTACCTAATATTAGTCATCTTGAGTGGTACATTTAATTACAAATCTTCCAGTTAATTTAGACTGAAACTGTCTGGATTATGTTAGTTAGGTGTAATCTGGTAAAAGTCTAGCTGGGAGCTGTTTATCAGCCACATAGCAATGAGCAAAACAACTTGATATGTATGGAAAAATATGAGTATTGCTTACTATTAGGACATGCAGGACACATAGCAAATTTATATTCCCAGTCATTTATACGTTCTTCATCACTACAGCATCTTGTGTTTTATATGCTTACATAAAACCTCACAGTGTTCTCAGGCATTAATTTTCTGCCGATAAAGAGTTTGAAGAAGTTGCTGTGTAGTAAGGATTGAAATGTTGCTCGTTCAAGTGGCAATTAATAGGGAGGAAAGTTTTCTGTGCGCAGGAAATGAGCCATGCCTCTTCTGTTTTTCAACTTCCTGACCAACAAAACACAGTCTTTGCTACCTAATGTAACAATCACAAGGTTTTTAGAAGTCCTGACCTGACTTAACAGTCACTGTTAATTACACTAGAGTACCAAAGCCATACATTTATTAATACATGGGTTCTTTTCAGTCTTCAGGAAATGGCCCTGAACTCTTATTGTATTTATGATATGCCATATACATGATTAAGAATTTTCCTGGTCAGATACCACATGTCTTCAACTGTAGATACAGGATTTACTTGGAATCAGATCTGCTGAATACTGACTTTCTGAAAAACATGTATTGAACCTTTTATATAATTTGTTTCTTCTAGCTTTTATTGTTAAGGAAATACCTGAATATGCATAAGGTGTCTTCAGGACATTGCTTCTTTCTTTGACTGCTGCAGGGTAAGCACTTTCATTTTCATTATGGCCTATTTCATTATAATATAAACCTCAACCTCTTGAAGAAAATCTTGTTAGCATTTATATAACAACAGTGATGCTGTATTTTATTTTTTAAATTTATGATATGTAAAGCGCTGCAACTGTGTGTTAATGCTTCCCTGTGTCTGTGTGGCAGCTAAATGGATTATGTGAAACTTCCTTTTTCTTTTTTCTTTATGAAGCTCATAAAATATCAACTGAAGGGCCAATATATGCATTCATAGTGAAACAGCATAATGCTGTATCAGCAGATCTTATTTCAAAAATTAAAACAAAGAAAACAATCCAAACAAAACTCTTGTAATACCAAATAATTTTTAGATAATGCTAACACATGAGATAGAGCAAGCAAACTGCAAAGTCTGCAGTTTTATATATGACGAAGTCAGCAATAGGATAATAAGCCACAAAAGTATTAAAAAGAAGAAGAAAAAAAGAAAACAATGAAAAATCCCAAAAATATTTTTATAAGTATATAACTCTAACTGCAAGAAAATGCATAAGTATTTAAAGTTTCCAGAAAAGTACTATAAAGACGTATTTGATGATACATAAACCAGAAAACTCAAAGGTATTTGTGCCTGTCAAAGAAAAGTACTGTAAAGACATATTGGATGATACATAAACCAGAAAACTCAAAGGTATTTGTGACTATCAAACTAAAGTGCTGAAATTCTATCTTCTTTTGAGTACCACTGCAAGGCACGTGCCACATTAATGTCCCTTGACTTGTTTTTTTCCCACAAAAAAGCCCATTACCAACCTGTACTCACTAGCACACAAATCAGAATTGGTGGCTAAAGGATGTATAATTAAATGTTTCTTGGCTGAACAGTTTGTGTTTTTTTCAAGCATTTTTGGTTGGTACCTATAACCGTGGAGAAGGTCTGTTTTGTCACACTGCTATGACATTTTGTCCACCTGCTTAGTGGTAAAATATCTTGGATAAAACCGTTGTCCCACTGGCATCAGATAGATACACTTTTGAGGGTAGGACTAAGGTTTGCTTCTCTTGCCATTTGACAACTCCCTTTGTTTTACAATTTTTGGTACTTAGGAGTCTACAGCAGTCTGGATTTAGCATGAAAAGATCTTGCTGGCTTTTCTTTTGTTGAAGAAAAGAAACTCTTGAATAAGACTGATTCGCATGTCTGATTGGGGCTTATCACAAGTACTCTGAATACACCATCCCAGAAACTGCCCAGACAACAAAAATGATTGCCTATGTGTTTTTGTGTGAGGTTGAAGGCTGTTGAAATGCAGCACACTTTTTTAGCAGAGCTATTTGCACTTTTCTTCTTTTAGAATATTTAAGTATTATTCCCATCAATCATTAACCAACTTCAGTTTTCAGAGCAGTAAGTGCTCCTCCTGCTATCTGCGGCATCACTTAGTATCTTGTTAAAAGGTGTCTTGGGGCTGATGTCTCAAGCAAGGCAATTGTCAACAGTTACCAGAGCCAGAAAAACTTACGAGCAGTAAAATAAAACGTTTGATTCTTTGAAGGAAATTTAAACATGCAGTCACTCAGGAAAGAATAATTAGAAAATGTTAAAAAACCCTCCACCACCCAATCCCTTACATATGTCACTTCAAATGACACATGGAAGATTTTACTATACTCAGGAGACTTTGCCTTTTCTGCCTTTTCTTCCCTGCCTTTCTTTTATTTTTTTACGAACCAACACTTAAAATAACATTAAATCAATTAACAAGAACGTCAAAGAAATCATTTTCTATCTGCAAATACCAAACATCAACTGAATCACGAAAGATTTGGCTGTCAATCAGCACAACTAAAACACGAATGGATATCATAATGGATAGCATAATCTCCATGTGTTACAGCTGCGTCTTGTGCATGGGCACAAATTGATGGTTAAGCTAGTGCTAGATATCCAGTCTTCCACTGATGTCTTAATTTCTCATTCAGACTGAAGGATAATTACTCTTTTGCCTGTCAGCTCATTCCAAAGCTGCCCTGAATTCTGGGACTGGACAAAACAGAGAGAGAAAAAGGAAAGGGGGGGTGGTGTGTGCTGTGGCTTCTCTGAAACTGCAAAGGTGCTGAGTTGAAATTAGGCATCCACAGTGGAAAAAATATGAGCAGAGAATAATTAAAGATGGCATTTTGGGGTTACAACTGTAGAATGTCTGTTCTAACCAAAATAAAATTAAATTAAAGCTGAAAGAAACAGCTGCACATTAAGCCCTATTTACTATTGATGCTAACTGAAGTATGGATTTGAGTGAGTTCTTCCTCAAGGTCCTTGCCTTGTATTACCGCCTTATTGTATAATAAAATAGGATTTCTTCTTAAAAAAACACAGTGATCACTTATGTATATGTCCTCACTGTATTTTGAGAAGGATGAAATATTTTGCCCATTACAAGGCTCTTTTAATGATGCCAAAATAGTTAGAAAGGCTCCATCAACAATGGAAGAATAGTCCCCAAGAGCAAAATACCATCAGTTTTTAAGTGGGGGAATGAATCTCTGTAGTTGACTTGCATCTGATGCACTAAAAGTAAAGAATTATGCTGAAAATCCTTTTAACCAAGCTGTTTGCTCAGACATACTAATTTGCTCCGCATATATTAAGTCGTTTGTAGAGACACTGCTCTTTTTCACTCTGTCAGTTAATACACTTAGATGGTGAAGTTTCTTTTCCTGACAGCTTTTCTTATCGGAAATCTGATATCCAGGTCGTTAACAAGAAGTATCTTGTCCAGTAGTTGATTGGTTACGGAGTGGTATGTATTTAATTCAGAAGCCATTGCTTTGCAGAGATCTGCACCTATCCCCTAAAAGAAAGACTGCAGAAAACACCTTGCAGTGAACATAATAAGACAACCTTCCTCCTTCCTGCAACAAGAGGAGAGGAAGTTTTTATTTAGATTTATTGATATTGGTGTTTTAGCTAGTGTTTTCTATGGCTTTCCCATTCTCCCTGTGTTGGTCATCTGGTAAGACAGTACTTTGTGCAGCAGTTTTAGGTCTGACTTGGATTACTCTTTCACTAGATTAATTGTCTTCATAATGATAATGAAGAAACACTTAATTTTATCTCCTGTGGCAGTTGTGCTTAGATTAAGGTTGTGTTTTCGAACTCAGTCTCTTGATCAGCCACACAACCCGGGGTTTTCTGTTACACCGGGGAAAGGCGATTGACTGCATAAATTTGATGCCTTCCAGAGGAAAACGTGCTTGAAGTCCTTGTGGCGCAAACCCAGCACACTAAAAGCTTCCAAGTGTTCATTCTGCATCACCAGCCACAGCCCAAAGGTGTGTAGCTGAAATGGTCATTAGCACCATCTCCGTTGCTCTTCAGATCCAGTCCTGATGAGCTGCAGCTGCTGTTAATGTGACATGGCTACTGCTGGCATACCAGCAGCCTATGCAGACCAGATAGAGTTGCCAAGTGAGAGACAGAAAGATGTCCTTGATCAGTGAACTGCTGATGAACTATCTGGTATCACAAGGTAAAAAAGTCGCTGCAACATGCACATTTTTCCCCATACTATCAAAAGGAAAATAGCAAACAATTATTTCAAATTTAGCTTAAAAATTATTTGGTTAAAATTAGTGGAAATCATAACGACAATGTTTTTGGTTGGCATTAATGACAGAGCGCAGCCTTTGGATATTTTCAGGAAAGTCAAGTAGACTTCCTACTAAAGTTACAAAATACTGCCCTTGAAAATGCTTCTGGACAACTCTCAGTCACATCCTTCCCTGTTCAACATGACTGTGAAATCACTGTGATAATTATTAAAGATGACATTGGCTGAATTTACTGTGAGAATAAGACAGTGTTTGGATTGAAATAAATTCTGAGTTAGGGTTAGCTGCCTTGGGCTCTACCCAAAGTACATTTCCATACAGTTGGTACATAGGCAAAAAAAAACCAAAACAACACAGAACAGATTTTTATTAGTTCTTATGATTAGGAAAATGAACATGTTATGGTGGTATAGGTTCAGAGTATCCACCTCACCACCTAAGCTAGACTAAACAAAGAGTATACTTTACCATTGTGGTAAAGTGCTGGTGGAAAATAGTGCAAGTTTCCTATACAAATCAGTTTTGCAGAAAATATTTCTGCCCTGGTAACTTCAGCAGAAGAATATACCTACTTACAGAGAGAATAGCCCATTTCTAAGGCCCACTGACAAAGTTTTCTACACGATCTTTCTGCCTCCTATTCCTGTGCAATACCAGCACACTAACAATTAATGATTTTTTAAAAAATGAAATTAACGTCATTAATGGATGTTAAAGTATTCAGTGCTACTGTGTCATCAAATACATCTTTTTAGCAGTTTTCTAAAATGTTCTGGTTTTGAGGGAAATTACCTTCTGCTTTGTGTTTTTTTCCGAAGGTATCTAGATTTACATTTATTTAAAGACCTACTGAAGCTAAGAAAAAGATGAAGTAATGCAAGGTATTGTTTTTTCTGGTTTTGCCTTTTACTGTCTTTGAATACCATTATTCCATTTTCTAGCAGTGTTCTGGATGTTTTGGCACTCTTATCAAAATCTTATAAATCAAATAAATAACCCAGCGAAACAATGAGAATTCTCAGTTATGTTATAAGTGTAGTCTCCTGACAAGAGAGGCTGGTAGGCTAGCACCTACTTGAACTGTGCGAATCCATTTATTTAACATAATAAACGGAATCTTGGTCCTTTCTGCTTGTCTGACTGTCTCATTTTGATATGTAAAGGAGTGTTTATAAGCATTTCCTCAAACATTTCAGGGAAAATAATCTGGGTTAGTGTAAAGTACTTATTTAAATTGTGAAGACTAGCCCAGCAGATCTTGGCTGAGGAAATCCAAAAGTATTCAAGCGTAGGGATGAAATCTCCACCAGAGGACAGGTAGACAACTCCTAGAAAGGAATGACAATAATTTATATACTGGGAATTTTTATATGAGGGAGTTATATAGAAAGTAAGAATTTCGATATTAGTGTGAAACATTTAGCATAAGCTTTGGTTTGTGCCATACCACTATTTTTTCATTATTTGTATTTTATTATTTTCTAACTAAACTCTGAGGATGATTAGACTTAAGGGATATTTATTTTCATTGAAGGTAATCAAAATGTCCCAGTCCTAATGTTTCCTTTTCAGTCACCTTCCATTGAAAAAACTAATTTCGTACAGTATTTTGTAAAGTGTTTGCTTTTTTAAAAGCCTGTTAGAACCCTTCAGATGTCTAATGTTTTACAGAGCTTTCCATTCACACACATCTTAGAAGAGGTGTTGTGAATCCCACGCTTCCATGTGTGGGATACATAGGAGAAACATGTTGCTGGAAGGAATCCAGGTGGATATCTGCGCTTTAATGAGTGGAAGAGAGCTTTGCTATATAGGGCACTTAAAACCCTTGGAAATATATTATAAGCCCTTTCAACTTCCTCTGCCTCAAACTGCCATTTTATAGGTAAATGTACATGAAAGGGACAATGAGGTCAAACAAGTGCTAGAAGCTAAAAATCCCTCAGATGTGGTTCTGCCACTACTTGCAATTTGCTGTGTGAAATTCAGTGAGTTGTTCGTCTGTGCTTGAAATTACTTATCCTTACCATACAACATCCAGCTGATGGAAATATTTCAGGACTTAATTAATTGTGCAGTCCTTTCACGAGAAAAATTGCTTTTGCATAAAACTCCAAGACCCTATCCCCACCAGGAATTAGTCAGAGACACTCACAGGAATACTTTCAAGGTAAATCAAACTAAGAGTAAGAAGCTTCTGTTCCAAATAACTAAGCTTTGGACTATTTTTATGTACAGACAAGCAATATAAACATCCATCTCCAATGTTCTATTATTATACAACGAGCTGCAATCACTTATTTATATTCAGAAATACAACTATTCTTAAGAAACAGGCACTGAATAGTAGTATTGTAAAATTATTTATACTAAGGGTGTTCAATGAGATTTCTGGAATTATATGTGTGTAAGCTAAGAACAATTCAGTCTTTTTTCAAAAATGTTACTAAGCAGCAACTGAAGGGTCCTCAGGACATTACTCTGTGTGACATACGTGTGTACACTGTGCTCTGATTACTAAATATTTTAAACAAAAACTGGTTTTAGGTATCTCTTTCAAAGTCCTTTCCTTTCAAAGAGGTGCCAGCAGAGTTACAATAACACTTTCCTCATTAAAAAATCCAAACTGAAGTCAGTAGTTACATAGGATTCAGCCACTGTTGGTCTCCTGAAAGCCTTTTCTGCGATAAATTGAATATTGTATAATATCTCAGCATGGTCCATCTGTTTCACAATAAGCAATGTTTCAGTTTATCATTTATATATTTTTTTATCACGGTGATTTAGGTCCTAAGACATTCTGCAATTCTTTGTTAACATTAGTAAAGAGTATACAGAGCACTAATTCAGCTGAGCTCTCTCTCCTGTTTTGAGACATTATAATTTCAAACTTGGAAGTTCATAGAGCATGTTGTATGTTTTCTGCTCCTGACCCCTCCACCTTTTAGAAAACTTCTGTTAGAAAGCAGCCGTTTACCTGGAGTTTTAAATACAGGGAAAAAGACTGGCAAGCCTTTTTTTTCTAGCTACAAGATTGATTTATTTTAGAAGTAGTGTTGTTCCAGGATGACGTTCTGAAACAGTTTGGGAATGGGGAGAGATACTTTCTTTTTCCCTGGAAGATTTGAACCCCGAGATTTGAAATGCAAATCTGATTCTATATTTTAGGTGGTAGAGGCAAATTAGGGTTGTTTACAGGTTTTGTTGCATGTGGGAACTCTTTCATGATAAGCCAGCATAATGATCGTATTTGGATGCAGTAGCACAGAATAGAAGAAACTGGGCTCCAGGGCAAGGAATGAAATGTAATCTGTTCAAGAGGGCTTGATGCTGATCTTCTGCCATCTTCATAATCTGGCAGCTGGCTCTGGCCTGTAAGCCCTCAGAGAGGAGTTGTACCACATATGAGAGGACTCATTTTTGTAGGTTAGTGTGAAAGGCAGGGAAAGGTATAAGATGCATTTGAGCATGTTTTTCCCTCTAAAGGATTTTCCTTAAAATTTAAGAGGTGGGAGGAAATCTTTAACTGGTATGAATTATTATGGCTGTAATGGCTGTTCTTCCCTGGTAAGAATTTAGTGGTTGCAGCAAACACTGGGTTGCCACAGAAAAAAGAACAAGAGCGGTGCAAGAACACAAACGGCTGGGAAAAAACATAAAATCCTTCTCAGAAAACAGCTGCAGATTCCTTTGTAACACGATGTATATGCTCAGACCAGTTTTATGTACTGTATTTTTGAGTCACTCATAATTTTTGTCTGTGTGAACCTAGAGTCAGCCCCTTGGTTCTTGGTGCTGTTCGCAGTTACAGTTTCTTTTACAGCAATGACAAGAATTTGCAATCACTATTAAATTAAATATTAGCATTGTCTTCCTCAGAGAGTTTATATTTGCTTTTGATGTCAAGACAAAGACTATCACCGGTCCATGATGTCTTTACAAAGACTGTGGTGGAGAGTATGAATGTCAGTACACTACAGTGGGTGGGATGAGAAAGAGGGTACAACACAGAGCCTGTGTTGCTTTAGTTAACCTAAGGATGAACAAATAGTAATATGTTGTAGCAATGCTGTATGTTTCTTCCTTGCTATCATGGCTGTGTGGAAAAGGCAGGACTCATTATCTCCTAAGTATGTAGAAGTACAGCAAGGTTCAATCCCAGTAGCAAAGTTGAATTGTCCAATTTCAGCACTTGCAAATGTAGGTGTCTGCTGTGTATCGTAAAGAGGACTGTCCTTTCGGGAATGTGAGCGGAGAGCAACAGCCCTGATAGTTTTGCTCATTAACATTTGGCTGTGGGTAGTGATCAAAAGTGACTAACATGCCAGAATGGATATTTTCTGCACCTTTTTTTTTGTTTTTTATCACTTCGGGCATTTTGGAATATTTCTTCAAACGTCCTGAAAACTGGATTTTCTGTTGCATTAAAGTGAACTCAGCAGTGCAGATGCTGAGGGGGTAAATACATATACTTCATGGTTGCTCTGAAGCTGATGATAACATGCTTTATAGTTGATGATTACAGATAATATTTCCAAAGGGATGTCAGTCTTCAATATGCAGAACAAGGTATGCCCCGATCTCCTTACCTTCTAGCTAACATTTCTGCTGTTAAGAACTTCCACACACAGAAATTGCTGTCAGGTAAATTTGGATCCAGAAGTTGTCTCATTCTTTATCAGGGAAAGGAAATAAAAATTCTTCATTATCTCTTCTCTTCCTCTCTCTACACCAGCAAACACAAACAAACCAGAAAGAAAGCAAGAAAGAGAAAAGGAGAATCGCCACTCATTTCTTATGTTTTGTTTGGATTGCTTCTTTTCCCACTCTCCAGTTGGGTGTACAGTAAAAAAAATCAACATAGGGGAGTAGTGAAAATTAGGTAGGAGTCCCTGTCCTGACGTTAATCGTCGTAGGGCTCAGGGTAATTTCTCATTTCCAGGTCATAGTGATGCTGCCTGCTCTGTTGATGTGGTGTAGCAGTTATTCTTTTCTGCTTGGCTACGGAGACCTTGCTGCAGAGAGCTGGCCACCCAAAGTATGCTTTATCTGTCTCTTTGAGCCAGTTCTGCAAATGGAAAGATAACTGCAATGCCTGTTTAAAAAAATATGCCTTTCCTCCTAACAAATCCAGCTGTAGTTGTCATCATTTTGACAGAAAAGCTGAAATATTTATCAGATGACAATTCAACATTGACGCTAATTAAAGGATGTTGAGAATATGATTGCAAATATTCCCATTACTGTTTTGTCTTATAACATCCGATCTTTACATTAAGCTACCTAGGAAAATTTTTTCCAAGGAAATAAAACTTTTTGAAATGCAGGCATAATAATGCTAGAGTTCTTACCATCATCCAGGAAGGCACTCGTGTAGACTAAAACAGCAGGACACGTAGTAGAGAAAAAGCTTTTCACTGATAACCTCACTTGACCGCTGCGTCTTCACAATTGATTTTAAGTCTGACTCTTGTGGGTTGATTAGAAGGGGCCATTTCTCAGTTTTACACTGATTTATTCTGTCAGGAAAGAGAAAAATGTCTTCTATCCCAGGAAGGTGAAATAAAACTTAGAGTGTTTTGCTGTTACCTGGTATTACAAAATGTGTATCACCATCATTTTGCTCAGCTATATTTTCTTTCTGAGCAACCTGTTTTCTAATTTTTTTTTCTGTTCCTTTCAAATAGTTTTGAAAACTGCTTTCCTACCTAGGATATAAAGGATCATAGGAACAGCTTTACGAAGGTATTTCTCTCTAGTAGTATGAAGAAAATTCTTGCCACATTCTTTGTGGAATCTCATTCAGGAGCTGTAAATGTAGGCAGAACTATCTGTTTGAAAAATTGGGCAATTAGTCATGAGGTTTTAGCATGAGTAATATTAATACTAGAAGAGGGTTTTTTTGTTATTCACAGAAAACAGAAATACTAAGTATTTGGCTGACGAACCATGTTATGTTAGCTCCAGACAGCAACTGTGAAGTCGGCTTCTCTTTCACATTTCCATTGATATGTAGGACATTGGTTGTGTGAGTACTAATAGGTGGAGGATTTTTATCTTATATATGCCATGACTTCTTGGGAAACACCTAGAGTCATAGAATATAAGATTAAGCGCATTAGCACAAAATAATTGAGTCCCAAATCAATATTTTTATAATGCCTGTAATTTACCAAGATAGACCATCTGGCCAGCTCTGATTTTCTCTTCTCAGTGTCAGTTTCTCCTGTTTATCCTTGGTCAGTGAGCTTCTTTGATATCTTTTTAGCTCAATTATGTACTTGTAACCATGGTTTACAACTGAAAGTACATCCTAACCACATTTAGTGTTCGGCAAACAGAGTGTTGTAAGCAGAGCATTTCTGTATGGATTAGCTGGGGTGAAAATATTTGTTGATCACTCAGCTGTGTTCACAAAATGAAACTCAGCATAGCAGTTAATTCATGACCAACACAGATTCTGTTACAAAGACCTATTGGATATATTGTTGTAGTGAGATGCAGTTAATGAGTATAAATTACTTGTTTGCTAAAATAAGAGAAGTAGTATCTTAAGAGGGATTAATCTCTCAATCTCAGTGAAAACCTTGGTAAATCATTTAAGCAGAGAACAGCAACTTCAATCTGTGAGTGCTCTGGAAATAATCTGTATCTATGATGCACTATTTGTCTACACATAGGGAGATTCTTCGTGAGAAAATGTTACCATAGATATTCTGGATATTATATACAAATTTTCTGTTATTAAGGCCATAATTTTGTGTCTGTCTTAAAATTTCATTTCTGTATTGGTTTTCAGGTATAAATACATGCAAGAATTTTATGGAAGTAGTGTATCTGTGACATAAAACTTCTCTGAAAAGTGCTTCAGAGATCTTATAATATTTGTTGTTCTGTGAAAAGGGAAGGGAAGTTTTCAGCACTTCTTTTACCAGATTCCTCTTACTGCGCAAACTGTGATCTGATTTTCTTGATTTTTTCTGGGAGGCCAATCTTAGTGTGGTGATCAAAGATGCACAATTACTTATTATTCCCCTAAGCAACAGGTTCCACGCACTGAATATTGATATTTCTGAAAAATCTTCTACTCCCAGGCTTCTCTGCCTTTCTGAATGACTTTTGGGTCCTAAGACTTCTTCCAGGGCTATTAGTGAAAACGTAGAACCAGGTCTCAGATGTTCAGCAAGCTGCGCTCTATCACTTTGTCCAGGTACATTTTGGGGTAATGACAATCCAGAGTTACTGTCATGGAATAAGGTGGCATAATAAGATGAATGAGTGAAGGTCCATAATATCTCACTATAAAGTTAAACACATTTTATCATGATAGTTCAGATACAGCTTAACTAATATTTGGCATAAATTTTCATCTAATGCCACTACCAAATTGCATGCTAACCGCCATTAACTAGTAGTATGCTTCAACCTTTTCTTCCTGATCAGACATAAATCTGCAGTTTTGTATCTACATCAGTATTTGTTTTTCTTATTTTTATTATTTGAAACACTGCCTCGCACATTTTTCTATTACTCATTTTGCGCATGGGTATGTTGAAAAACTACCAACTATCCAGTTTTTTAAAATACTCATAGTTATTCTGACTGAAATATCAAGATGACATTGAATTCTCAAATCTGTGTAGTTAACTATTAACAATGAAAGTGTAGTTCCTACCTTAGAAACTAAGTGATGATCCTTTACCTCAGTATTTGGGCCAGACCTTACTTTAAACCAGACAAGCTGTAAGAGCTGTTGGAGTTGAAATACAGTGGGGGAAAAAAGGAACATATTTACATGCCCTTTTTCAGATGAATAGCTCAGCAATGTACTCTATGTAGGTAGTAATTGTGATGACAGCAGCGAGTTCTGAGTTCCATGTACTTCTAAACCAAATTCTTCAAGCAACAATTGAGGCGAATATTCTTTCAGAAGTTGATTACGCAACCACTAAATTTAGTTATAATTGTTTTAAATACCAGTACATCTTAATTTTCAATTACACTTAAATTATGCTAGCGGAAAACAAGGCTAGAGTTGTACTCACTATTCAGCATTGTACTGAACCTGGACATGCATTTTTCAGCAAAGTGTATATATTTTTTTTTCTCTAATTAGATAAAATACCAAGCAGCCCAGAAACTTCGTACTTCAAATTTTAAAAAGCTCGGACAAAGGGCAAGAGCCCAGTGACCAAAACCTACCAAGCATAAAAACCGTGGTGTTAGAAAACAGTTACAAAATTAAGTTCATTTGCTTCTGAATTTCCTATCACTTGGGAAATCTTCTAGAAGCTGACTCCTTTCAGCTTCTACTACAGCTTATAAATTAGAGTGAAAAGACTACCGTTGTTTCCTTGCAGACTGGATCATGTCCGTACTGTGTTCCTGTAAATAACAGCAGGTTTTCAGATTAATCCTGTCAAGACTGGGAGGGGCACTCCAATAACCTGTCAGATTTATTATTTTGTGCTGGCCATTATCCAGATTATCGGGGGGAGAGGAGGAGGGAAAGGCAGTGATGGGGGGACCAGGAAAGGAGGAATTTGCTAAAAGTGTATTTATGCCATTACAGGAAAGGTCAAATAAATTGGGATGGGTGCACTGATATGTAATGCAGAGAAGAAACAAAATTATTGAAGCTTAATTTACTAGTAATGGAGAGTAAATTATACAGTGTATATATATTTAGAAGTTGAACCTAAAGGAAATATCAGAAAAGATGGGAACTGTCTTTAAGAAATCCTCTTCTAATTACTTCACTTTGTAGCCACAAGGCCCTTATAAAATAATTACAATATTTTCATCAAGTTTTAACAGCTGGAACTAAGTTTCAGTCAACATTATGAGTGTGGTTTTTTCCATAACCTGGTACTTTGTATTTTAGGACTTTTAATTTAAACCAGAGAACACAGAAAAAGTTTATACATAAACTTGTATATGTTATGTACTTTATGAGAAGCAGACTTTTCAAACTGTGTTCTTATGTTTGATGTTTATGCAATGTTTATTTTGTTGAAGCGTGAGGTCTCTCTCTGACTCATAAAATCTTTTAGAGCACAAGATGACAAAATATGTTTCTCTCTAGTTTTTCAGTAGCCATCATGACCTATGTGATCAAATGCAAGCACTTGAAAGGTTGTACAACAGAATAAAGGTGAGGCTAATACTTTATGTAATCTGACTCTTTTCTTGAAGAATCTGCGTGAGTTATCGGACAGTTGAAGCACAGAAAGTAGCAGTAACACTTCGTTGTGAACAGTAAGCCTTTCATTTCCAATTTTATTTCACGAAGTAGGTTTCCATTATTGACACTGAAGATACTAAATCATCATATTAAGGACCAGTTTAATTACACACTGAGAAAGAACTTGAGAAAATTGCTCACATGTTCTCTCATTCTGTATAGCAAGCTAAATTCTGTATGTTTCAGAAAGCCAACTTTCCATCTGATGGATGGTTCTCTAAATAGAAAATATTAACAAGTAAACCCACTAATAAAGCAGTCGAACTTTGATGGGAAACCTACCTGAGGTTTAGTGCTGTGCCTCTTAGTACTGTGCCTCTTAATACTGGTGCTCTGGTACTCTGATGTTTAGATTAAAAAGTGAATAGGCTTTACAGAAATACCTGTGGAAAAGGCCAAATCTTCATTTTAGTGATACTGACATAGGACATGACAGTCTTATGGCCAGAGAAAAATGCATGTCTCAGAATTCCACAGAACATTTATACAAAACTCACAGGATTTGGAAAAAAGATGTATCTTTCAACTATCTTATATTTTGTTGATACCCATTTCCTAAAACACTCTTTCTTCTGGTTTGGGATATCATCTTTAATGCACGGTATTTGATTGTCTCATATGTTTCTAGACAGCTAAAATAAAAATCTCTTAATAGATCCGTGCTCATTATCACTTGATAGCAGACACATTCGATGAACAACACCAGTGCTCATCCTTTGCTCACTTTTTACAAGCTTGCAATGTACAGAACTCACAGTGTAAGCTCTGATGCTTACATTTAACACCATTTTACTTCAGTGAAGCCCTCTAGCAATCATTTGGCATTCTGGACTTCAGGTAGCTACTTCAGAATCTGGTTAATCTGCTGTAAAAACTACAGAGATGTGATTTGTTAAGCTATTTCTGATCAGTCTTGAAAGAATTGCCATTTAAAGAAATATCTGTGAGGAAATCACAGTCATTGTGTCACACTGTGTACAACATTAACGGTCTCTGAACAGCATATATAGAATCATACAGATATCCATGTGTATGTATTTTATCGCACGGAAGAAACCAGATAATTCTTAAATTAGCTACTCTTTTATAATCATTCTTTATTGAAGATATTTAATGAAAATTAACTACTTGATAAGGAGGTTCAGTGTTATATGGCTGGACCAGAATCTCTGCAGGATACTGCCTTAGCGCTCTGAAATACTTATGTGTGTTTATCACATGGACAAGCAGATTAAGATTATATATATCCTTAAACGTTAGTATTTATTATTTGTATGCACACACTCTTGGGATTTTTGTGTGATTTCTAGAATTAAATTTTCCATCTAACTTCATTTTGTAGATGAGAAAAACCATAAATTAATGGTAAACAAAATGTCACTGTCAATTATTTATGTCCATCACATCTTCATGGAAGGCCAGAAGAAAGATTCAGAAGGGTAAATAACACCGTGTTCTAACCATTTCTATTTTTATCCTTCCCCTCAAATTTGCATTGTAGTTTACATTCGTTTTCAACTCAGAGGTTCGTTTTCCTTTTGAATGGATATCACTAAAAGGCAATAAAGAATATGTAAATCTGCTGTGCTGTTTTGTCCTAGGTTCTTGGAACGTGGAATAAATCTAATTGTTATTACTCTGATAGCTGTACTGGAAACATTTACAGTGTTTACTTTAGCTGAGGCAAGTTGACATGACTTATGTAAATTACTTAAGAGAATGTTCTGTGCAGTTCCTCCGTGACATCTGTATTGCTAGCTCCCCTTCTAGACCTCATTTTACTTGTATAAAATGTAATCAAAGTTCTGCAGATTAAAAATTTGGCATGGATGAATCTCTTTCAAATATAAGATTCTAAAAGTTTTTCTCAAAGTAGCTATCTATTCTCATGTCCTTTTCTCATTTCTTTCTCTGGGAGTTTTTTACATTCCTCTCTAAATTGTCTTGACTGCCTTGAAATTATCTTCCACTCATCAGAAGCCTCTAAAATGAACAGATGAAAGGGTCCGTAAATGCTGGTCTGTTCTCAGTTTTTGCAATTCCACTACTCTATCTTTTGAAAGTATTGTAGCAAAGCTTCTAACAGGGATGTAGATCTCTGTTAAAAAGAGGTTTATCTAAATGCAACACATTATGATGAGGTCTAATTAAGATCAACTTTGAAGGCAAATTTCTGAAGGGGACTTGGTTATTAACTGGATCTCTGTGGGTTTGCTTCCACCTCTCAGCTGTTTCTGATGGTTGTATAGTCTCCATGTAGCTATTAACTTCAATATTCAGATACTGTTTCAGTGCTTATGCTTCTGTCAGTAGATTCCTACCTGCCTTCTACCAGCTATGCATTTACATGACTGGAAATATTTAACTTTAGATGCTGTTGGGAATGCAGTACTGCATCAAATAAGCGTTTTAGGAGCTTTGGTTTTTGAACCCCAGACAGGAAACCAGAAGCCTGGTGTTCTATTTGCCCAGATGCTTGAACTGGCATTTTTCTCTTTGGCCCTGAGTCGCCCCAGATTGATTTCTGCTCAGGACTGGCAAACTAATGGCAATGCAGTATGTTCTTAAACTAAAATGTACTATCAGCAGGCTACTCTGTGGGACACCTTTTGCAGATTCTCTTTGCAATAAAAGATGCACATGTTCCATGTTCATTTCTCTTTCCCCTTCATTTGCCTTCCCTTTCCCCTTCTAGCTTTTGGAGGGATGCAATACCCAGGCAAACTACTTTAGCTGACTTCCATTAAACCATTTGCAAAAGACAGTGAATTCCTTCTAATCACAAAATACAGGAAATGGAGCCATGAAGACACTAATTAACAAACTTTGGTCATGCCACTGCTCTAGAAAGCAGAACCATATTGCAGCACCTTTCCACTCCAGAGTAAGTTTTCTGACAAGGTAACTAAACAGATGAGGGAAGCAGCTTTATGCTGAACCAGGGGCATAAGGAACACTTTGCAGAAATACACCATAACAGTAGAAAGTTGATTAACTGCTTCTCAGTTTCTTCTTTTCCAGTTTTCCTCAGCTGTTTTCCATCTGAAGTACACTAGTTTCCATGGAATAGTTGCTATGGAAGAGTTACAGTATCATTTACATGGGTCTAAGCATTCTGATGTTCACTGGTGCAGTAATAAGCCAATTTATTTAATGGTTAGGAGTATACAATATGTATTTGGGATGGTACAGAATTGGAGATGGTAGAATAAAATGCAAAGATGGCAAAGGTCTCATTTTTCATCTTGTAAAGGAAAAAAAGTCATGATCAATTCATATTAAAATAAATTAAACCTGAAATTAAATATCAGGTGGAAATAAACAGCTGTGTATTGTCCTGTTTCCATAGAAATAGTGCCAATATCTTATTGAGCTTGAATTCTGATTTTCATTGTTCCCATAATTATAACTTAGAGCAACAACTTCCAACATGGATGTTTACTCTGGGAAGAAGGTATTCTACTTTTGTGATCTTGCTATGCCAAAATCCTTTGCTTTTGGTAAACTCTCACTGGCATGGCTTTCCCAGGACCTTGCTTCGTGGTGTTAAATCTACATCCACAGCCAGATCTACACTGGCATGTTGCTTTCAGCTGGAGGCAGCCTGGGTGTATTCTTAAAGCTATGTGGAAATATAAATGGTGGAAAAAAGAAAAGTTACTTCCCAAATCACCCGTACAGGATTCTACAAAGATTCCATATTGGGTTTGGCTGCATTGTTTTTCAGTATAAGAATTTTTCTTTCTTTCATAAATCATAGCATTCTGTTTGTTGATAAGCACATACAAGCGACACTGAAATATGAAGAATCACTGACCAGAATGTCTTGGTGAGTCACATAATAACTCTACCAGATATTTGGTCCAGAACTTTTTAAACATTTTAACTGTTTTTTAAGTGTATGTAAGTGGGGTGTCTCAATTATATCTTTTATATGTTTTTGCATGTAATCGCTTCATTTAAAAATGCAGGCTGTTGTTTAGGTTTATTTCTGCATGTGGTTATTGCCTACATTTTTTGTTTTACCCTCTTTTAACAATGAGAGGGTTAACTTTTAATGAATCCTGAGCTGTCTAATAGGTCATGTACAAAAAAAAATTGTTATGATTTAATTTCTAGCTTTAAAAATGTGTAAGAATTAGAGGATAGTAAATTTTCACTACAATGAATTATTAAAAACATTTTAAATATGGTTATAAATACAGTTTTAAAATCTGTGTGCAAATCATCCAAAATAAAGAGGCCAAGCAGAGTGCAATACAAAGTTCCACTGAAAAATTGATTTTTGGAGGAATTAATTGTAGATTCATACGACATAAAATACCAGACTTAGTATGTTGGATGAGGTTTCTATTTGTAGAGGAACATCCAGATGTAAACTCATTATGTCTTGTTAAATAAAAATTGCAGGCGTTGTCATTTATATGATGAACTTTGACTTCATAACTGTTTTCAGTATTTGAGCAATTAACACAGTGAACTTTAGTCTTTGCTTCATTTGGATAAAATGCACTTGAAATAGCAATTTGTTTGCATTTCATTTGAAAGGTTACCACTTGATGACCCAGTAAATGACACAGTTCTGTTTTCCAAACTGTTGATCTCTTTCATGTACATTAGCTTCAGATGTTCATCCATCTGTGGATTGTATTCAGCTTATTTACATTGCTGGTTTTGTGTAAGGGAGGGTAGGGATATATGCAGTGCTATGACATATGAATTAGAGAGAATGTTAAAATAAGTAACGTTTTTAAAGATTTATTAAGCTTGATAACAGTATGGAATATTAAAACCAATATAAACCCATAGATTGCATTTTAGACAATGTATTTAATACAACAATTATTGTGCATACTTTGATCTGAAGCCACATCTAGCTTTTGATTTCATTTAGTCCTCCATTTAGTGTACTGTAAGCTTTTGCTCTCAACACATGTATTAAAAAAATTTTTCTTCTCTCTACTGGCTTTGTCTCTGTATTTTTCTCTGTTTTTGTCAGTTGTCTTCATCTTAGCCACTACTCTTTCCTCTCTCACCTCTCAACGTCTCACCTTTTCCATATGCCTTAAATGGAATTTCCAATACCTTGTTTCTACTGTGCCTGAATATAGTCTGTATTGTCATGAGTGAAGCCCAAGGCTGTTAATCCTTTCTCTCTGGAAGAACACATTTAGGCAGAAAGACCAATGTCAACTCTAAGCTTCTGATTAGATGGCCTACAATTAACAACATTTTCTGCAGAATACCTAAGGCTCACTGAACATTTGGGAGTCCCTGCTGGGCTGTTGCATTATTTAGAGAATACTTCTCTATTGGGACTGCATTAACAATTTTAGATGGAAAAATCTTTACATTAGGACAATTTTAATTTACATCTTCTGTGGTTCTGGACAGGTGGTCATTTAATTAATCATAAAGATACATAAGAAACCAGCAAACTTTTGTTGTAACCCAAGTTGAGTACAGTTTCGTATGAAAAGTAGCCGCTCTGACTACAGCACAAAAAGAACATAAGATGCCCTCCAGTGCTCAAATATCAAGCAGGAAAATCACTTCAAATCTTAGTGCTGGAAGCCCAGGTAAGCAAATTCCAAGCAGAACACGGATATTCTGCGACAGAACCTTGGATTCAGACTGAATGAAAGAAAGGAAAAACCTAGTTTCTGCAACATGTTGGACCACTCAGTAGGCATTTGAGATAATTCATTTTATATGGTCTTTATTTGGACTATTATATATTTTCCTTTTATATAAAAATTTTCCAAATTTCTTAGATGTGTGTCATTTTATTAATGGACGCTGAAAAGAATTAGTCTTTTTTTTTACAGTACCTAGTTTGATTGTTGAAAAACACGTTATACCTTTTAAAAAAACACCTTTCATGACAGAAATGATTTTTTTTTTGAGAAAGCGCTTTCATTTTATTTTATCTTTATTTCCTTTAAAAAAGAAAGGTGCAATCTAGTAATTTTTTTTCTTTAGTAAAAGGATAGATCCTACGTGTGAGAATTTTGGGCTCTAACTTGGAATGCTTATCTAGAGAAATAAATGGTTGAAGGCTATTCTAAAAAATTCCTTTAAATACGGAGGATTCCTAATTGTAAGATCAGCAGTAACCAGTTTTTGCCACTTGCTAGGCACAGAAAAGTAGTGTTTTCTGGAGTAACAGAAGAGCAACACGAATGTATTTTTTGTAAGAAGAACACATGCACCTCTTGCTCACTTAATGAGAGGTAGCCACACACTGTCACCTTTTGCTCAACTTCCGTACTACCCTGTGTGGTAGATGTGCATCTCTCCCCCATTCTCTTGTTGACTCTCGTCACATGAAAGGAGTTCCTCAAACCCTTTATATTTGGCCACTCTTTCAGCACCTCTAGGGAAGATGAGACCATTGCACCAGACCAGCCTGTCAGTGTCCTGACCCTACAGAACAGCCCCCAGTGTTGGAGGCGGTTCAGCTATCCTGTCCAGGAGCACATGCTAGCAATATCCCCACTCTTAGCTGGTGTACTATCAGTTTTTCCAAGTATGTTATTCACTGATGGCCACTGTTACTGCCCTTGAAGGACTCACTCTAAACAATTTGCAGAATAACACACATCATTTACAAATACAGTGATAATTAAAGACTGTGACAGGGTAAGGTTCAGAAATTGCTGTTCACATTAGCTGATGGCGAAGTAGAATTGGAACCCATTTAGAGACAAGCTCTAATTGCCGATGAAAGCTAGCTTGAGATAATCCTTTAGCATAGAATATAGTTCTTATCCAGTAGACACCCCTATGGACGAGAAGGCAGGCTCAGCCCGTCAACTGATATCAGAAGTTACAACAGACCCTTCCCTTATCTCCCTCCTCAGTTTTAGGGAGGGGAATAGGGGAAGTTACAGGTGGTGTCATTTCACGTTTTGGTGGAGTTTGAGTGACTTTAGTCTTTAACATATGTAGAGGCATGAAAAGTAATGTGTATTTTCAAGTTAGTCAAGCAAAGTTCAGGTTTCAATTATTATCTGGATCATTCCTTTGTTTCATGTCTCCCTTAGTGCACACACCAAACTCCCTCCCAGCATTCCTGCACCTAAGATGTGTAGACAGTTTGTCCCTGGTGTACTATATCTAGTGCATGCACTCTTTGTACAGTGAAAGTTGTTCTAGTATTTTGCATTTATTTTTTATCGTGCCCAATATTCTGCTACTATATTTATCAAGTGCTCAAATTTCAACTGCTGAGAGAGATGTGCTAAAGGTTACAAAGCAATTGAAAAGCTGAAAGTTGGTTAGGATATCTTGTAAAACCAACTCTTCTGCTGTTTGCTGTGCTATACTGATGTCAATCAGAATTTTGTATTGTTAGACTAGGATATCGTTAGACAAGAAAGTCTTCAACTAATTTGTTGATACTCAAGATTTCACATCTGCTACAGAATATTGGACCATCAATAGAAAACAGTCTTGCAACTATTAGCAGTAAAAACCACTACTGTGTTCCTGATGTGGCAGCTCTTATCTGTGCCATGTCATAGATACGCGACTTGTAATTCACTTTTATTGTGTGTCTCAGCAGTGGTTTACTGGAATCTCCTATGTTCTTCTGCAGAGCTTGAATTGCTTTTTAAATGTCAAGCACAGCGCAGATAAATATACATGTACAGATAATGTGTAAAAGTACTGTAAGTGACTATTAACCATGGCATGTTAATTTGTAGCTGTCGATGTTTTTCTGTGTGAATTCCTTAGTCTTGCTGGATCAAGAGAGAGAAAATTCTTTTTAGCTGTAAAATCTGTACTCTACCAGTGACTCCATGTAGGATGCTTTCATGTGTAATGCGTTGACAGAGAACAATCTGCTGCAAAACGCAGCTGTGCTCATTAGTGATAATGTTTTCAAAACAATGTTCCATATAACAAAGTTGCTCCACAGATCTAAGAGAGAGTTACAATTTACTAGAAACTCTACATTTATCTTTAGTGTCCTTTCTTTCCTAGAACATTATTTTCTGCAGAGATTATGGGTTCCATTCTCAAAGAAAGCTCTTGACTCCGTGTTTAATTACCTCAGTCTGTAGTCTGATATTTAAGGAAACAGGCTTCAGCAACTTTTCCAGGAATATAGTATTGATACAGACATAAAATCCGAGGAGCAGGTTTTTTGGTTCCCAGGTTACTGCTAAAGTGTTTCCACCTTCATCTGCATCAAGAATCTGTTTCAAAGAGGTTAGTACACTACTCTCAATGCCTTGATATCTATCCATATTTTAAATGACTAGATAAAGATCTCAATCAAAAGAGAAAGATTGGCTACTAGCGCATTCCTGGTAAATCCAAAAGCGAATCAGGAAGGATGGCAAAAATGGGAACAAAATGCAAGTAAAGATACTCTGAAAATGTTACTTTTGCTTGGATTTAAAATCTTTATCTAAATGAAAGAGTGTTAGTCAGTTTCCCTTGAGAGAGAACAGCATACATAATAAAAATTTTAAGCGTGGTCAAATAGTACCAGTAAGCCCTATATCAATAGTCACAAGTACCATAACGCTGGCACGACCAAGATGGGAAAGATCATGAAGAGATTGTTAAAATAGGTCATGATTCAAAAGATAAAAATTAATTTTAACAATGCATTTACTCTCTTCTGAATAAATACTTATTTTCTCTGTTGGTATGTGAGCTGTCTTTAAATGGAACAGAAACCAGAGTTATTACAGACGAACAATTTAGAAGCTCAGACTTGTATATTCCATTTAATATTGAATTCTAGATTTCAATGATATTTATCCCGCAAAGATAGTATCTCTTCCTATTTCACCCTTTGGTCCTACCAAAAGTAATAAAAATGTAAATAAGTGCACAGTGCTGTCATCATTTTCAGTTAGGTGCTTTATAAGTCAAGAAAATCAACATTAGATTGAATAACTGGTTGATCTCTTTGAATCTTTCTGTCTCAACCACAAAAAAACCCCCCCAAAATATTAAGGTAGCTCCCACTTGGTTTTTTGTGCTCATGAGTTCTTCCTTTTTAATATTAAATGAATATGTAAAAAGAAATGCATTCCTTAACTCAACATTTATTTGCTATATAAAGCTTCAGCAATAATGTGTTTTCCTCTTTCGTTCTACTTGAGTTGATTGAAAAGTTTTACATATTTACCAAGCTCACACTTTGCCTGAGTTAATGAATTATGCAATTAACCATGAATGCAATTTCCTGCATTTTACAGTAATAGCTTTAATTGTAAAGAGCAGTGCTATATAGAGAGAGCTCATTCATAAACTATAGAACACGTTAGAACAATTTCTAACACGGCTGGGTGTTCTTGGGCAAATGGCTCAGATGAATATGGTAATTTGTCTAATAAACTATTTCTGGGCAATTTTTATGCAAGGGTAGCAGTTCTTAGCTACCATATTTTCAGAACCATTTTCCTCAGGTTGAGCATGAGTATGAAACCAGTGCTATCTTTTTATGAATATTGGAAATATTCTAGTAAGTTCATGTCTTCTTCCTCATGGTAGGTTTATAAATACACATGGACATGAAGAAAGTGGCAGAGTATGATATCAGTAGGTGTCTAGCCCTTATAATTCTATTGTGAATCATTTAGTGTTGTAACCCTCAATGACGCTCAGATTATTACACTGACAGTACTAAATTCTTTGTGTTTTAAGCTAAGAACTTAATGAGAAGGAAGTCACAAAATTGTTTATTTTGTTGCTGAACAATTCTAATGCAGTAATACAATTACAAATCATTACTCATTAATCATTACAGTATTTTACTTCACATTACATTTAGTTTGAAACAGATCTGTGATCCCTAAAAAATCCATAGCTCTGAGCTCAGTTTACACCAAGTAAACCGTAAGACTCATGCAGAATTCAAGAGAGCAGGGAGCTGGGCCGTCATGCAACACTATGGAAAATCTAATATTTCATGTCTCTTTTTTTCATTTGCAACCTTTACCACAAAATGTTTCTGTGTTACTTTTGGTCAGCCAACTTCCTTATCTTTACCTGGCTTCCATTTACTCAGAGTCGGTGTATAATTTATCGTTTAGGCTCCAATGTTTTATCTAACTTGCAAAGTTGCACTTGAGATTGTTATCTACAGCAGGTTTCTCTTTGTATCAAAGGGCTCATATGCTCGCCTCAGATTGTATTTTGACTGATCTAGTAGGTCTTTGTATATTTTCTGTGATTAACAATATTTGAAGTGGTTATAATAAATTTAGGAATATGGACACGCTTGTGTTGTGCTTGGAATGGTCGAACAGCCATTTCAGAAGTTCTCCTGAGATGGGCTGTAATATTGGGAACAGTCACCTCAAAACATCCTGTCTTTCATCAGCTGGTGTCAATACAGTCCAGCCTATTCAGCTCCCTGGCTCTCTGATTTGCTCCGGGAACCCGTTGCCTCACTGAAGAACTGGGGATTGGACACCCTTGGCACAGTTCAGAGGCCTAAACAGAGACATTTGATGTCATTTAGGATGCTCAGGACAGCCAGGAAATCAGCACGGCAGTCAGGCAGGTAAGTTGTGGAGACCTGCATGTTCCCAGATGTCTCAGAGGACCTTGCCTATTTATCAGGGGGTAGCTGAGTCCGTACATCATCTCTTTGTGAAATACAGAGTGGCAATTGTGACACAGTGAATAAAAGAGCAGCTAAAGGGACAAACTGGAAAGAGACTCTGCACAATGGTAGTTTTCTAAAACCTAGAAACTGTGGATGTCCATTTGCAGACTGCCTGCTGTCTACTTCATCGATATTGGAATCTCTGGTTATTTAGAAACCTTGTTCCAAGTGACATTTTTTTTCCCCAGGCTTTAAACCTCGTTTTAATATTGCCCATTATGTTTTAAGTTATTTTGCCTTTGTAGCACATGAACACATGAATTGGGCTGCAAGCAAAAAATTTGCATAGGAGAGAAATCAGCTTTTGTTTGGTTTTCTATGTAAGTAATTCCTGAAAATTCCACCTTTTATGTTTGTTTCTTTTTTGTTTGTTTGCTTGTAACAATATCTTGCTTTAATAATGAAGCAACAGTTCCCAGTGAATTTTCTGGTAATTTTTGGTTTATTATTTAATGGCCTGAGGCAAGACTGAAAGTAGTAGACATTCTTCTAAAGCAGGGAGGAGCTGCAGTAATGATAAATGTCTCCGGTATTATTGCTGTTATGAGCCATTTTCAAAAGTTTATGATGCAGACGTGCAAGCATGAAAGCACTCAGATTCACATTAAACTACTCAGATATTTAAAAATAATTATATCTGTCTATACACACACACACATATAACAGCCTTTTGTAAAGTCCTAATACTTTCCAGCCCACATCTGAAAACAATTGCCTATTTCATATTTCTTCAAACCTTAGAACATGCTTCTCTTCCTTGAGCATTAGGTATTTCTCAGGCACTTGACAGTAGCAGCAGCCATTTTATTACTTTATCCTCTTGCTTGACGATAAATGCATGGTAAGTACCCGTCTTTGTTCTTCTGTAACCATTACCATTGCTCCCTACTTCCTCTTAAGTCTGTGTGAACTTGCCTAATTTTTTTTTTTTTTTAGCATGGTAGCTGCATTAAATTTAGATGAAAGTTTTTTTTGTGGATATAGGAAAAGAGACTGTTGGAAAAAAAGAAAAATTCTCTGCAGCCTATCTGGTCTTCAATCTCTGAATAAACTAGCTTGCATGGTTCCAGTGTGACTAACTTGTAAGCATAAAAGTTCTGTTTAGTTTTGTGGCTTTTAATCCTGTCTTTCAGACAGATGCATATCCACTTGCTCATTTGTGTGAAGTGTCTTATGTGGTCCTCTGGTCCAGCTCTACAGTCTTTATTTTCAAAGGTGTAGGCTGTACCACACAAAAATATTTTAGAGAAAGAACACTTTTTTAATGTATTCTTTTAGTCTCAGAAATGTTCCTTGGTGAAAAGAGCATGTCAGTTGCTAGACTAAAATTACAGTCAGAACATATTTAAGCTTCATTACTCACAATGGGAAGTCGATGTTTAGCACATGTAAAAAGCTGTGAATCTCAAGGAAAGACATAACACAAAGTCTTACTGAAACCAGATCATGTTTTCTAGGTGGTAAGACTGATTTGATCTGGTCTTGTGTTTAGGCCCTCAGCCTCAGAAATTCTAAACCCATGTTTTTAAATACGTATTCTTTCTTGTGTTCTTAAATGAAGCCTATTTGTTATACTGGGCATATTTTTGATTCTTCTTCCTACTTCCTGTCGCAGTGCTAGGTGTTTCTTAGCTGCTGCAGCTTTCCCTGGGAGCGCAGCGGGGGTTTCTTGGGACAAGGCAGGGATTCTCTGCCCTCCTGCAGTCCATCTCGGACTCCCCGCACCGCTGCTCCAGCTAGCTGCCAGCCTGCAATTTCAGTGATGGCAAAGGAGGTGGAGAAGGCTCTCTCGCATGGCACTGCAAAGGTCTTTATTCCATGCTGCCTCCCCAAAGCCTGGGGCCAGCACACGGGCTGGCCCCCAAAGGCAGAGGAGAGGAGCTGGTGGTAGGCTGCTCCCAGGGGCAGAGAGCGAGAGAGAGAGAGAGGCACATGGCCTGGAGCCTCAGTTTACCCGGGTGCCAGGGGGGCAGGGAGAGCACATGGGCAAATGGTTTCAGGGCACAGGGGTGGTACATGGGTGGTGTTGGGATACAGGAACCAATAGGGAGAACTCGAGGAGTGGCCAGGAGTAGGGGCAAGGGATGGAGGTCTTAAATGAGGAGAGGGCAGGAAGTGATCAGGAAGAGGGGGTACAGCGCCAACTTCCTTTTTGTTAATTACGAGTATTTTGCCTGTGCAGCAGTTCTGTCTCAATCTGTGTTCTCATCTTCTGATTTCAAGGTCTCAACCTCAGTGATGCTGCTAGGTCATTCTGAGCCCAGCTTTCTTCAGAATTCTCCTCAATTTTTGCCCACAGCAAATATAAAATATTTTGGATTAAAGTACCTTCTCATCCTTTAAAAGTCTGGGAAATCTTTTAACAGGAATGCATAGACTGTATCAGTAACTAAGAATTTATTCTGAGCTGAGAAATTCAGTAATACAGCTATATTTGACTACAAAATTGTGTCTTCATTTAATTGTTTGTGTCCCTGTGTTTAATTCTAATGTCCAGATGGTTTATTTTAGTTCTTAACTTTTACATATGCCTGACTGACTAAAGGTTGATTTCTAAAATGTTCAGACTTCCAAAATCTAAAAATAGCACCCTGCAGTGCAAAGATCATTCTTAGACGTGACCTTTTTTCTTGCTTGTCTTTGCAAATTCTCTTCTCTATGATTATCTAATGTGGTTTTTAGAAATGTATCAGAAATTATTAGAGAAAAAAACAGCACAGGTGAAACTGAAATTAACTGCTGAAGACTTTAATGCTTCTAACACAACTGATACCAGCGTAAGCTCTGTTCATTCCTTGTTGGATTGTGATGGGACACAGTCTTCTAATACTAGCAGGTTTGAGCTTTATAAGTTGTCAGTCAACCTGGCCTTGGCCTAATTTAGATTTAGATGATAGATTGAGGAAAACAGCCTGCTGCTGGAAGTGATTTCAGCACAGTGAGCAGGGCTTCGTTGGTTACCTGTCCCTTTATGTTACACTCAGACTTTTAGTAGTCTAAAGTTTCCCAGTAATTAATCATTAGACTCCCAATAAGCTTCCAACAAAGTACTGCAGGGAATAAGCCACTATGTGATGCTATACCTTAATGCAACTGACTTTTATGATCATATATGACAGCTGAGTTACTGTTGCCACCATAGAGACCGTTTTTTAAGTAATTAAAGTAAGTTGCTTAACAGGATGTTAATATTCGATACTCTCAGGGCAGAAAACACATACTGAATTACTTTTACATGAGTTATAATTTTTGTAACTGTCGTATTTACTACAAGTTGCAATGTATTAAGGATTTTTTTTTCGAAAATATTGTAAAGGATGTGTTTTAACAAGCCACTCACATCTTCTGCCATGCAATGTTGATACCAGCTATCAAGAGTGGTAAAATAAAATGCTTGTTAAAGAGCAAATGTGATCAAAGGGGGCAGTCAAAACAGTCAAACTTTTAACATAGTGAGGAGTGTAAGTTATTGTAGAGAAAAGACATATTGGGGAAATAGTGGCATACTTAAACAGGTTCTGCTATTCACCTGTATTACGATTTGTGACACATCTCTCTAAGCAGGATTCGATGAGGCAGGCGACAGCACAGAGAAAAAGATATGCAAAGATCAATGAGAAGAATGAATATGCCTGAGAACTGGATGCTCAAGAGCGGTGAGAATTTTAAAACTTTGATAGCTGAGAAACTTCATCTCTTAGAAGGAAACATCCACCTTAATCTTGCATGCTGTGGGCAAAAAAAATCAGTATGCTCAAACAAAGCAACCCAATATAAAAACAGCTAGCAGCAGCAGTGCTAGAAAGATCTACAGGGAAACCTTACCAGAGTCTTGTGTTCTCAGGATCAAGAGACAGAAGTGATCCGAAATAGGAGAAATAAGAACTTATGGATTTTAAAAAGCAAGTGATGGATAAGTAGAGCTACCCCTGTATTGCAGCGTGACCCACACCCCAATTTAGTGCATGGGGGAGATCACAGCGCTGAGTGCTAGAAGCTTATCAACTTGTTAGTGAAGGACCTTGTAACAGGTAATGATGACATTAACATCAGCTATGAGATAACTTGGTACCTTTAGAAAACCTAAATTTTTCTCATCAAATAATAGGGAATTACATATGCATGTCATAAAATTGAGAATCTAATTGGCAAAGGGGCCCAGCAAAAGTATGTGGAATGCTTGCATGTTATAAAAACCCCCAACCAAACAGGTCGGAATGTTTCTATCTGAATTTTCACTTTAATGATTATTAGTGGTATTAATTGTTATTATGAATATTAACGGTAAATGAAGTTTTTGGTAGGTTATAGTAAGTGTATGCAACATTTGATAGCATGAAAAATGGCTTGGGATTTGTAAAACAGATGGAAATCCAAGTCCTTGTTCTCTTCTCTGTATAATGGAAAGCAATCCTGGGGGTGTAAGATGGAGAAGAGATCTGACCTTTAGATTGCACTGTCATGAAGAAGGCTACTCAATCCTGCATTCCAGCATGTTTTAATAGAAAAAATGAATTTTTGTTTTGATTTTATTGAAATTATTGTATAAGATTTATTCCTAACCAAAATGAAAACCAATTTTAATTTTCAGAAGTTGTCAGGATATAGAAGAGTCATTTTGATTATCTTTTTTACTGCAGTCATACACACAAGGATGCAAAGCACCAGTACTTGCAGTCTGGGTCTAGAAGGAATCTGCGTGGCTTACCTCTTTATGATTCCCTCTGCCATGCAGTGCTTTGGATCAAAACTGCTGAAACAGTTTGGTTTCCTTCTAAAGCTATAGTCACTGCACCCTGGGGACAGCCAGCTCTCAGAAAGCAGAATATTAATTGTGCTGTGCAGAAAACGTGTGTTCCAGCAGCTGTAGAAGTTAAAAGAAAAGAAGGCTGTAGGACGAAGACTGAGTTACACAGCTAGCTTTATAGTCAGGATGGTAAAAATCCTAAAATACTTCAAAACCATAGGGAAACAAGTACTGTAGACTCTGTACAAGTGGTCTGTGAAGCAGACTGGTGCTAGGTCCTTTAGCACTGCAACAGCTAACAGTGAGGAGAGCACTTATGAATGAAAATCCAACCAAATGAACTTCTAGGAGCTGTGTAGTAGTAAGATGAAGGCAGCAGTGCACAGTAGCACCATAATCTCTACACAGGCCTTTTATTGAAAGGGTCAGCGAAGTTTTAGTAGAATAGTACACTGAAATGGTGACACTTCAGCCATGATTTCTCTGTTAGAATAATTCTTAGAAATAGGCCATGCATCAAATAGTACCATTTACTTAAGCTTATCATTTCAATATTTATGAGCCAATTTGAATCCCAAATCAAAAAAGAGGTGCAGTTGTGCAGCTGTAGAAAACAACTTATCTGATGCATAACTAATTGCCTGGAAAGGTTCAGCTGATTTCCTTGCCTCTCCTTCCTCTTCCGCTCCATTCCCTATGCATAGAAGTTGGTAGCAAAATTTCTAAAATATAAGCAAACCTCATGAATTCTGCTAAATGCTCACAAACCAGTTTCACTTTGAAGAAACACTGAGATATGGAAAAACACAAAATCAGTGTGAGTTAACTGCTTTAAAGTTCTTTTCTTGCTCCAAGAACCATGACTTTAGTTTACATCCTGCAGCAGATCATCTCAGGTCTTGTTCTTTCCTGCGTGTTTTTGGCCTTTTTAGTTCAGGAGGGACAATGTTTGTGGTTGGCTCTGTTTCTTTTTTTTACTGTTTTTGCTCTTGATTTTCCCTGTTATGTAGCTTTAGCTGGTCCATCTATCTTTAAAATATTGTAATGTTCCTTGTTATGTATTTTTCATCTTCTAAGTACATCTTTTAGCTTTTAAAACCCATGTTTATATCCTTGTGCATGGATTCTGTTGTTACTTGGTAAATGGAAACAATTCTGGTGGAGATGCTGAAGGGGGAAATATGGCAGCTTTAAATCACTCAAGATTTTTTTTTATTTCAAAGAGTAGGATTTTAAATTCAGGTAGCTTGAATATGGAGTCACATATAGCATGATTTCACCAGTATTGCTGCAAGTGAAACTTCAAAGAAAAAAGTCATTTCAGTGATCTTCCCTCAACCAGAAATATTTAATTCCACTGTGGAGTGGAAGAAAAGAAGAGGTTTTATGGGGTGATTTATGCCAATTTTCTCACCTTCTCTATTGAGAAAAATAATTTATTTAAGATAATTGAATGGATGGATGACTGATATTTCACTGTATAAAATTTCCGCAGATAAAATTCCCGAGAGATTTTTTGGAGGTTGGGGTTTTTTTGTGGTTTAGTGGTTTTTTTTCCTGTTTGTTTGTTTTTTAGTTTAGGGATTCAAATGCACTTATGCCTGTTTCAAACACCTCTAAGATGGTAGGACTAAAGAAAGAATAGGGAGAAAAGGAACTTATTTAGTGTATTTCACTCTCTACTTTGAATTTTGGAGGGAAAAGACGTTGCTGACCTTGAGGGAGCAGAAACCAGAATGGTCCTGTCACCATGTAAGGCGAGCTAACCTGTCAAAACAGCAAAGGAGTGCCACCAGAGCAGACACACTTGATGGAAGTGTCAAAGAGTTATTAAGTGATATTCAGTATTTTGTGTAGAGTTTATCTGATTGTGGACAAAAAATACCATGATTGATTGCCGAAGAACTTCATATGCCTGGAGTTTGGTGTCTCTGGGACTCTGTGCTGCTTTGCTGAGGAAGGTATTTCCCACTTTCTACTGAGGCAATTTCAAGTCGTCCTTACAGATTCAAGCTAGATGAAAGACTGTTGCTATTTTTGTTTAATATCTTAGCACTCTGTAGTCAGACCTGGTTTGTTCTGCAGCAACAGGCTTTGCAGACATTAAAGGAGCTGCCCTGATACCCATCCAACCAGCCTATTGCACCACCCTGAAAGCTCTGTAGTATTTTTGCTATGAAAGTTAATTTTTTTAGAGCTTGATTAACTTATTCCTAAAATCCTGCTGACTATGTGAGAGATTCAGCACTTTGATTTATGCCTTGATATTTCAGTCAAAGCATACATCCTTAAACACAAAACCGATTCTTTTTGATTAACTCAGTTAGAGGTATTTTTCTCTTATAATTTCTTTGAACCTTGGCAACTTCTAGAATAATAACATTAACCTAAACACTTAATAGTTATTTTACTCTGGAGGAAAATCTCCAATATGCTAGAGTTTCTGGTAGCATAAATATTTCCTTTACAACAGTGTTGTAATTCTTAAGTTTTACCTAGTGCTAGTGAGCTTGGTAGCCTGGGGGTTAATTTGTGTTTGAACATTAGTTAGAAACTGTTCTTATGACAGAAGAACTTCATGTCCACATGCATTGTGAACATGAAAAGATCTGGCCTTAAACTGCTATTTTTTTATTAAAACCTTGTCTGTATCTAGTACATAAACCCAAAGCAGTCTCCTAGCAGGCTTTAATTTTAAAAGCCTTGTTTGAATTGTTTTTGCAGGCATTTCCTTGGAAGAAAATAGACCTATACTACCACGAATGTCTGGATTTCTGATGAATGTTTGTCAATACTATATGTTAATAATACTGGCCAGAATGGCCAAAAATGAAATTCATTCTCTGATATACGATCAAGCATTTAATTTTAACTGTTTTTCAGATTATCTTCGGAAAAACTACATTTAAAGGCGTATGTGTTTCAAAATCAGATTTACTCAAGTTTTGTGGTAAAGATTTTTTGTTTGTCTCTTTTTAATAATGGGATTGTATTCCTATCAATTGATCTAAGAAAGGAGAAATCGTTTCCTAAATGTCCATCATTTCAACAATCACTCATGACTTTATGTAATTGTTCATTAATGACAAAAAAAAAAAATTCCTAGTCTCTACAAGTATGGAGGCCTGGGGTTTTTATTGGAAAAAACATAAAAATGCTACAAGCCAGGCCTCTATTTGTAGCAATATTGCTTTTCAGGTTAGATTACTCTTGTTTTGGGGATTTTTTTTAGGTACTATTCCGAGCTGACAGGAACATAAGGGCATATAAGTGGTCTAGGTTTTTGTACTGTTGTAAGTTTTATGTGATGTATTGGAATTCTTTGGAATGCTGTATCTCCAACAATTAGATTAACAAAGATCACAATTATTGTGATGCCGAAGTGATATGTCTCAGATCAGTGGATTTGTGAACTAAAGCTCTCTGAAAGTTCAGAAAAGGATTGCACTTTCTTGGCCATTAATATTTAAAGAGAAATATTAAATTTCAAAGTTGCTTTTCTGCTGTCTTTGCAGCAAGTAGGCAAAGGACTTTGGGAAGGCTTAGTGTGCCACAGAGTCTACAAAGAATTCGAAGCTTCTTTTTTCCAAAACCACGTTTCTAAGCTTTATTTTGACCTTATGCTCCTCACAGATCTCTTGTATCTGCATGTAAAAATCCTTTTGTTTCAAGACCTTTGCCTCTCTTTAACTTGAAGAGCTCATTATTTCTGTCTTTTGAAATTGCTTTCTGTGTTTAAGAGGCATTGGAAACTATATTTCACTAGACTACCTCATCCAGAAACAGGTAAATATAAATGTTTTTATTATAGTTCTAGGAACAAACATTGTTTATTTAAATGACTTTATTCTTTTCTGAATATAAAACAGCCCTTTAATGTTATCTCTTTTGCATTTCTCTTGAGCAAATCTGATTTAATTTATGCATAAACGTAATAGGACACCTGTGTGTGCTGGATAAAAACTGGAGTATATAACATTAAATGGAGAAATGTCACATCCTAAGCATAGAAAACAAGCAGCAAAGCTCTGGAGTGCCTTTTAACCTTTTTGTTGTAATTTTGGAATTAAGAAATCTCTGAAAACAAAAATAGGTATGACCAGCTTTAGCAGGTAGTGAGTGACTAATAAAGAAAAAAGAGTATAAAGAAAAGAATTTCTATGCTGTTTTGCCAAAGCATGAGATAAATTTTTAAACAGTTTCTCATGGATACTGAAGTCCAACCTATGCAATGAAACCTAAGGGATAGACTGAAATATTAAGAATAAAGTAATTGACTTCTGATTACTTTGTCAGTCTCAGAAATAGTAAACTGGAAATGTCATAAACTGTTGCACTGACTGTGTATCAAGGAAAGATTATAATAGAACCATCTGACAGTTTTTGATTTTTCAATGCAAAAGTGATCTGAGGCTTTTTGAAGAGTACAATATTTGATATTTTGAAATTTCTTAATTCAAGAAGAAGGGATAAATGTTAGATCTACAGGTACGGAACCAGCTACAGGTTGTGCTAATAATGCAGTTCTTTGAAAAAAGGCTTCAGTTTTTGCTTCCATTTTTGGGATTTCTTAAGCCTCCATTTTTTGGCTTTTTTTGGTTTTTTTCTATTTTTGGGTACATTATCCTGTTGAAATTATATTCCTATATTATTTATATAAGGGTACCAGAATACACCTTAGGAGAATTATGTGTAAAAGAATGGTGATGGGATAGAATTTTACAGCTTAAATATAAGATAAAATATGACAATTTGTTTAAGAGGGCATACCAACAATAAGGAAAAAAGCCTGACTTTCCTAATGCATCTGTGAGTCAACAATTTGATCTAGGCTGAGAAAAATTAAATATGACCCTAAGACATATCACATGTGAAGTATCTCCGCTGAAGATCAGGGATTACAGCCTCAATTAAATATAGAATTAATAATTTCTCCATACTATTAATTTCTTAGGAAAAAAAGAAAACATACCATAATCAGCCTGTCTTATGGGATGAAATGAAAGCAACAGAAAACTGAGTTTGCAGAAGTATAAGGGAGGTGTCACAGCTTGCGCAACTACTGCAAATGGATATACACCATGGAAGGAAAATACCTATGTAAGGTAAGGAATAAAGACTGCATCAAAACGAATAAGCGTAACTATGCGTGGGCTGAAAGCTGCAGAAGGTTTCTACCCATCAGAGAGAGAGATTACAGTTCCAAATAAGTGAATTAAAAGCCAAAAAGGTTATTTTTGGTTAAGGAGGAGTTGAACAAATTTACAAAAGGCAGTATGAGATGTACTGCCTGTGAAGGAAGTTGTCTGAGCCCAGTGCAAGGGAGCTGCCTTCTGATCCTGTAGCGGCGGATCAATGTAATCCTCCAGGCTGCTGTGTGCTCCTCAAAAAGAGGGACATCATAACAACACTTAGGTAGTTACAGAGGCTTAACTGTGTCAGAAAAACAAATGTAAGATGTTTTAAAGTGAAAACATTCCTTGTGGATCATTCTCAGCAGAGGAGAAAGGCACTATGAGGAAAAGATGGATCTTTTCCATGCATATACTATCAGTTGTTTCCATTTTTTCTTAGTACCACTGGTCTTTGGAGCCCTCTTGGTGGAGCTGGCTGTTGACGAAATTTGCATCTGTTGTAATGGTGAGTATGCAGAACACTGTATGGGGGGGAAAAATTGAATTTCGCATAGGAAAAGGCTGTAATTGCATCTTTCCCTACCCTCTCATCCGGAGCAAAGTTTTATTATCAGCTCCAATGAGAAACAGGTGGATACCAAGCTCATTAGAAGTGGGGCTGCAAACAGCTGCTTTGGAAAGGAAATAGAGAATATAAAAAAGAATAGTGCTGTAAAGAACAAACTGAAATATTGTTTGAGTGGGATCAATACAGGAGGCTGCTGGATCCAGCAGTGCTAAGGAGAAATACAGATTTCAGTTCATAAAGTTTATTAGTTCTTCATTCCTTTTTACTTCGAAGTAATGGTAATGGATTGATCAGAAATGAGCTGCCGCCCCAACTGCAGCTGTGGGTGGTTGCAGCAATGAGAACAGGAATGTACTCCAGTAACAGTCTGGTCTCTCACCATCTGGCCTTTTGGCTCTGTAATGTGCTGACACTGCAGCATCTTTTTGAACCAGCTGGCAAACACTGCTTTGGCTTCCACCTTCCTCCCAGGAACAGAGTCTGCCAGTCTCCAACAGTGACAGGAAAACACAGAGCTATGCTCTAAAGCCATTAAGATGTGCTAGGACAGCTCAGTTCCTAACACACTTTCCAGGGCTCTTGAGATGGGATGTAGTCACTTCTACATCTCAGCTTGTATCTTCAGTGGATATATTAAAAGAATGCTACAATGCAAAGCTGAGGTATAAAGAAAAGGTAAGTTTTCATGTTTAAACATGGAGATAAGGATGAACCTGGAGTATGCAGAGTTTTTGGGGTGGGTGGGCTTTTTTAATTCTGGCAGTAACTCAATATATGTCTCAGAGAGACATTATGGCCAAAATCAGCATGGCAGCTTCAGCCATCAAAAGACATGATCTTGTTTTCAAGGCTCAGAGCGTCTACAGTACCAGTCAACATTAAGATGAGTAGCACACTTTCAATTCCTCAGTAATAAATAAGAAATACCTCATGGGGATATTATAAAGCTTAATTAGCTAAGAGTCAAATTTCCTTCTGTGTTTACCCTTACTTCTTCAAGGTAGTTTTACAATCTGTCAAGAGATTCATAGTTGGGAAATACATATTAGTGATAAAATTTTACCAACTGAACCAAGAATCCAGATGGCCTAGCTCAGAGTAAATGCTTCCTCCATCCTGCCTATGAATAAGATCATTAGACAACATTCATGTTGTCTCTCACATAGAACTTGAGATGCAGACAGGCTGGCTTGTCACACACCCAGCATCGTGCTCAAGTACTGCAAGCTTGGTGAGGACTCTGTGCAATATTCAAATACTGTTGGTCTCCTTTTACAACTGAGAAAAAAAATTAACTGCATTGTCCAAACTAGGCAAGTATTCTTATATCAGACTAAAGGACAATTTTCTTCAGCCTCACCTACGGTCTATATCCAGATCTTCCTAATCAAGAGTAGTTCTGGTTTTAAAGAGTTTTTCAGGCCAAAACCAGTGTTAAAGTTTTATAAAGTTTCTTCTGATGGTTCTTCATTGTCAGTTTAGCTAACTACTGTCATTCACTCTATATTCTTTGAATATATCTCTTATCATTAGAAAAAGTGTTTTCCTGTTTCATGTTAACTAGATATACAATGTGAACAAAAATGTTTGAATCAAATCAGCCTGAAGTCTTGTAACATGTTAAATTGACTGCTCAAAAGCAGTGATTGCTATAAGAGGCTGGCATCATTCAATGTATTTTAACTCATTAGCATGAAGAAACTGAACAATATTAGAACTGATTGAAACTCCATTATATCAAAATCATAAGGATGACCCAAGGGCTGGACCACAGGCCGAGACTTGGAGTTGTTCAACTTGGAGAAGAGAAGGCTCTAGAGAGACCTTACAGCAGCCTTCTGGTACCTAAAGGAGCTGCAAGAGCTGGAGAGGGACTTCTCACAAGAGCATGGAGTGATACAACAAGGGAGGGATAGCCTAAGATGAAGTAGACTAGGTTTAGATTAGATATTAGTAAGAAAATGTTTACTGTGAGGGTGGTGAGGTGGTAGGTGCCCCATCCCCGGAGGTGTTCAAGGCCAGATTGGATGGGGCTTTGAGCAACCTGGTCTGGTGGAAGCTGTCCATTCCCGTGGCAGGGGAGTTGAAACAAGATTATCTTTTTGGTCCCTTCCAACCCAAATCATTCTATGATTCTATGAAAATACCAATGTCTGTAATTCCCACAAAGTAACAACTTAAAATTTCTGTTGACCTCAGTGAATAAATGCTCTCTCTAGTCTCCATTGCTTGTGGTAATAAGGAATCTTATTGGCCTTACATGCTCTAGTGGCTCATACACACTCAATATTTTGTGCAGTTACATTGGGGAAATACTTTTCTAAATAAAACCATGCTGATGTTCTGAAGAATGACTGAAAGGACAAATGCAATGTTCTATGTTGGCCTTAGAAAAAAATGGTGTCTTAATTGATGTGTGATATGTGAGGAGGATGTTGAGAAAAGAGTCCAAATTGTACCAGTTTTCCATAATTTAGGTAATATTGCAGGCATAGCAGCAGTATGAGTGCATTTCATACTGAAATTGATGAGATTGATGTGACTTTCTGCACAACTGTTCAAAGAGGATGTGGCATGTTTATCAGAGGCCAATACACTCTACCAAATACGATTAAATTTGAACAAATTAAATGCATTTAAAAGAGGAGAAGAGAGGTTTTTTTTGTGTGACTTTGGAATAGATAATCTGTTTGTTATGTTGCAATGATTAAATACTGTGACATCAAAAAATATGAAATATGCCAAATTTTGTCTGCATCTGGTCACAGATAACTACAAAACAAATCTCTAGAAGCACTGGAGAAACCAATGAAGAAACACATAGGGAAAAATACTTGTCATTCAAAATGTTTGCTCTCACTAATGACTAAGTAAATATGTTGTTAAATGTGAAAGTATTGAAAAGTAAATAAGATGGAGGTAATAATCTACAGACACAGCAGGATGCATTGAGTCATTTATTATTGACCAAAACTGGCCACAAACAAAGTAATTATTTAATAATTTTATCTTTTAATTGATGAAAGTTGTTCTCTTCAAGTCTACTATCCTTTACTGTTTTTTTCCACAGAGTGGCAGCTCTGAATTCTTGCAGAACGTTGTTACCATAAAGTCTTAAAAAAATTTAATCAACATTTTGCATATATCAATTATTGTCATGTATTCAGTTCACTTTTTCCTTCTGGTTTCTTCAGTTATTCAGAGATAAGTGTTTCATGACAGCTTCTATTTCTTGAGTTCTCGTTTCTGTCTTTATACGATAATTGAGGCAGTTATAATGTTCTTTCTGTAGAAGACTCATTTGGGGCTATCTCTCTGCCTCTCTCTATATAGTTTATGTATTTATGCTTTTCCTTGTCACCACTGAGTGTCTTAAATTGGGCTAATCTGTTTCTAGTGGAATTGTATGCTTTATAATAGGAAATTCAGCCATTTTCAGATACATATCTACACTTGACGTAACTTTTCTGCAGTTTGTTTTGGCATTGTACTTCCCAGACCCAAGAGATTCTCTAGATTTGCTTGAACATGAAACTGTTTTGAAGTCCTAAAAAACAAGAAAGTTTTTACAGATCTATTCCTAGATTTTTGTGCAGTATGCGTAGTGAGACCATTACCTGGAGCTCATTTATTTCTATTAAGATCAAAATAGAAAAACAACCAAAAAAAGAGGGAATTCCAAGGTGCCTTCCCAAAGTATTCATAAAAGGAAAAAAAAATGGCAATACATCTCGCTAGAATAAAATCTAGATCTCAGATTCTCCTCTTTCTGAAGAATCTATGAGGAATGTACATAGCTTGAGGGTCTCATGATGAGGAGAGAAGGACAGAGCACATAAAGAGCAGCAGATATAAAGCTGAGAAACTGGTTTTGCTCACAAGGTCAAGAGGCTGGGAGTGGGATGTTGTCTTGTGCTTTTTGGAGGGAATTATTTTGAAAAAGTCATGAGCTTTCAGTAAATTCCTTGCTCAATAAATTCCCTGTGATGTGCAAATCTCCTCACCTTCTCTTCAGACGCAATTATGGGGTAGAAGTATGAGAAGGTGTGTGGTGTTGTGTGTTACAGGAAATGTACGCAAAGGGTGTAGCTGCATAGTGAATGGAGGGGAGTTTAGGGGAAATAGGACAAGCATATGCTGTCAAACCACTTTAGAAGTGATAGGATAGGAAGGAGGTGTAATTGGCCCTCAGCCTCCAGCGTGCTCTGCATCCTGCACAGGACATGCTGAGAAATGTAACTGGAGGGAGCCAAAAGAGGGATATTTGTGCAGACTGAGTCCTTGCATTAAGATACCAGCCTCTCTAGGGCTCCTGCATGGGGAGAGAGAGAGAAACAGGAACATGGAGAAAGCAAAAGAAGCAATTCTCCTCCAAAGCACAGTTTACATCAGGAGGATAATAAATTCCCTGCTGTACTGTAACTTGGGGCATAAACTAATCACAGTTGTATCTATTTTGATGTGGCATTTTGACACTATGTAGAAGTTTTCAAGTGAGTTGAAGCTAAAGATTTTCCTCTCTAAAAAGGATTCCTTCCCTTCAACTGTTATTTAATCACACATGTATAACACAATATATATAATTTGATTGCTTGTAAGTTTACTGTAATGTCTAGTCAATTTTAATAAAAATAGATACAATTACAACTAGTAAACTTTTGTCTACTGACAAAGGAACTTTATAAGAGTAAGCATAGTTATTAGCATATCCCCTCTTTAAACACAAAATAAAAACTAAGTACCATAAAACCAGTAACAAAATATGTAGAAAAGAGAATTTGTCATAAATGAGTACACTCTGGGGTAATGAGTTCTAATGCTTCGTCTCATAACAAAGGATTTTCATCACATCCTAAATATTTATGTTTAAAGGGTAGCAGATTACCTTTCATTTTTTCTCTGTGGTTGAATAGCACCTGACCCTGCTCATTCATCAGCATGAACTGATTAATATTGATTACAGTAGTAATTAACTTCACTGGAGACTGGATGTAAACTTTAATGGTTTCAAGAAAGGGAAGCAGCTTCTCTGTTTGCTTAAAAACTTCTTAAAATGTCTTTTAAGTTACACCTTTGTAAGTCTAAAAGGTTTGATGCTACTAGAGAAACTAAGGGCAAGATCAACTTTCAGACCTCCTGACAAATGAAATGTTAAATGAAAGATGAGTGTCCCTTACAATTTCCCAGATACATTCTGAAAGTCATCCCTGTTCTAAAAACTTCCAAAACCAGCCAACAGAAGTGTTCAAATAGTTCTTTACATGAGATCACAAATTTGTCGAGCAAGCAAAATGTAAAAAAAAAATTGAAGACACAAATTGCAAAGTTCTTTTCTTCAAGCTTTGTAGAGAAAAAAGAGACAAATAGCCTTTTTATTTTTGGTAGGATGTTATGTTATATATTGACACAAAAACTAATAGGTGTGTTGGCATTAGGAAGATAAGAAACTACAGAAATCATGCACGATACCGTGCCTCAGTTTTTATTGTTTTTGGCACATGCTGTATCTGTAATTTGTACCAGCAAAGATTTTACTTTTGGCTTCTAGCTTGTCAGTCTCTCTGCTTGCTTGGTGCACATCTTTCTTGTAGCTGGTAATTTACCCAAAGCTTTTTAGAATTGTCTGAAGTTATAGTCATAGAAACAAAATGTGCAACAAGCTACCATGATCAAATTATCAAAATAAATTCTGTAGCATTTTTTCATAGACTGAGTTCTCCCTCCAGATAGGTAGAAAAAATTAAAGCAGAATCATAATACATTTGTTCTGAAGTATCATTTTAAACAATGATTGGTTCTTCATATGGGTATGCTCTGAATGGTAGAAAAATTGATAACCAAACCTTGAAAAAGGCCACTGAAAATGTTTGTTGTGAGCAGCATGCAGACACCCTTTTCATCATAAATGGGATGCTGCAGTCTTCTTCTGCTTTCTGTTGACCTGTTAGAGAGGTATCCCACTATTCTGAGGAAAAGGCTTACGTGAGAAGTGTTACATGATTTAATAATATTCCTAATTGCACATAAAATTCATCTTGAAATAATTGACAGGTTCCTATGCCTAAGCCATGGTCTGGCTCTCGCCACTGTGCAGCTGCCCAGGGGCAATATGCTCAAGGGCAATATGGGAACTGTCCTTAACTTTGACATGGCCAGGGAAAACGCGCTTTGCAGGAAAGAGACAAGAGAGAAAGGACATCTAAAAATACGCTGTGGTGTTCTTGGAAAGGACCAATTTGATTATCTGGCCCAACTACTGGTAATGTTTGTTCATAACAGTTAAATATTTTATATCTCTTTTGCTACTTTTGCATCATAATTTCCTATGGCTTCTGCAGTGAAGCAGCTGTAAAAGGTGGTAAGAAATCCTTAGCGTGTTGTCTGATCTCTTTCCAGGTCATCCTGTAGCGATTTTCAGCAGGGCCCAGCTCATCTCTCAGATGAAGTTTGGAGACTGAAGGGAAATTAGAAGCATCTGAAAATGGATTGTCATACTCTTCCATACACACTAAGTTACCATTTATGAAGTCTGACAAATTACATATATTTTATATTATTAGAACAGTGATTTAAACATGATTTTCAAACTGATTTCAGTATGTTTCCATTCTAAATGTAAAAGAAAATGGGCTTATATCCTTGTGAGCATCTGGAAGAGATAAGCTCATATGCTTAGTGTACCTGAAAAAGCCACGCTGCCACAGCTATTAAAAGAAAAATAGGAAGAAGACGTCAAGCGCACATTCCACTTGTACAGTTACTGTCAAAACTTATTTCTCGGCTTTTATTTAAGAGTCTCATTTAGCTCATTTAGAATGTAGTATACCATTCTGTTCAAAGCCATTGCTTCCTCTTTATAAAGTGATACTAAGTCTGCAACCCTAGGTACTGGCTGGAAACCCCAATAAAAGAAATATTTTGGCAATTATGCACCATGGGTTTTTTTAATTGCCATTTACTCAGTAACATCATGACAAGCTGTTAACAGAATGAATTAAAGACATATGGTAGCCTTGTCATATTTAACACATTCATCTGTCATCACATTCTGCTATCGTTTAATCCATTCTATCATGTTTGTAAAGTCAGTACAAATTATACACACACACACATATATATATATGTGTACACTAATTATAATTTCAAGGCTCTTTACCAGCCAGAGTACATTGCCCTTATAATACTGGTTTTGGTTCCTAGGCGTTGCATGCCCTGTTACTGATAGAGAAGTCAGCATAATTTTTGGAAGTTCATGGTATACTTAATTTGTTTGACCAGTACTATCAATGCCTTAGAAGTACAAATATTTGTTATACTTGTATAATGTGAAAAAGCAGTAACACTGAATTTATTAATTGATAAAATTAGCCATGTTAGCCCCTTAAAATTAGCCAGAGGTAGCCATGTTTCTTAACACACAGTCCTTTTTTCTTCCAGTGGAAAAACAAGTCTAAGAACTCTGTTTACATGAACAGAAAGGTACATTTAATTCCTAGCTATGGACATATTAACTAAAGAAATAAAATTAAAGAAAATGAATTGACTGTCACGCATAAAGTCTGAAAAACTGATTTATTAAATTTTCCACTTCTCACTCCTCTTCAGTCTGGACCCAGTCACACAGATGATATTATTTACAAGAAAACAAAACAGATATGCTGTAACTCTACCTCTTTTCTTCGATTTTTGCCTTTGAATTGCACAGATAGGAAATACAGTTTTGGGCTTCTCATTGCAAGAAGGACATTGAGGTGCTGGAGTGTGTCCAGAGAAGGGCAACAGAGATGATGAAAGGTCTGGAGCAAGGAGCAGCTGAGGGAGCTGGGGTTGTTCAGTCTGGAGGAAAGGAGTCTCAGAGGAGACCTTATCGCTCTCTACAGCTGCTGAAAGGAGGCTGTAGAGAGATGGAGGACAGTTTCTTCTCCCAAGTAGCAAGTTGTAGGGTAAGAGGAAATGGTCTCAAGTCAGGCCAGGGAAGATTTAGGTCGGATATTAGCAGAAATTTCTTCACAAAAAGAAGAATTGGAACAGGCTACCCAGGAAAGCTGTTGAGTCACTATCCCTGGAGAATTTTAAAAGATGTGTAAATATGCCACTTACAGCCATGGTTTAGTGGTGGACTTAGTAGTGGCTTTTAACAGCTGACTTCATGATTTTAGAGGTTTTCCCAACATAAACAACTCCATGATTCTATACACTGTAATAGATTCAGCACTGAAGTCAGGAATGGCAATAAAATTATTTTTTTCTGTTTCTCCATACAAAGGAGGTGGAAGTAATATTAGTCTTACCATAATACAAATTTATTGTGAAAAACCCTTTTAAGTCTTCAAATATAGAAGACTGAACTTTTGGGTAACAACAGCTCAGGCCTCTTGGTCTGCAATTGTGTTTATCAGGTGGTATGACTTGCATATGAATGCTTGCCAATTTGTACATTTCTGCCAACAGAGCAAAGACAAGAATTGTATAGAGCAGTCTGTATCTCATCAAACAGGTGTGACCATGCTCTCCTAGTCCATAGGATGCAGGCTGTTAGTGTCAGGTGGAGTCAAATATTTGCCCAATGCCAAACTCGGTTTGAAGAACCACTGACACCTGAAAAAAAAAATAGCTACCATCTGTAGGTAAACAAAATATGAAGAACTGCATTTAATTTCTTGTTCTGTACTCAGTGCACAAGGCATTTTAATGCTGAATGCTCATGTATTTTTCTTGTACGTAGTTTAAGAAACACGAGAGTAATGCAGATTTTTTGACTAGGTTTATTACTATTATTCAGATTTCCTCTGGGAATTTTACACTGGAATCCTCCCCTAAAACCCTACCATTGATTGCATCTTATTCTAAGCAACTGCCCGGATGATTATACATATTTAATATATAGGCATATATGTACACACACCTATATATCTCTATACACTCTATATAGCTATATCTATAACTAATTTTGGAAACAAATGCATGACGCATTTCTGGTTTTCGGCCTTTAATTCTTTATCTGTTTTGCCATCAGGAAGCTGTTCTGTTTCATTACTGCACTTAGAGACAAATCTGCAGATATCTAATATGACAAAGCAGAGTTACAGATCTCGTCTCTCAGTTCTGTCCCCTGGGCTATTTCTGCCAGAAAACTGGAAAGCAACACAGATGTATCTGAGACATCAGGGAAGAAAGAGTTTCTGTACAGTCATGGACAGCCACGTGAGGGAGTCTGACCTGTATCATTTTATCTACTTCAGCATAAATCATGCATTCTTTATTCAACAGCATTTAAATAATGTAGAATACATTCTCTCTTCTTGTACTTGCCAGGAAAACTTCCATTTAGCATCTCTTGTTTAAAATGTTAGTAATAATCTGAACAGAAACCAGGATGCCATATGAACATGTTTTTACAGTTCTTCTCCAAATTTTTTGAAAACAGGGCAAGCAATGGAAGCATGGTCATTATCTTTCCCATCCCCTCCTTTCTCCTTCAAAAGAGTGAAGAAAAAGCACCTATCATCTCTTTTGCAGACTGACTTCATATCATGAATATCACACCTCATATATTTTTCTTTCTCCAGTATAGTGAAGTGAATCAATGTTCATTATAAACATGATAATGGATGTGCATGTAAATGGTCTGAGTCCTGCAAACGCTGTGATCTGTGCTATTTCCAGCCTCAGGCTTTTACTCTGCTTGGGGCTAAAGTGTCTCGGTATCATAGACATGTGTGCAGAAAAGTAATTTTAACAAGTTTCCGTAGTAATCGAGATCTCTGCAATTCCCACAGTAGCTGGGATCTTCGGGCTGGTAATGCATTTACAGATAGAAAATAAGTAGGGCATAACCGGAGAAGGCTGTGAAAATTAATACAGTGCAGTAAAATGAAAACTTGTGCCTACATCTCCTCCTCTCAACTCTGCTTGCTTTGAAGTTGTCAAAAGAATTTATGATTCCTTCCTCTGATCTTGTCATTCCTTCCCTTAGAATTCCCTTTACAATACCAGGTGCCATCTTTTCTCCTTGCTGTTTAATCTCAGTCCTCCTGATGTTCACTAAGTTTCTAGCTAACAACATTGTTCTTACATGCTTGATAGATACTTCTATTCTTTCTCCCATGCTGTCTTTTTGTGGCAGGGGGACCATCCTGACTATAAAATATAAGGTCCTTTGCTTTGTTCCTGCAAAACTGTTTCAAAATTCGTCTTCTTTGCATTGTATTCAGTAAGCAAGTAATGAGTAGACAGGTGGTGAACTAAAGAATTTACTTTTATATATTTAATAAAACAATAAGGAAATATATCTAAGGCAAAATATAAATGATGTAGTTAAAAAGCTCCATGTACTTCCAGGTGAAAATTTTCATACATTGTTTCTTCACTTCCTTCACATTGATAGAATGTAATCAAGATTCCTTTTTTTATTGATCCTTTCAAGGAGAAGAAGCCCAGCAGTAAATCCTCAGCTTTAATTTGTCATGTGTGCTTTTTCAGAAAGTACCATTTGCTTACGCGCCTTGTGTGCATCTACCCCTGCCCGACCCTGACCACCACCGACTGTGTGATGACATATCTTCCTTCAGTTTCTGGCAGTGCAAAAGCAGTCAGTGGAGTCGCTGCTGGGAATCACTGGCTGTTTGATGACTACCTGTGTTATACAACAGACTTTCTCCTGACATGCTGGTGAAATCAAACTGGCTGCTTTCTGGCTAGGGAACAAGAAAGAGCATCCTTCATTTCCTTATTTACCCATTTGCTTTTTTCCTTTCTTTCTACCACAGGCAGACTACTTGCTTTTTTTTTGAACAAGGCCACTAGTGAGAGGCACAGAAAAAATATGCAAAATGAATATCAGTGGAAAAGCATCAGTTCCCATATTTTTAACCACACAAGTCAATGTTCGATCCACTGTGGTGGCGAGGTCTGTCTGTTCTCTGGAAGGTTATTATCTTCTACTGTTGAAATTTACAGGCACACACTAAAGCACAAGAATGACAAACATTTCAGGCAAAGCCATATGTAAAGCCTATTATTTCTAAGTCTATATTCTAATATTTCTAAGTTTTTGCGTGTAATCCCAGATTTTTTAAAAGAAAAGAAATATTTGAGAAGTCTGTCCTTAATAAGAATTCATTATTCTTGACAAGAACAGATGAATGATAACTTATTGATATTCAAGAAGACCAAGAAAGCAAAAAAAAAAAAATCTAGTTTAATCCAGTCTTGCCAAGAAATGTTTCTAATGATAAATACAATCTGCAGCTCATAAGTAAACGGAACAGCAAAAAATTTTGATGTTATTGCTAAAAAATATTTTTCACTGTAAAATTACAACTTTTTTTTAAAATTGTAACATCTATCTTGCAAAAGGAAGACTGGAGAGTATCTCTAGAAAAGATAAAGCAGAACTGCAAAAAAGGAGTTGGGTTTTAACAGGGTGGAAAAATATGGTACCTCTTATTTTTTTTTTTTCCCCATGATTCCCAGGGTAATATTTTAAGATAAAATTCTTTTTCCACAAATATCAATGTAAGTTTTGTTATTGATTTTAAACCAAAGAAAACCAGGTTCTGCTGCAAAATTAATGATTCAATGGCATTTTTTCTGCTTCTTTGTTATATCAGGCACACCATGGGTTTCATGAGGACACCCCAAAGAGGAGGAGGACTGTAGGTATCACACAGAGGGCTGTCAGTAATGAAGATCTGTATTGAAAAAGGGCATAGGGTCTTAGTTATTGCTGAGTGTCATCCTGGTGGGTTCTTGGGCAGATCAGTATGTTTGGTAACTTTTTCTTATTACCAGTGTCAGGCCAGCATCTTGCTGGGAACTGACACGGGAACTGACGTGCTGCATCTTCTCATATCATGGCTCCTTACTAGGAATCTTAAATAGGATGTACCTGTTCTACACAGCCTCCTAGAAGGCAGAAGCTATTTCTATGTTAAAAGTGGACATCTGAGTAACAAGAAGGATTTCCTGAAATTTATGTAGTCATCTTCTACACACAGACAAAATGAATTGCACTTCGTGTTAGCTGCCTAGGGAAACTGGTAGGAAGTCAGCAGGAACTAGGGGTAGACTGCAGCCCATGGGTGCAGTAATCTAATCCCAAGGACTTGTTCTCTTGCCATTCCACATTAACTTTTGTGATGCCACAGGATGCATTCAAAATCTGCCGCAAAATATGGCCGGGGAATTTGCAGGTCAGTTGGCTCTAGGATCGCAGAAGAAACCCTCAGATGTGCTGAAGAATGCACGTGAAGTCTTCTGATTTTGGGATAGCTGCTGATGAATGAATAATTTCATCTCTGCAGACGTTTTCAAGCCTGGCTGTGGGGCTAGTAGGGAGGCAAAGAACATGAACAATCATCTCACAACAGCCTCACCGAACTAAAGACTGTTGTTAGTCCATCTCTTTGCCAAAAAGAAAAGAATAACTCACTTATGTCAGAAATGGTCTGAGTCAAAATGCTCAGTATCCCTGAGACAAAATTTTCTGAAGATATGTTTGTTTTGCTATTGTGCATTACTGTCAGAGAAAAAAAGCATTTCAGAAAAGAACAGGTATTTCTTGTCTATCCCTCCCTACACAAAACCGTTATTTTTTGTTCTCTATTTTTAAAGAGCTCTACAAGAGTTAATTATAAATATATTGAAGTACATATATTGTCATTTGAAAATGCAATCTTTTTTTGGCACTCATTCCACTATCAAGGTATAAAATATTAACAGAACGAACAGTTTCCAATTGCTTTCTTGGCTTTAAGAACGTGTTTTTAATTTCTGAGTAAGGGGAAGAAAACAAGTGCAAGGGAAGTTGAAGGTTTTTACCTAAAAAAAAAAAGAAGAAAAAAAAGGTCAAGTAAGCCATAGGAGTATCCTAATATGATTATTCTGACATTTACTGACTCATAATCTACTGGGTGTTCATTCACCTCTCACAACTTGAAAGTGTCCTTGAGATCTGTAACTTCATCTACATGCCAGTCTGCCAATTCTATGCTCTTTAAAGTGGAATTTTCATTTATGCCAAGAGCTGAGCTGCATGGGGAGTAAAAGTCGGGAAATATCAGAACTTTAAAGGATATGAAAGAACAGAATTGTCTTTGATTTGGTACTAAAAATTAGGACTTGAGCTCTGTATGATCTGGCATCCATGGTGGGGGTTTGGGCCATGGGGTTCTGGCCAGAAAATTAAAAGTAAGTTTTTTATTCCTGAGAAAATTATGTAATAGAAGAGGAAAGTACTTGTTGGGATTGCTTTCAGCTTTCTAAGGAGTTCCAATCTGATTGAGCAGCAGTGGGAACTAAAGGGTTAAGAGTAGAAAGAGTCAAAAGCCAGCAAGAAGTATGGCTGTGGGTTCCTGCTGACCTTCTGCAGCCTAAGTGTGAAGGGGGGTTCTACAAAACTGAAAAACTATGATGGAGGTTTTATTTGTTCTCATCCACTCCCTGTCAGTTTGCCTTTTGAAACAACTGCTTTCCTCATGTAGCCTGACTTAGTTGAAAAATTGAATGGTCCCACATATAGCTGTGATTGCTTACAGGCAAATTATAAACTTATCAACCCAAACACAGCCTGTTTAATAAATTACTGCTGCAGATCCTGTTTCCAGAACCTGAGCTGCATTAAAATTCAGAGGACATGACTCGGGATTGCTGTCAATGGAATAAACTGCAATACTTCTATGGAGGCTGTCTGTAGCCTGAAATTTACAATATTGTTAAATTTTTCTAATCTTCAGAATGAATTCCAAGTTATTGATTACACACTGAAATTCAACTTACGATCTTCTCCCATTAAAAGCTTATCTTAGTCTTTGCAAGGGTGTCTTTAAGTTGCTTTCGCTCTCACAGGCTTGTTGCAAAACAAGTCTGCTTATTGTCACTGACATATACAGAAAGGTCAGTCATGTTTGTAATGAAGATGTGCATTTATCAAAGCAGATTACTTGCACCTTGTTTGCAGTAGGAAGGTAAGTGCAGGTTTCAGAAGTACAAACATCACCACCCCCAGCCCCCCCATCACCAAACCGTCAAAAGACTAGATTGTAAAATATTTCTCTCTTCTAAAGTTGTCATCTACTGGTTATAAAGTAAATTGACATAGGCGTCCACTTATATTGAAGCAGCATCTGGAACAGAAGACAACTTTCTCAAACATTGTGGGTCTTGAAGGAGCCTTGCACAGAGGTAAATAAATGAAAGGCTTCAAATATTTTAGTATGCTATATTTCATTTCAATAACCTTCTAAAACAGCTGTCTTCACCATATCTAAACTGCTAACCACTTTTAGCATTCAGCAGTGATAATTGAAAAGCTTAATGTTAATTTTAACACATTCTGCATGCGCACCGTGATCAAGTGTCTGAGAAATCATTTGCTGCTGCCACTCAGTACAGAGGAGTATTTAGTTGGAACATAGTGTTACTTTGGACAAATAAGTGGAAGAATAAATTACAAACATCACTAAGGACAATTTTAAAATAGCCTATATTGAGGGGTAGGTTATGTACCTTAGTGGTATTTAAAATATATGTGGATGTGATACTTAGGGCCATGGTTTAGTGGTGGATTTGGCAGCATGAGGTTAATGGCTGGACTCGATCTTAGAGGTCTTTTCCAACTCAAACTTTTCAAAATATTTTATATACATGATCATATGAACATATATGTACAAGTCACTGTCTTGCACATGATAGGCAACATTAACATTTTACAAAGCTCTGTCTGAACATGTGGTTGCCTGCTCTCACTCAGGTTCGGCCTCCTCCCTTTTGCTGTACCCTCTGATCCGTCACCGCTTTCCTTCTAACATTACATGGCTCAAACGAGCCTCACAAAAACATGCTTCAAGAGTGAAATTACACAAGTACATAGAGAACCTGAGAGGTTTGCTTTGTTCATTTTCCACAAGCAGTTTTTTCACATCTAGTGTATGTGGAAAGATACATGGTCTGTAACCTCGGTGTCTAGAAAACTAAGAATAAATAGAATTTGATTTTAGACCAGGATATAATCTTTCTCTTGCCTTCTGTTGGAAAAAAATGCCATGAAATCATTTAGAAGATTCAGGTTCACTGGAACATTTTACCTTTTACAATATATAGCTGAACAACTGTGATGAAACCAAGCAACATCTAGCAGGCTCAAAATGTGCAGTTCATTTCCTTAATTTGAGAATTTTCTTCATTTAAATTTTACTTGAGCTCGAAAAAATTTAACAAGTGAAAACAAACCTCATAACTGGTATGAAATATTTGATTTTTGGATTTCTTGAAACTGCATAGGCTTTTTTCTACTTTTCTCTCTGTGGTCTTTGTCAGATTTTTTGACTTTAGTTTGTTTAACTTCTAATTACACAGATGATAAAAACCATTCCCTTGAGAAAAATACCTGAGTTGAATGAGTGTGGTATTATCTATGAAAATCTGCAGACTGTAAATGATGAGGGACAAAAGGAGACAGTATTAGAATAAATGTAACTTTCGGTTGTGCTGTGTCACATGAACTCTACCAAATCAGCATTTTAGAGAAGAAAAGCAGAGGAGACAGCAGTCTATGATGCCTGTTGGCTGAAGGAAGAGACTAAATTGAATTATTTTGTCATGTTCACATGGAAAAGCTGAAAGAGAGAGCTGGCTTGTACACCTGGGTCAGCAAATTGCACATACACAAGTTGCAAGGTGTGAGGGTGGCCAGTCTCCTTATTTCTGTTTTTCTGCATCCCACAAAGTTTTTTGAAATCAGGGAGCATGCAAATAACCTTGACTGGTGCTGCCACACCTCAGTGACCTAGATTTTTTTCTCTTGTCTTTGATGCTTGCGTCCTGCTGAGCTGTTTTACCCTTCCAGATCTTCACTAGCTGCAAATTGATATGACAGACCTGTCTTGATCTGGATGGAGCTTCACCATCTACACCAGCTGAGGATCTGATAGCTTGAAGTTGGACAATGTCATACTTCTCCTGTACGTGCTGTTAAGACAAGAGGACTATTAATGTAAGTAAGGGATGCAGGGCATGCATCTCCTATTACAAATTCCAGGGTAGATGTAACCTCTATGGTTTTGTTGAAACTATTTTGTCTTAAAAGTATTATATATTTGTTGCTGAGAGGGTTTTTTAAGGTATGTCAGACTACAGTATAAATATTTAAGTATTGATACAACCTCAGTCTCTTATCTCCTGTAAGAGTTTTTGAAGGTCATTATTAAAATCTGATCAACAGGAGACTTGAACACTCACTGCAAAGAGGTTGGTCTCTACTCCTCAAGGTCTGGCTGCTAAAGAAGCGCAGTCGGTGTTGTAGCTCCACCAACAAAGCAACCAGGGGGAGGAGGAGGTCCATACTGGTTCATCTTGGCAAGGGCCATCTGAGATTCCAAGGCTGTTTCAAGGACAGGGAAATAGAAGATAAAGGCCAGAGAGGGTGTTGGTTTAAGGAGGCAAACATCACAGAGATCTCAGGGAATGCCATTTCTCTTGCTTTATCCATCACTTTGCTATGACAAATTATGTTGAGAAAAACAGAGTAGAAAAGCAGATTAATCATGAGCACTTATTAGTAACCTTAACCTTGTCCTTACTCACACACTATTTCTTTGATAGTATTTTTAATTTCATTTATTTTCTGGAATTAATTTTATTCTTTTTAAAAATCTTTTGTAACAGTGATATGCCAAAGGCTGATTCCAATGCAAGAAAGGAGTGAGTACTTACAGAACAGTTCGCTAGACATGTGAAGAGCCACAATAAAAAGAATTTAACAATGCCATAAGGTGCCGCCTTAAAAAGAACATCCCTGCGTAAAAAGATAGGCTGGAAACATCTCTGATATTTGATGACACTCTAAGCAGGAGGCAGAGACATGAGCCCTTTCTCAGTGGGAGTGACAAGATGCTTCAAATTTCTATTACATGTCTAGATGATTGCCCATTGACACAGCCTTACTTTTATTTCTTAGATAATCTCTAAAATCAAGCTTCTCAGAAACATAAATGTTGTATGGCAATGTAACATGATTAATAATGAATGCCAATTATTACGGATACTTTGTTATTTAGTTTGAAAGATCAAAAATGATCATTCCATCTGAATCACAATTAGAGATGGGCTGAAAAATCGCATCGATTAACAGCAGCCAACTTACGGTTGTCAGGAGCAATTATTGTTGGCTTGTTTTCTTTTTTCTTTTGTCTTTGACTTTCTTACCACTTCTGTCCTCTAAATGCTATGAAACAAAAGGTATAATTTTCTTGTAACTTCACATCGCCCTTCAGTTCAAAATCTAACATAAAATCTTAACTTTCCATGCCCAATTTCAAACGGTTCCACTACCATAATTAGTGTACTTGTGAAGAACTTAGGAAAAGCTGATAAAAACAAGACAAACAAAAAGTAGTATTTCCAAGAGGGTGGACCGGTATTGATTGATTTGTGCTATGTGTTTATGTTCAGTGTGGTCTTGTTTATCTGTTCATTTTTCTTCCCTGTTCAAAAGTTTTGCCTCTATGGCAAAACTAGTACTTTTGGAGCATAATGAGAGACAAAGGGAGAACTGAGAGAGCAGGAAGGAAAAGGTTTGCAAAAGGCCCTGATTTAGGACATTCACACATTAAGCTAAGATTTGAAAATCCACACAAAAATTGTTTAGACTTTTTCCACATGTCTTTAAGAGAGCTTGAAATTTTTAAATGCATATATAATGCTTAGACAATTTTTATACATCAGAAGCAAAAAAAAAAATTAAATACTGTTTGCAGGTCAACATTTGGGAAAGTAAACATTATCTTTTATGCTTCTTCATATTCATCTCATAGTCTTATCTGGGTTCTTTTTTTTAATGGTGTTAATGACTTCAATCATCTGAATTTAATATATGGGTTCAATGGACAGAACCATTATGCTAACCATATTAGCATAATTAAAGTATGTGTATAATGTAAGAGCTATAATGATTGTGCAGTACCAGCCTGAGGCTAAATCTTTTTTTATTATACATGGTTTTCAAAAGACAGCACTACTTACTTCATAGTAAGCAATCCTCTGCAGCTATTACTGCGTATCACGGACAGACTCATTGACTGTTCACAAGCACAATTCTTTTGAAAATTATTTGCATGGCAGATTGTGATATTTCTGCGTTATATAAATAACTAAATTTATCCAAGTGTTTCTGGAATTATAAGTTGGGTATATTTTCTTTTTTTTTGATGTGGAAATAGTTATATAACATAGCTCCCTTTGCAGTGGGATAGTTTCTGTTACTAGTGAAATCACCATACTGTCTTGCTTCAAGTACAGAGAGCATACAGTAACACACATCAAGCAGGAAACAATAGTTGTCAAAATGTTAGCAGCAAAAAAAAATTGCTTTCTTCTAGAACATTGTCATTTGACCTTCCAGTTTCATGATCAATATTTTCTGTCCACCATTGCTTAAAATAGAAAAGGGATGTAATAAGAACAGTGGCAAACAAGTTATAAAAATTTATGTACTGATTAATATTCATATAGTGCATAAAATCACCTAGAATTAAACAGTTTCTTATGACAAAGCTGTTTTATAGTGCATGAAAAAGGCCAGGAAGGCAATGTCTTGTTGGGAAACTGACCTGTTCTGTAATGCAAGAAGCAGTTGCATCAAAAAATATTGAATAGTTCTTAGTCAAATGCATACCACTCTGTTCCAACTAATGCAACCTGTAAGACTTTCCATTTCATGTACAAAACATTTATCTACACATTGGTTATGTAGTTTCAAACAGGGCAAGAGAATTGGCCTTCGAGCCAAAGAGTTAACCTCACAAGGCCAATCTTTCATCTCACAAAGCTAAAGAGAATAAAGTTCACAGTGTCATAAACATCTGGGTCTTTTTGGCACAAAACACAGAGAAAAAAATTCTCAAATCTTCATTTTCCAAAATTGCGTTCTGAGAAGCAAGACTGCTGGCAAAGTCTGGAAGGACACTTGGGGCCTGGAAGAAGGCTGTGAAGATAAAAACCCATATCAGACTTAGCAGGGACAAGTAGTGGGGATTCAGGGTTCTGGTGTACAACCAGCTGGATATGAGCCAGCAGTGTGCTCAGGTGACCAAGAAGGCCAGCGGCTACTTGGCCTGTTTCAGCAATAGTGCGGCCAGCAGGACCAGGGCAGTGACTGTCCCCCTGTACTCAGCACTGGTGAGACCCCGCCAAGGCGATTCAAGAATCCTGTGCTCTGTTCTGGACCCCTGACTACAGGAAAGTCATTGAGGTGCTGGGGCTTGTCCAGAGAAGGACAACAAAGGTAGTGAAAGGTCTAGAAAAACATGTCCTATGAGGAGTGACTGAGGGAACGGGGGTTGCTTAATCTGGAGAAAAGGAGGCTCAGGGCAACCCTGTCGCTCTCTGCAATCGCTACTTCTCTGTAATATCTACCTTGCTTCCTACCTGAAAGGAGGCCGTATTGAGGTGGGATTCAGACTCTTCTGCCGAGTCTCATGTGAAAGGATGAGAAGAAATGGCATTAAGTTTCACCAGGGGAGGTTCAAATTAGATACTAGGAAATTTTTTTTACTGGAAGAGTGGTTAGGAGCTGGAATAAATTGCCCTGGGAGGTAGACGAGTCACTGTCTCTGGAAGTGCCCAAGAGGCATCTGGATGTGGTACTTAGGGATATGTTTTAGGGTTGATTATGGTAGTGCTGTGCAGAAGGCTGAATTAGGTGATCATGAAGATCTATTCAAACCTTGATGATTCTGTGATTTAGGCTATTTTACATCTTTGTAAACTCCCTACTTCAGTGTCTGTATTTCCCTGTTGAGAGAAGTGAGTGTTTCAGTTATGCATAGTATCTCTATGCCTGGACAGAATTTCTTGTCCACTAAATATATTTGGAATGAGAAACAAATATTTGGTAATAAAAAGAGAAATCGTCGGAGAAAAGAAGTGCTTCTCTAGGATCTAGTAATGGATTAAGAAATCTCTTTGCCATAGTTCGAGTGTACTAGTCTACACTACTTATATGTCGAAAAAGAGTTAGGTGTCAATTTCTTAATAGATTTTTCTTTTCCTATACTTTTTTAAACAGTGGATTTCGTATTATGTTTATCATGACAGAAATATACTGAATCTGATAAACTTGCCTAGCATAGTGAGTGTTAATATCCAATACCATTCACTTAAACCCTGCAGAAAAACACTGCCTTTTAGTGAGAAGTTGTTTGGGCTTTTTTATTACAGCGAAGCAAAGAAACACTGAGATTTCTTTTGGAAATTCCCCGTTTTCTAAAGAAAAGCAAATAAGCTACAGACACTGTCTATGGGCAGAAGTATCTTCTAAACATCCATGAAAGTCAAGTCAAATTGGATTTGTCTGAAATGCCTATGGTAATTGCGATTAAACAGAATACTTAGGAAGAAAGTTCGATTTTTGGAATAAACACATTAAAAACACTGCACCAGTACTGCTATGAATGTCTTAATCCCTAGTCAGGGTTTTTTTAACTTATCTTCATTTTAGTGCTTTTTTTCTGGCCGTGACTTAGCTGCTGGGGATACTAATAGGGTGAAAAAGACTTTAGCTGGCTTTGAAAGATTCATCTGGACAAATCTTATCCTCTCCAAAATCAATTACTACATTCTCTATTGTCTACTGAATAATACATAAGTGCCCCAAATGTAATTCCATTGATGTCTGGTGATTTCCTCATTCCTGAAAAGGAGATTTTATTTTTCACTTTAACAGCTCATGATTTATATTAGTGAATAGATTGTTTCTTAGTCCCGAAAGAGTCTTTATAAACAACTCTGGCCTCTCTGACCACACATTTCTATCCTTATCTATTGCTACAGCAGAGCATTAACACGCTCAAACAGTGGTTCATAGACACTAGTGCTGCAGCAGAAGTGCTTTTATGTGGTTTGGTTGAAAGCTTTTCTCAGAGGGATAATTATATTGCTAGCCATTAAGAAGAAAGAAAACGAAATTAAGTTCATTGCAGCTGTATTAAGTGACAAATGAAAAAAGTTGGAAAGAGAGACTGTTCAATAGTAGTTTGTCTCCAATAAAATGTAAATTCTGCTTCGTTATACCCCACATTTTCCATAAATTACTGGCCCATCCTATGTCAGAAGTAGATTCTTCAGGTTTTCCAGTTTCTGGTTGTCTCACTTGGTGTCATGGGAATTTCTAAGGATATTGAGTCTCTTTTTTAGGAAGAGATTCTTTGAACAATCACATCCTACATACCAAACACTGAACAAAAGGTTAATGCTTAGTCAGTTTTCAGACTAATCAGTAAACTGGAATCAGGTTGGTGTTTCCTAATGTTGGTGACACGGTGTTTGAACAATGTCCTAGAAGCTTTAATAGCATCCAAGTTAGATAACTCACTAACTGTGCAGTAACACCAAAGGACATCAAAATAATGCTGAAAACAACATAGCAGTCGAAGGGGTAAGCTAGCTGAAGAAATTCAATGAAAATGTGGGAGCACATTAAACCCCATCTTGCCCCACATTTTCAGCATCTGCCTCTAGTCTGTGGGAGAGATGTACTCACTTTCCTGCTGTGATGATTTCACAAAATAATTATTAGCTGTCCTACAGATGGTACTTGCTTAAACAGATGGAAGAGTGGGAAGGCATTCTCTGTTTCTGTATATATTACCATCATAATCATGGCTGCAGCAAGGCCCATGGGGCTCTTCTCTCTTTGCATAATTTTTCTGTATTAAGACTTATGATACTTATCAGATGTATTGAAATGATAACTATTAAGAGCCTGTTAATAGCTCACTAGAGTGATGTTCTGTAAGAATTTAGCAGAATTATTATTTATTAAAGTGATGCAGAATCCTTGATAATGCAATTTATAAAATAGTCAAATCATTGTCTTTGAGTGGTGGGTGAAGACCAGTGCCAATAATTAAATTTGAAAGATGGCTATCAGAAAACTTAACAAGTTGGATAATTTGCAGCTCCTTGTTAAATGAAACCCTTGATTAACATTTCCCAGTTAGCTGCCAAGAACTTTTATAAGGTAATTAGAAGAGGCCATTCAGAGTAAGAATGCAGTGACAAGCAAACTGGAGAGAGTAGGATAGAAATTTTTTTTTATATTTTTTTACATCAAAAACAGATGCTAGCAACAATGCAGTACATTTCTGAAAAATTACAGCAGGTATGTAATAGTTCCGCCCATCAATACATATGTGTAAACACACACAGAGGAGATTATCTAGCTGTCTTTGTTGCTATAAAATAAGCAAGCTTCAATAATGGTTCACTGGAAAAAGATTATAGCAGTGCTGTTATGGCCCCAGCAACATAAGAAAATAAATAGTCTATCTTCTTGTGATTAGATTTAGGAAGCTGATGTCCAACCTGATAATGCAATTTGTGTGTTATGTCCAGAATTTATCTGTCAATGGATACATGTGTCAATGTAACTGGTCTGGTTTTCAAATAAACATTCATAAAAAGCTAAGGAGAAATGTCCATTACTTCACCTCTCCCATTACTGCTTAACGTTAATAATTTCCCCTCTAACCAGATTTGCATTGATTTCATGGTGAAAACCAATATTACATCCTTCCTCTACATTTAGTTAAAAGAAAAGGTTACAACTTTTCTTGTGTTCAAATTGCAGAAAGAAACTTTTAATTACTTTCCTGTAGATGAACTAAAGCACTTTTCTGAACGTACTCTGTCAATTATACTTTGCCTCATTCACCTATGCCAAAGATTTAATTTTAATGAAACTGTCTTCATTCATTACAACAAAAACGTTGTTTTAGTGGTTTTCTTTGAACTAAAAGTCATAACCCTTTTGCAGTGTAGGTGAATGTGCAGTCACAGAGTGAACTGCTTATATGATAAGAAAAGGTTTTTAGTCTAGAGCCTGTCCAAAATGAGACAAAAGAAAACAAGATTTTATTCCAAAACAAACCTAATGAAAAGCAGCAAAGGGAAGACGTACTTTGCCATAGTTCCTCCTTTTTTTTAATGCACAGAAATAATTACTATAGAAAAATATTAATAGCATGAAATATCCTTTGAGAGCTGTTTTATCATTCACTACTCTGCCAATTCAAGGAGTTGAACACAAACACAAGTTTGTTCACCACATTCAAGTGCTTTATCTATGGATTTTCTGTATGAGTGCAGGAGTTTGGTCTCATGAGATACCTACTGAGGCTGAGCCTAACTGATCCGAACGACACCATTGCTGTCATGTGACAAATTTTATTTAGCTAGCCTAAGAGAAAGAGAGAGCTAAATAAGAAGCCTGCACATCTTGTTTGTGATCTTTTCTAGTTAAACTACATGAATCAAAAGCAAACCTTTACTCGAATTGAAAGGTTAAGCAAAAATTAAGGAAGTTAGTGAGTGATTGCATAATGGTAAGAGAAAATGATGTTTTGTGTTAAAGCATGTAACTGTTTACAGCCTACGACAAGGTTTTGACACACCACATATGTGCAAGGGAAACGAGGCAGATTTAGGTTGAATTTAAGCCTCACAAAATGGCATGTGGGTGAAGTAGATCAGAAGTTTGACCTGTGCTTCATGTGCTCCACTAAAATGTGTGTCTGACCATGCAAAGTTTTTGACTTGTTGTAGGGCCAATATCAAACACAACAGCTGAGCTGACTGCTGAAGGAAGTATGTCTGGCTGGCTTCAAATGGTCTATCAGTCAGAGATGGTACAAGAAGCTGCTTGCTCTCTCAGTTGCTTGTTACAAACTCTCAACTGGTTGACCAGAGTAGCTGGGATTAGAACATGCTGATAGTCCGGTGGGGATTCATGTCGTGGAAAAAGCTGTGGGCTACAGCACACTCTCCTGGCACCAGCTTTCAGGTTCTAAGAAAGCCAACACAAGACAAACACTCTCCTCCCCAGTAATAATTGCTACAGAGGCACGGGTTTCACAACAGTTCTATACAACAACATCAGATGAGGAAATGGAAAAAATTCTGAGTTATAAAATCCAGATATAAAAACCATCATTTGATAGCATAGAAGTGACATATCATGTGAAAAATTCAGTTTTGATAAGGACAGGAGAACTGAAGACAGTATCTCCAAGAGCATAATTAAGAGGTTTTAAACATGACTGAAAGTCTTGTAAAACACAGCCAGAGATCCAATTTGCAGATAATTGTCATCTCTGTGGAGAACACACGAGGCAGCATGATTTACTTCATAACTGAGCTTTTGAAAGGGCTGTTTGGAGCAGAAACTTCTCCCAACTCTATTGGAACAAGGGAAAAACACACCTTTCTATACTCAAAGCCATAAAGTACTGGTAAAAAGCTCTGCAATTATTTAGACAGCAGTTGAATCTTGACTGAAGACGCTGCACACCTTGGTGGAGATGAAGAAAATATTCACAGGTATGGACCAATAAATCTTTCATAATAATTACTATAGAGGTTTGCGATGAAGTCTGAAAGAGGCACTTTCAGTGCCACTTTAGTCTTGAAGCTAATAAATTTCAGTGGTAAAAGATTCTCTTCCTATGTATCTAGGAGCTAAACCTGAAAAAAATTTTCATGTGCTTGAAAGTATCTGGTGTATAATACTGTCCAATAAAATATGATGAAATTCAAAGAGTAAAAAATTCTTTTTTTCATTTCTCTGTGAGGGAGGAATCACTGACATCAAATACGACAAAATGCAATGAATATATTTTGGAACTGACTGAAATCTGGGAAGACTATTACGAGAAAAAAACAAATGTGAAAAAATTCAAACTATCTATCTGGATGCTGGTAAAAAGTTGTCCTATTGACTTAGTGATTAAATACTGCTTTTGCATATTTCATTTGTGGGGCTGAAATTACATTTTTAAGTATAAAACTAGAAACACATAAATGTATAAGTAATTGTGTACAAGAACATAGGTTTCAAGATTGATTTTTATCAAAGTATTATTTTATTCAGGTAATATTTGATTTTAATTTAAAACTGAATTCCAATATAAAAATAAGATTCCCTAAGGAATTAATATTTTATTTAAAGCAACTTCATTAAAAACTAAGATCTTCCATACAGTATGTATTATCCAGATATAATAATTGTGCAATGCATTACGGTTAGCTAAGTATGCTGAATCATATCCTAACATCAAATTGTCTTGAATGTATTCTGGTTGTTTGATTCTACTGCTGAGATTTTATGAACTTTCTAAGTTTGGTGAGATTTTACGTCCTTTTTAAGTTTGGTGAGGTTTTTCTAATGAGAAATCATACAGGCAATTTAATTTATTTTCATGTTTTTTATTCATTGGAAATTAGTTTGAAAAAATTACTTATAGAATAATGTATCTTTTCCTGGAGCTTAAAAAAAATGTATCTCGGAACTAATCTGGGTTGTATTTTCTCATCTATATCTGCATTTCCTCTCCATAGCCTTGGGGATTTTTTAAAGCTTTTAGGAATCAACTTTGATAGGCTATTGCACCTCCTATAACCTTTTTGTGGTTTTTGTCAATACAGAATGAAAGACTGGAACTTGTATTAACTTACACAATTGTAAAATTAGTATTTCAAAGTTTAAAACACCGAATCAGTTGATATTATAAAATACAATCTACTTTTCCCTTTCAATTAATGGCAGCTATTTTTGAGATGGTTCATATAGCTTTCAGGGTATGGAGTAAATAGATCATTCTCTCTTTATGAACTTTTATGTTGAGTCAGTTTTACCTTTAGATGTGAACATGAAGATATGAATAATATTCAGTGAGACTACTAGCAGGATGAAGAATGGCTTAATGATCGTTAGGATAGCACAATTAAGCCATAGGACTGAACTGAAAATCTTTATTCACGGTCAGAAGAACTTTTATTCATTAAGTAATCAAACTGTGCTTGATATAAATTTGCTGCCTAGTAGAAATAACTGGTAGAAACTCCTCATTAAAGAGTTGCTTATTTGCACCAGTTGTACTGAAGATGTTTTAAGGGGCTTTCTGTTACTTGAGTCAAGCTTGAAACATGGCACAAAGATATAAGCATCTATTTAAAAGACAGTCATGTATTATTTATTGTGAACTGATATTAACTATGAAATAGAGCTGAGTTGATATGAGTAAGTGAAAATCTTTAAATTGATGCCTTATTACTTTAGGAAATGAAGGGTTTGATTTTCACAATGTATTAGGAGATACCCAAAAGTAGTGAGATCCTATAGTAGGAGTTAACTGGAATGTAGTCTGAGTGGTGTTTGGGCTTCATTAACCTGCTGTAAAGAAGTACCTAAGTTTGAACTTCACGATCTAGAAAACAGAACTAAAGGCCAGTCTTCCTCATGCTGTATGAGGCCTGTAACAGACAGAGAAAAGACAGGCAGGCAGCATTCCTGTACATAAACTAGGTACCTTGCTGCTCAGCACTTGAGACCAGTGTCTCAATATGGGAAAATCTGAAGGTGCTAGAACTGCTTTACCATGCGGAGGTTAATGTCTGAAAGTTTTGAGTAGACAAGACTCAGGTTAAATGGGCTTTCAAACCATTTAAGAAGAGAGAAAATGGGAAATACTCCCAAATGTTTCAGAATTAAAGATTCTGGAAGTGCTAATCCGCATGAGTAATTGTATTTGTTGTCTTCAGAGAATATTAGAATTATGCTTCTGTACAGATGCTTTATGCCTATGACTTGTAGTATTCTTATGGTTTAAACTAATCTTTAGATGGAGGCTCAACTTGGATAAAGGAAAAATAGCACATGTTTTCATGCAAGAGCTAACACATTTTTGGCTCAAAATGTTGTAGAAGATCAGATTCCACATTTCAGATCGTTCACATGGGATTGTCACTTTTATTATAAAATCTGTTTTTTTTCCTTAAAATGTTTTATTCTATTACCTTACAGACTATAAAACCTCTAAGACTTACTGTGACACATCCTTCTACTTTCTTTATTCAGTTATGTAATCATTGCTTTTTGGCATTCGAGAAGAAAGGAATTTGCATTTGTTACATAACACTTGTGGTTTTGTTTTGCCAAGTGCCATAGAATAAAATCACTAATTGCTCTGAGTTTAGGAGTTTAGTAGTGATACAGCTATCATTGTAACAATGTTATAACTCCACCCCTGATAAACCTTCACAGTAAAGAAACCAGTGTTTCTTTGTCTTTGGTTTAGAATACTCTTGCATGTCTTTGCTGACAGATTACTGGTAGTTGAGCTTCTCAAATTTCCATCTTTCTGGCCAATTTCGTTTTTATTCCAACTCCGTCATAGTGTTTGTGTTTTAACAAAATCTGAAAAATCCCATTCTTTAGTACATGTGTTTGTAATTAATCTGTTTATCAGATTAGGCATTTTTATATGTGTATCTTAGTTTTCAAGAAGGTATTTTCACCTTGAATTAACTCACCTATTTAAACATTGATTCTGTATTTATTTTAAATTTCAATTTCATGCATGGTGATGTTTAGTATCCAGAATTTTGTCTTCTAAATGGACTGTGCATGTTGGCATACTCTGAATTACACATAGCAGATATGCAATTTCTTCACCTTTTCTGGCAGGGAAGTTTTTGCATGCTTTTTGGTTTTTTCCCACTCTCTAGGATACCTCTCTCTGGTTAGATGTTCTGTGGGAAGGTAGTTATGGTTGTTAAGCCAGCTGTGATGTCAGTAAATTATGAAATTCCAGGAAATTTATACACGAGGAGGAAGGACACAGCATGTCTTCTTCCTGACAAATTTTCTCCTGCAAAAGAAGGTACATATGTAATCTAGAAGTTGTACCCAGCTGATGCAGAAAAATTTGTGGGAAGAGAAAAAGCAATGGTTCTTTTAAACAGCAAAAACATAGCTTTTCAAACCTTTGTGCTTGAAAAAGTATTTTATGATCTTTTAACATAAAATAAATTATGCTGCTCTCCAAATAAGCACATATTTTTTTTCTGACAGGAAAAAATAAATTAACTGTGAATTAAAAGATCCTTTAGCACAGGTACATTGTAGCTTGTTTTTATCTATATACATGTTAGCTTTTCCATGAAGAATCTCTAAATTTTGCAGCTGCCTTTTCTTAATGTAAATCCTTGTCTTGGGTTTATCACATTCACAGTCATTGATATTTTACAAAGGCATCCCCTGAAGCTAAATGCATCTCTGAAAATCATGAAACCTTTACTAGTTTTTTTTTTCCCAGCCACTTCTGAAGAAAAAAACCACAAAATAAAGGCTTTCTACATAATTTAGCTAATTTTAAAATAGGAATGTGATTCTTCTCTTAAACTCAAATGAACTTAAATGGCCATGTGCTTTATGGATGCTGATTGTTCAATTAAAACACATGTTCCAATGTCAAACAAAGCTCCTGTAATAAGTCATATTCAGACTTCCTGAAATTCAATTATGTTTTCATTTGATTTTAATTGTAACCATTTTTTACTGTCTCTTCATATGAACAGGGTTTTATTGTTCAAACTACTTTCCATTATGTTCACTTCCACTCTTATTGCTATGCTTATGAAGTGGTTGCAACTTTAATCCAATAACTGCAATTTTAATAACTGAAAGACTGTACATTAATTTCCCTCTTTTATGCAGTAAAATAGAAGGCCTAGCTTGAATTACATAAACTCTGACTTTAACCAATTTAGGGCATCCCCACTGTCCCACTGTGACTCCTGTCCTCTTATGTGCTTCTTGGGTCATCAGTGTATGAGAAAGAGAGAGAGAGAGACAGACAGTGCTACTGAACCCAGAAACACTATTCCTGGTTCATCCCAGAACATTTACTGCAAACAAGCTGTGAAAACAGGCTGAATGCCACAGGCAGTCGTCATCTGTGCAGAATTTGCAACATTGAGCTTTTCTGACTGTACAGCCACAACACTGATTATGCCAGAGCAGGCCAAAGGATGAAAGCTTGTTAGGGTGAGCATACCTTTGTATTTTTAGGAGGGATATGGTCATCTGACTCTCAGCATTAATAGAATTGTATGTGACTGCAAGATTATACTAAAGAGAGTCAATATTATTTCTAGTTAAAGTAAGGCACAGTGATTTCCACTAAACCATGCTGTTGTCTCTGGGCTTTTATAAAAATATGTTTTCCATGTTGGAAAGCTTGTACTTCGTTAACACGTAGAATACTGACTTTACAAAGCCAGCCAGTTGAATGAATATCAAAGAAAATATGTGTATGTGTTTAAGGGCTTCTGTCTGTATGTTCTGTCTCCATATTCGTGTGCATGGCTCAATGGTGCCTTCTGCCAGGCAGGACTAGAAATGATGGGCAGCCACACTGGCCCACTGCAGCTGAGGAACAGAACACAGTGACTTTCTGCCCTCCTTCGCATCAGCACAAATATCCTTGCTAAATTGCTGAAAGGAGAGCCGCCTGTATTTATGGTCCACCCCAATGACCGCCCATTCATGGATTTTTAAGCTGGTAGGCAGCCAATATCCATCCTTCTTATTTCTGGACTGGAAGCCTATCTAAATCAGCTAGCTGTGAATCAAATCTCTGGTCTCAACCTCTAAATGTACTTGTCTTACCAGAACAGATCCAGCTGCTGATTCTTTCTCAGAATGTAACAAATCCAGTCTGTTACAAGATGCCTTTAAAGATGCAAGACTTTTAGTATGGGAGACACAACAGTTTCATTTCTAAAGTGTGATTGAAATATCAAAAGGCACAAAGCCTCAGGAAAAAGCTTTAACAGCTGGATGGATATCAGGGAGGGCATCTACGAAAAGATGTAAAACTTGCAATATTTGCTTGCAGTGTGAACCGGTGATAGGACTCTTTCAAGAAAAGAAGTGATATTATCTGTCTTCGTACACAGCATCTTGAGGCTTTTCAAATCTGCACCATTTAGAGCAAACCTGGACTGAAATGAAAGTGCTCTTTGCAGAGACATATTTTGGAGAATAGTTTGTCATATGCTGATTTGCAAGATATACTAAATATTTCAAGAAGATAATTCCTAAGATTAAGTAACACCATTCTCATAAAAGAAGAAATATTCATCTTTTATATTCCTTTTGTTGTCTTTTTTTTCACTTTAAGTACCTGGGAGAGTGTTCATGGAAATGGAGCGCAGTTGTAATGACCATTTTACAATCCAATCCAATTGGACCAATCTCCAATGTGAGATTCTCAAGTAGTTCAGCTGCACACTAACATCTAAAAAGCAACAAAAGCCGTTTATTGTTCCTCATAGTCTTGTGATAAAGCCTTAAAGATTACTGTTAACTATTAGTTCTACAAGATTCATATACAAACATTGATTTTTCTATTGCTATTCATACAAATCAGAGTTAAATAGTGAAAAAGTCTGTGTCTAGTGAAAGCCCAGGAGGTTATTTCATGAAGTGGGTTTTTTTCCCATTTACTTTATATCTCTCACCTCTGTGGTTTCAAGACCGTAATTAGATATTATCTGAGCAGGCTGGCCTTGTATTGAAAATATATTTCAATTGATATATATTTCAAATTGATAAATATTCTCATTTAGAATATACAACATTATTGAAGTTAGTATTTTGCTATTGTTTTTAAGAAAGCCAGGAACCTGTGAAAATTTGTAGTGGTAGCTGCTGTTGCTGTCTGCTTTCCATACTTCTGCCACTGACCTGCTATTAGAAGCAGATTATTTTATATTTTCTACATGTAATTATAATGAAATCATTAATAATTTAGGCCTTTCAGTAATAATATTCTGTCTTAACACAGTACTAGCTTTTTTATAAATAAAGCTTTCTTATAAATAAATTAAGCTTTCTTCTCTATGAAGTTACCTCTGGTTTCAGTCTGGAGTGCTCATGTGAGAAAGAAGAGTTACTCCTCGTACCTCCACTCTTCCCAGTATAATACTTGAATAGATGGAGGCCTTTAGGATTTCCTTTCTCTTTATCCATTTTCTGTTAGCTTTAATTTTAACTCTGTGGTCTTATGGCTATTCCTCAGTAAAACGCCAGTCCTTTTATCCTTCTAGTTTATTGGCAAGCACATTCCCTTATCTTTCTCTTGTCAGCCCAGCTCCCTGCATCTTCTCCATTGTGCTCTCCCATGAGATTTGGCTGAATCCCCTTGATGACACCAAGCACTTTTTCCTTTGCCATTGTATTTCTTCCTTGCACGTCTGTTGATGACATTGACTATTTCTCTAACTGACACCTTTGGAAAGCTGTAATCACACACTCTGAGAAACGCTTTGTGATGGCTATGGGGCAGCTGCTTCTTTTTCCTCTAGCTGTCTCCAAAATCCTGAGAGGACTTTGCCCTCAGAACACATTCATTATTTTATGCATTTTCCCTGGAGAAAGTAACCTCAACTCAGTGCACCTGAGACAATAAGCTTACAAAGCGCTCTGTCACTCCGTGTGAAAATGTAGAACCATGAGGGATGGCACAGCTGTGTTTGTGTGGGCTAATAGGACTGCCCTGGGAAAGCAACTTTGGAACCGTTTCTGGCATAAGATAAGGCATAGATGGCACTGAATAATGTCACGTAAAATACTAGTGCAATAGATGTTCAGATTTGTGACCACTTTTCTACCTGACCAAAACCACAAAATTTTGCCCTCCAGTATAATCCCATTTCTGCTGAAATTATTAATAAAACTCATGTAGTTTAATGAGGAAACAATTCATGCTTTCCCCCCTCCCCTTTTTTAAATTTTTTTTCCCCCAATAATCATTGCTTTTCATACAGTGTTGTTTATTACTTCAGCTAAATTCAAGACTACAGGCCACATAAGTTCTTCAGAACAATATTAGTTTTAATAGACTGCGCTCCACTGGAGGTTTGTAGACCAAATAATGGCTTGTATAAGAGTGTGTTAAGAGCAATAAAATCATTGCCTTCATTTTGCTTCTTCTGCATTTTCACTAAAGCTTGTAATGGCATGTGCTATCAAGAAAGATGCATATTAAAATTCGAGGAAGTAGTTTTTTGCCTTTATAGATACAGAGCTAAATATACGTAGACAGAAAGATTAAAAAAAAGTTGAAACTCTAATCTTATAATTTGAAAGATGTAGTTTTTGTGATTTCATTTTGTTTCTGTTCTGTTCAAAGAGATACAAAAGAATCCCAGCCACAGAGCGTCTGCTCCCCGGACTTTGAGACTGAAAACTGTCACATGCTCTGACAAGCATTCAATTTATAAACATGGGAAATAAAAGAATCATCTACGCCTTCAGTCCGACAGCTGACATCTGAAGTGGCCAGCTAGCTTGCCAGTGAGTGGACCATCCTGCAGTGGATGCACCGTCAGCTGGAGCACCTGTACAGATTGAAGTCACCAGAGGTGAGCCGCAGGTGAGGTGTAACCCCCAGTTGTACCCACAAACAACATGCATGCTGAAATCAAAGCATGAAGCAGTCAGATAAGAGTGGGCTGGTTTATACAATGCAATCAGAGCCTCATATGGTTTTTTATTGCTGTTGTTCCCTAGTGCTATGCTATATTTTTCTGTTCACAGTGTGTAATACTTCCCACTGTAGAGCCTGTCAGATTTTGAAAAAGTCTCTGTCAAGCTCAGTGTAGTTCATGTGGCAGTAAACAGAATTCCAACTTTGATCATAGACTTAGTGGGATATGATAGTCAACAGCTTAACTGAAGGGAAAATCCTGCCTTAAGGGGAGAAACCCCAACACCTCACTTTAAAAAAAATAGCATATTTGAATCTTCTCCTGGATGTGGATGGAGCTTCATTTTTTTCCAAAGTGAATAAAGTGACAGTCTCTATGATGGCAGAGCTTGGTTGGGCTTTGTAGAGTCTGCATTTTGTGACAGGACAGTGGACATATTGCTGAGGGAAATCTCTGCTCACAGGTGATGGATGGTTAATGTCCCTTTTGCTGACCAAAGCTGAGAGTTTCAGCCATGGCATCCAGCCCAAGCAGCATGTTAATAAAGAATTTTTCATGAATTTTTTTGGAGATGGGCTAGTTATAAGAAATGAAAGACAGTGGCTAGTACTGAGGCATCAACAGAAATGAAAGGGCACAGGAAGGTCATAAAATGCATGTAAAACATGCTGAAAGTGTGCTATCGTTAAGCTAGATGATCTTTTAGGTCCTGTCCAACCCAAACCATCCTATGATTCTCTGAAAAAGTCTGCAAGTGACAAGTACAGTAGGAAAATAACCTTACCATACTGAAGGATTTGGAAAGCAAGTACAGAAATAGAATACAGACTCATGAGGAAGGAGAGAAGGGCAAGAGATCCCATGGGGTAGAACAGGTGCAAAAAAGAAAAAAATTTGGAGATAAGTAAAGCTGAAAACTGCAGAGAAAAAATGTGGTTGTTCTTTCAGTCCATGTGGCCTTGGACTGGTTGATGCTGTTTGTAGTACCTTTCTGCAGCTGTTTTCTTGAATGGTAGCAGCTGCTAACAGGGCTTGAATATAATTCCTCCCATTTTCTCATCTTTTTCTTTAGAGAAGTCTAGACTTCATTAGCAATCCTAAGAAAGAAGAGTATTAGAGGTGCCCAGGAATGCCATCTAGATTTAGGGTTATGAAACAGGCAGGTGTTAAGCAGAAATGATTGATAGCAAATCAGGTGTAGGAAATTAATTGCCAGGAACAGATAGAAATGGGGAATTGGGAACTGAAAATTATGTGGATGTGAGATGGAAACATATTTGTACGATATTTCAGGTGCTGCAAGAATAGAAAGCAAAATCAGGCTATGGAAAATCTTATTAACAACACTGTTGAAGCATATTTTTTAAAATAACAGAAGAAATTAAAATATGTAAGACAAGTCAAGGTGCTTTGTGAAGTGCTGGGATAAACACATGAAATATGAGATTTGGACTGCATGTGGATGGTGAGTTCAGTTATGGAAATACTTCTCCTGACTAAAGATAAGCACAAATTAAGTGAAAAATTAAGAAATGAGAGGAAAATGTCACGGAAAATATCAGGAAAAGTAATAATATCCATAAATAATATAATAAATTTCAATAAAAATTAATTAATTCTTTCCTCATTTGGGGAAAAACAAGTGATGAGATAGAATTTTACTGAATCAATTATTTTCTTAATATATGGTTATATCAGACTAATTTTATGAAATTATAAATAACATAAATTAATGTGCGTGTGCTGCAGTGGAAAAAGAAGCCTGCATATTTAAAGCTGTCTTCTCAGAATTTGCTTAAAATTACATTTAAATAAACCATCCTTAATAATTGCATGGATTATCTCCGAAAATGTGCATTTCAACACAGCTCAGGACTTAGAGTAGATTCTAAGAGGGACTTTGTCACACGCAGGTGTTGGAACACAAGGTGATTAATCATGAAACCCCGTTGTCAATGTCACTCAGTGCGTGGGGCTTTAGGCTGAGTGAGGGGATACCTAAAATTAGCAAAATTTAGCCTTTTTAGAACACTTCAGCTTGTCAATAACAACTTCTAATGACAGCCTGGCTTTAAATTGTTGCTTTCTAGTGTGGAGGCATGATTTTAAGACTGCAGTGAGGTTTTCCTAAAACTCTGCTGATTTAGGGAGGCAAGAGTAACCTCTCCTTTAGAAACTGAAATGGAAGAGAAATAGGCAAACTCCCTTGGCTCCACAGTGAAGTATTTACTGCTGTAAGTTGACTTATCAATTGCTCTTTTATAAAAATTTTAACCACATTTCTCTTCTCCACAGAGTTCTACTGTTTATTCTGAAGCTGGTCCAGAGAGAAGAATTATTAGTGTCCCTATTCCTCTTTTAAAGTTGTGTCATTGCAAAGAAATAAATGGTGATATTTACTAAGGCAGAAATTAAGTAACAATCAACATGATTCTGTAGCCAAGCAGTTAAGGTGGGAATCATATTCCAATCTAATTCCACTTTTGCAGCTTTTCCAATGAGTCTTGGTTACACCTGTATCCACATTTCTGACACTGAAAAAAAAGAAAAATTTACTGTGTCTCTATTTAAGAAAGTCACAATTTTAAACCGGTGAGAATTACTGTAATTCTGTGTTTCTTCACAGTTGTAGCCCATGGTGTAAATCTGTGCTACAAACTTGGCCAATCTGTTGCAGATATGACAGATGGACTTTGCTGGCTTTGGACTCAACCATGGCTCTGCCCCAAGCAAGGAACTGCTGCTTTGCTCCCCCAGACAGCGGCTGCCTCACGAAAGGTTAAGCATTCACAACCTGAGTTCTTTGCTGTGCTCCACTCCAAAGTACGTGCTCATCACCAAACCAATATCTTTCTGGCTATTTTCACCCCTTACATACAGGCCACAGTTAAAGGACTCTCCTGTCCCTCTGCTTCTCCCATTGTGCTGCATGCTTGGTAGTTTGGTGGAAGACTCAAAAGATGGGTGAAAAAATTGTCACTTTCCATATAATCTGAAATCTCCTGGCTAGATGAAACTATATTTTAATCAATTTCTTGATGATATTTGAATAATTCAGTATGAAGTGCATTTCATTAACTGTAAATAAAATATTAACATTTTTAAGGTTTCAGAAGATTTCAGTTTGTCAGTTCTTAAGGAATACTTAGGTCACATTGAATAAGACATGGAGAACTGTCTGCTATTAAACCCAGAAATTTGGCATAAAATCTTGACTACTTTTCAGATGTCGCCACAGATTTCTTATTTTTCCTTGAGCAAGCTATCTGTTCTTGTTGCCTAAGAATAATATTAGTCGAAATTTTCTTCTCTAGAACACAATGCCATCTTTTTCTGGTGTTTATCACCTGATCAAATGATTGAGCTTCACTGATACAACCTGGAGGTCTTCGGCTTTATGCCCTTGTATTTCAGTGAGAAAATTCTCTCCTTCCAACAGCCCCGGGCCCCATCCCCCAACTTGCCTTCAAAGATTTCCACAGAGATAGGAATTACAGAATTTCTCTCTAAATCAAACAGAAAAGTGCATCTTGGCATTTCACAGCCAAGTCACGGTCACTGCTCATAGTCCAAGACATCAGGGAATCATGCAAATGTAGATATTTTGGCATTGATCCTGTGCCAATGTGCCCTTCTTCTCAGCAGGCTTTTGGTCTTCTCCTGGTACACCAAAGAAAGCTTGCATCTGTTCAGATCATGGGTAGATCAAGTTCCTGTCTACCAGAAAAATACTAATATATAATATCAGTACAAAATATCCCAGAGTCTTGATGGGCTAAAAGTAGAAGGAAGCACCTTTTTTCCAAAGGAGGAAATGCCAGGTCTCCAAGAACAGCTGTAGGTTTATACCTTGGATTCTAATCCACAGTGTAGATTTATCTTTAACATACTCCTCAGCACAGCTCACCACCGACAGTCAGGGCACCTGGCAAGGTGTCGTAGGGAAGATTCACGCATTCTTGCAGTTTCTTACCCTGGTGTTTTTGAATGACTGTTATGACCACTGCTAAAAACAGCATCTTTCATTAGACAGACCTTTGCTCTGACCTAACTTGTCAACTATGTTACAGTTTTAACTACTTAAAACAATTCATTTACCTCTTGCTATGCTTCTAAATCCCCAAGTTCCTTGCTGATGCTGTTTTTTTCTGCTTGAATGAATTTACGTGAAGAAGACATACATTTCTTCAGAAACATCTTTAGTCTTGAGTAGTTTTCAGAATGTTTAAGAAAGGACCTTCAAAGCTTAGGGCTTATAATTTTGAAGTATCACATTTAAAAGCCAATGCTCTTTTCTGTTATTTCTTTCTTGACATGGGAAATTAACTTAGGAAGTCTGGGGAGTGGGAGTCAAAATGGAGAACTTTTAGAGTGTGTCAATAGAAGACAGAGCATGGCCAGATTTGCACTTCAGATTGTGACAGAAATCCATGCAATACGGGATTTATCTTTTCAATTCAGTAAATAACTTTTGCCCCTAGAATACAAGAGTGACTGTAAGAGGTCCCTAGCTGAAATATTACATTGGATTCCACAGTAAAAAACATAATTAATTAATACTGGCTATACAACTGCACAATCCTTTCAACTCTAGATGCATTACTACACCCAAAAAGCACTCAGCATAATCTTATACCTACATGTGAAGTATTAATCACTTACGAAAGACAGATAAATCTTTTTTACACTTGTCAGTATTGTCTCTCTCTCTATTTTTAACCAAAAAAAACCCAAAACAAAATAAAGCTGATTAGTTTATGCCAAAAGCAAGAGTTTTTTATATCCGAGAACAGGTACAACACACCTGTTGCCTGACAAAAGAAATAGGGCTATTACTCCAAAGAAGAGTCAAGCTTTAAACTGTATTTGAAGTTCCAAATGGCACACTTGCCAATCAATGCTTTGCTTATTAAATGGTTAGTTTCTGAAATTCTACAGCTCTTTAAGTGTTTCTCTGTAATTTTATATTTCTCCTTGGTACCATTTCAGAAGGTAATTACATATATCTTTAATCAGGCAAGATATGTAAACCCATGCTTGACATAAGGAGACGTGCTTTGCAGCAGAAGATTGAGACTGAGAGAAATGTTCCTGTACATTGTACCTGGCAGCTGCCTTTAAGTGTTTGAATTTTCAGGCATAGGCTCTTCATTTAGCAATCCCTGGGTTGTTGGCCCTTTTGGGTATGTCTCTGTTCACAACTGGTAACTTATTTTCTTAGCATGAGACCCTGCTTTTCTTACAGCCCTTTTTGAGAGTGTCATACCCCATCGGCAAGTGTACATAGCCCTAGGACATAGATTGCCACAACTCATGCAATATCACATTCACTGGCAAGCTCTCATAATCACTAGTTTAAAAAGGAGCTTATTTCTTCATTCAGTTTATTATGATAATCTCAAATATAAAGATGGGGGGAAAAAAAACGAGTGCCAATTTAATATACTTTGCCTCAGACCTGTTCATTTAAACTGAGATGCATAAAACTGCTTGGTGTGAAATTATTTTTCTTCTCTTGTTTCCAGCAGCAGTTTTTGCCTTTCCTATATGAATGCAGTAAGGCAGTCCTGAAATGTATGTGTGTATCTGTACATGCACCTGCTAGCGCATAGCTGGAAATACAGTGTGAGGAGGCTTTTCTGTCTTTGAATCTCTGTTCCTGTTTTTTTCTTTTGAAAATTCCTTGATAGTTTTAATGTGCATGGTACATTGCAGAAAAATCAATTTTCTTCTGCTTTCTGAACTGTTACATTTCTGTAAATACTAGCTCAATTCTTTGTCAAAGGATCAAAGGTTTCAGTTGTATCAGGAACTGTATTTTATATATCCGTTGGAAGTAGTGAGATACAGTAGCTCTTATGCTAATGGTAGTAGGTAAGCAAACAACAGGTTGCTTTTTTACTTCACCTCTAGTTCAATTTAAAATACAGAAGAATATATTAGAAACTAGAATCAGAGTATACTAGGAACAATCTGCACAACTGAAAGATGGAAAATTTTTTTAGGACTTCTTAAAACCGACTTATTTCCATCTATTTCCAAATTCCAATGCCATAAACTTAAAAATCAAAGGAAATTTTGAAACAGCAAGTTCCTTAGTAATATGGTCTGACATAATTCATCTAGCAAGATTATTGCTCAATCTCTGATGTCACATTTCTTTTTTCCTTATGGGGCCTGGGTCTAATTCCTCTAACACTACTGGTCAAAGCAAAACTAATTATTGCATGTAATAGTCTCTTTCAACATCTGCTCCTGGTGAAACTGCTCCTGATGACCTCAGAGAGTCAGCCACTCCCAGGTTTCCAGGGACTTCAATAGATCACAATGCTGAAGATACTGCTGGGTTGGCCTGTCGTTAAGGAGCACAAAATGCCATCCTGCAGCAGGCACAGCAGTAAATTCTGTCCTTGGAGTAAGTTCGTGCTCTGACTGAATTGACCCAGCAGCTGTCCTCACAACATTGCAAAGAACCTGCAACAGGACCCAGTCTCTGGTCTGAGCAACAACGTGAGAGAAAAAACCATTCCTGCATACAGCCAAAGATCCGTACGACAGACACTGGATAGATACAAGGATCTGACACCTGAGTATGCATAGGATTAGGAATACTTGCCTGAGGCCTTCAGTTACAGCAGGCAGGATGACTGATGTCTTTATACATCTACCTCCTGCCTTGTACTTCAATGCTCATGCTTCAAAGGATGGATGGAGCACACGAATGCTGGAACAGATTGGAGGATGTCACTCTCTGTACAGGCAAAATAATGCCTGTCTCAGGGCACCATGGAGTGGGTTTCTTACCGTGAAGGGTTTTGTCAGGAAGCAGAGCAGGCTGCTCTATTAGGGAGTGCAAGCCAGGAGCCAGTGGTGACAGCCATGCTGGAAAGGCAGTGTCCTCACCCTCAGGCTGCAGTCTCAATTTCACAGTACCCTCAAAAATGAGGAAAGAAAGGGTTCAATAACCAGATTCGGTGAACAGACCAATGATGAAGAGGCAAGCCTTTAGTGAAGAGACATGCCTGAGGTCAGGCCAGAATCACAAGTCAGGAAGGCAAGTGAAAATCCAATGCCAAGCACAGCACAGCTCCATCATATCTCAGGCTAGAGCAAGAGGCTGAGTGCAGCTGCAGCTCATGAATTAATGCTCAGGAGGCTTCATGGCTTGGGGTCCCAGCTAAGACTTCCCACAACTTCACTCTTTTTATGGCACTCAGGTCTAAACGCGCAGTTGTGCTGTAGCACACATGAACACAGGCAGCTAAACACCCAGGAGAGGAGACAAAATGTTGAAGGGGAGGATCACAAAGATGGTGATTAATTGGTATAGGACAGACTATGCCATTGAGTGGACTAGAGCTTACTTGACTCCTTGTTTCTTGATTGTAGGCAGTGGCACTTACCTTGCCAGGCTCAACAGGCAATGCATCTGTCAGCAATGTTGGAGATGTCACCACAGGACTGCAGTAAAACCATTTAAATGAGGTGTACAAGGTAAGTCATGAGAGAAGGTTTGTGGGATAGAAACTTTAGGAACTTATGTACCAAGTAAGATGTCTTATGTGAGATACAGAAGAATTTACAATACTCAGGGCAAGAGTACCTGTTCACGTGAGCTGTGGATGCAGTTTGTGAATTCCCAATGGATGTGGAGGTTTCTCCAGTTTGGTCAGAAGCATATGTACAGGATGGCTTTTGGCCTCAAGGGTGTGCCCAAGGGTGACACAAACATTGCCTCTCATTAGGTATTGCATCTTGGATCCTGCCTGTTTGCACAATGTTGTCCTGTTCACTGAGCTAAGCATCCCAGAGGAAGTGTATCACTTGCTCCTTTGCCAGGAGCATAAAGTTCATCATTCCCACATGACGACATACAGCTTCAAGCAGAAGCAAGAAGCCCTTTGGGTAAAATCTGTAAATCCTTCCAGCTCAGGAGTCCATTTTGGGATAATACAGCACTGAACTGGTGTAAATAGAGACATGCCTCAGGGTTTTCCTGTTAAATCACAGAGGCGGATGCACAAAACTGGTCGCAAAGAGGATGACAGGTTAGCTGTGGAGGGCAGAGCTGTTGGAGAAGATTGTGTCTTCAATGCTCCTTTTTGTTATGGGGAGACAGAGCTGCTGTTTTCTGGGCTCTGGAGAAAGATTGGGATGGTGTGTGGAGAGGAGTGTGGAAGTGAATAATGTGCTTAGTCATTGCCACACTCCAAATACATCTAAAACAAGGACGTTATGAAATAAAGAATGTAAGGAAAGAAAATGAGCGGGAAAAGGAGCAGATAAAAATGTGAATAATGGGAAACTTGAGACATAAAGGCAAAAATTGTCTGGGAGAATATAAAAATAAGCAGAGATACAAAAAGATAAACTGAAATTCAAAGAGTTTTAAGGGCTGCCTTTTCAATCAGCATTGAAAAGGTTTTTGAATTAATTAATGGAGAAATTATTTGCTGCAGAGAGAGCTATCTAGGGGAATATGGTTGGTAGAACATTTACTAGTGTTTATCATTTTGTACAACAGCCATATGGGTTCTTTCATAATTGATTAATTAAATTACTGCACAGTTTAGTGGCACAATAGTTTCTGAAATCAGGAGCAATGCCTAATCCTGACCTGACATCTTGACACAGTTAACATTTTGGAAAATATTGTAAAAGACTGATTGAAATGCTCTCTGGGTAGATAATATGAAGATACCATGGAAGGTCATACCTTTTAATACATTCAATATTCTTAAATACCTTTCCAAAAGTACATATTAAAAGATTGGTGTGCCTCTCCGTGTCTGAAATTTAAACTCACATATTTTGCTGGAGACTTAATTGTCAAATTTTTAATCAGTCTGAAGTAATATTATTTTTTAACCGAGAAAATGAACCAAGGAAATATCAATTTTTGGCACTCAAGCTCTCAAGTCTGTCAGTGGAAAATGATTCACAGTGAAGTATTACATTAGATACTAAAACTATGAATCAAAACAGCTATCTATTATTGAAGACCTATGACCAATTCTTTAAAACAATCATGTATTTAATTTTATGTGTGCAAATAAACCAGTGGACTGGTCCATTAGTAGTATTAGGCATGTGCATACGTCTTTGCAGATTTGGAGCTAAATTATTTCGCAGTTTCCATCTTTCTATTTAAGCTTGTTGTCTAGATAACATAGGTTCTGACAGCCCTAATAATAATCCCTATATAACAGGGATTATATAGTTCTGACAGCCCTATATAATAACCCCTAATTATAATGCTATAATCTTCTTTCATTTATTCAACAAAGGTCTGAAACATTTTCAGAAAAAATTTTGAAAACTCTTTCTTGAGACTTTGTACTTCCATGTATATCATTGATGTTTTGACACCAAAAAATAAGAAAAAGTGATGTGTCTCATATCTTCCATTTTAAAAACTCCACAAAATAAGATCTATGTAATAATTTGCAAATGCTATGTTTCAGTCCTTCAAATGATTTATGCTTATGTTGACCTCACACCTGTGAGTATTTGTATATGGGCAGAATCAAGGTCATTGGTAGGATTTTAAAACTATTCACAACAGACTCTACTGTCCATGTAGGTCTCACCACAAAGCAACTTCACATTGTATGACTTTTTTCATAATGCCAGTACTGAAAGAGTTGTTTACTTTATTTTGGAGGCTAAAATGGTGTAGAAGTTTCTAAAATGCCTTGTTGACTGACAAGGAAAAATAATATTCTGTAATCTAGGTAGAGTTGCCTGCCTCAGACTGGCAATTATTGAATGTGTGTTTATTTATAAAAACATGGCCAAGCAAACAAAACCCAAACGAAACCACAACCAAACAAAAAACCACAGCAAAGACCAGTTAAATGCATGGGTGAGATATTATAAACCCTTTCCAATAACCTGATAACTACTTCTTGCCATACATGGCACCATTGCATTAAGACTCTAGATGCTTAAAGTAGCACTTTTTAAACTCTCAGCTGAATCAGAAGCATGGTTTTGCAAATACAGTGTGAAAGTCCCACTTTGTTTCATGCATGAAACTATTCTTTTGCCCACTAAAGCAGCGGGGTCACTTGGGCCAAAAATAAATGTGAGTTTTAGGTTCCTTTCCAAAATGAAGATGTAGTCACATGTTATTGGACAGATAATTTTACATCTTTTCATTTAAGTAAGCTGGATAGCCAAAGTCTTTTTTAGTCCATTTATGAGTCAAGCAGGAGCAGATACACAGAAGCGATTAATTTTGACAACAAACCTTCAGCTTTTTATCTCAGTATTCTGTAACGCGTTCCAAGTTCTAAACAGCTCAAATACAAAAAATGTCAAGTTGTGAGTCTAGTTTGAAACACAGATATGAAGTCTGCCTTGCCTTAAGCAGTTCAGATAACACGATGTGCTGTTTCTCAGTAAGAAATGCATTCGAATGTGGTTTTTCATCATGCACATGGTGCACTGCCACAGCAGTACGTTTTGAAGGTATGCTCTGATTTTGCATGCTGGGCAACTGACGCATGGGCACCTCTTTCCTGTTCTTTGGTTGAATATTTGTAGATCTTGAGCTCTTGCTCCAACATTGTCGGATGTTTTTACAGACATTCTTAAAGAAAAAGTAGTTCAGTTCTATGGTTGAAATGGGCCTCATTTACTTGCCCATTCCTTACTGAAATTTTGAGCAGGGAGTGAATTAACTTTGAATTCCTGTCTGCAGCTCTCTTGTTCCAATTTCAAATGAAGACACCTTTGGGTTTTTTCATTTTTTATAAACCTTTTGACATTTCCCCTTTGTTGACAACCACAGGTTATTTTCACAGCCCTGATTTTTGTACATTCAAAGCTTTTACATTGGCATTTTTTCGTTTGTGTGAAGTCTGCATGCTTCCTTGCTAAATACTTTCTCTTGAACTTTGTGCCATCTTTAGAGCATAGCTGTGGATCATCACTGTGAACAACAACTGGAGAATACGCCATGGTGTAGATTCAAACTTAAATGGAGAAATTTACAGCATATTGTTTTTTAATGCACTGGATCTTAGCAGGCACCAAACTTCTTTTTAGAGCTGGTACCTTCATACATAAGAGAGTAACCTGTTAAAGCAGCAGAGATACATAACAAAGAATAATTAGACAAAATCATTGAATCCACTTGAAACTCCAACCAGTTCTCTGTTTATTTTTTTTGCCTGTAATTGACACAAGAATCACATAATATGATTATTAATGGATGTGTGCATCTATTGGCCTTTCACAGCTTTTAAATGAATAAGACACCTTTATTTTAATCAGGTTTCTTCCTCTGAAACCTTGACATTTGCATAAGTTTTTTTCATCACTCATAAATTCATTCATGCCTTCTGGGATGAAAAATGTGTTTTTCACAAGTTTCCCAAAACAGAGTGAAAGAAAACTTCTCTGGGTAAAGAAAAGGTACCAAAGATATTCTAATTCAGCCTCATGTTGTCTCCCATAGTTATCCAGGAGTTTTCTTGGTCCTTACATTTCTTTTTGTACAGCTGCGCAGCTGCAGAAATAACAAAATCCTCATTTGGGCGGAAAAAAAGCACATTTTCTTCCTAAATTTTGATGTTGTAGAAGAATCCCCAAGCTGAAATGTCTCCCCAGAGATCTTCAAAGTTGCCTGGATGTTGCATATTCAGGGACATCTTAACTTGCTAGTCTTATCTACCAAATGTGTAAAACGTCAATATCCACAAGGAGTATTCCAGTCTCCAACAGAAATCATTGCCAGGTTAAAAAAAGTAGTTTTCAGCATGAAAATTGTGATATGCGTCTCTAGGAATAGTTCAGCAGGGAAGGTACTGATGTCTTCAGATCTATTCAACAGCCAACCAAGTTTACATCTTCATACAGGCTGTTTGCCATCTTGATTGTCATATTTCTTAATCGCTTCATATTGAAAATTAGTCATGACCTTGCTATCATTTACATCCTTGATATTTTCTTGTGATTTGCTGACTTCAAATTAGAGCTGAAAGTTTTCAACGTGCATGACAAAGTTGTAGCCTTCAGCAAAATGTTTCAGCTATGAATTTGTCAAGTAAGAGAAAACAATTTTGACACATTTAGACCCCTTGACCTTTTATGGATGAAAATGAACAAAACACTCAACAGTCTGATGGAAAAGACTACAGAGGGAAGGAAGACTTGGTAGGTCTCTGTTGTCAGTTTACCCAATACATCTTAAGAGAAAAAGGGGAATGACAAAGCCATTTGTAGCCACCTGCAATTCCCGTTTCCAATTCAAGGACATATACAAATTCTACAGATGATCTTGTCGTAGAAGGAAACAGGAATTCATGCTGGAGCCTACTAAACAAGAATAAAACAAACAGTCTGGCCAGGCATGTAGGGTTGTAACAATCCACGTAGGATGATGTTTACTCTCAATAAATGAAAAGTTAGTTACACACATAAATTACATAAATACTTACCTGTACCTGATTGATACCTGAAAGTAGTTAACAGAATTTCCTTAGAATTAAGACAAAGAGCGTAGATTCACAAAATCGTAATGGATTTTTGTTGGGTTTTTTTGTGAGTGGGTTTTCTGGGTTGGGTTTTTTTGGGGGGGTTTTGGGGGTGGTTTTTTTGCTTTGGTTTTGGGTTTTTTTGGTTTTTGGTGGGGTTTTTTTTTGGTGCAAAAATGGTAGTCATATTTATAGACTTAAATTTGCTACACGGCAAAAAAAAAAAAAAAAAAAGAAATTTGTGGCAGAATTTGCATCTGCCATAAGTGAATTTTAAGAAGACCCCAACTCAGATCCCTCTAGTCCTGGAAATGGAGATTGATAGGCATTTTACTCTCAGGCCCCAAGTCAAGGAACCAGTAACCTTGGATATGCTCTGGCATATATTCACCTCAGTTCAGATGTATTTAAACCAGAGCAAAGAAAGACATAACAACATCTGACTTTGCTTACTTAGCTCATTTAAAAATAGCTTAAATAATAGAGCTAGAGAAAATGTTTACCACAGTTACCATGTTTAAATAGGGAGCACTATGCAAAAAACGGTCACTACTTCGGTTTCACAGCAGAGAAAGATATTAGTGCTTACAACAAAGCTGCCTTCCAGGCAAAGGCCAGGGCATTAGGACTTAATAAGGAAAAAAAAAAGGTGCTGGTGGATTCATCTAGGCAGAGAGTAAGAGGCTGAGATGGGCATAGTTCAAAAGAGAGGAGTGGTACAGGTGTGTGCTATACAGAAAGTGAGTTCTTACCGTACATTTGCAATTTTGTGCCAAGTGCTTGTATTACTGATATGGAATATAGTGTGATGTAAATGTGTTTAGAATTTTTGGCTCCTAAAATGAAAGTTTCAGAGAGTCTCAGAGACCTCCCAGGGCATTTGGGCCACACAAAGCTGATGTTTCATATTTACATCACAGGCTGTTATGCCCTGAGAGCTTTCTATGTTGTTTTTAATGAAGAGAACAGACAAAGGCAGCACTGTAAGTCAAATTCCCCTAAAGACAATGTAACTAGGCCAGCTGACACGCTGAGGCCTTGCTGAATAGAGACAAGTGCTGCTCATCCCCCCTGCACACTAAAAGCTGTGTCAAATACCTAAAAGCTTCGTAATGCCCTTGCAGTCTTAATATAGCTCGTGTCTGTGCATGCCCTGTATACTTGTGTTTAATGAGATGGACACTTCAGAAGTTCCAGCTGCTGGAAGATGACATCTACTTTATTTGCAAACTGGGCTTTTAGTTTTCCCAAAAAAGTCAAACCTTCATGAAATTTGGTGTACTTTCAAAGAAATAACTAGAACCACTTCGTGGTAGAAACTTGTCCTCTTGATCCTGCTTGCAAAATATCTAGCGCATGATCCCGACCCTGAAGCTGCTAGTCTCCTTCTAAGGGATTTGTGAGAAAACCAGAAGCAATGTTTGAGAACTTGAACAGCAGGGAGTCTGGTAGGGCTGTCCTGTGTGTGCGTCCATGTGCTGTGTGCAAATGTGCATTTCTCTTTCAGCTGTTCTGAACTGATTAATGAGTTTTCTCAGCTACCAGACAGAATTACTGCTCCAAGACTAAAGATGCTGTTTCAGATCTGTAAGGAACAAAACATGTTGCTGAGACTTACCAGAGCAAATGGAGCAGAGTGCAGAAAGGAGTGCACCCCACTGAGTTCACTTTAGGCGTTTCGTAAAGAGCATTTATTGTGAAAATGGAAATGTACCTTCAAGTCTCTTGGGTTCTGGTTAAAGTCCTGAAGGGTGGGAACTGTGCCCCCATTGTGTTTGCCATCAGCCTCTTTCAAAAACATACATTAGGGGCAGAAACTCTGAAACTAACTCCTTAATTCAAAGTGTGCAGCTCTTACAGGGCTCACGGCAACACGTTGCACACCCTCAGTAGTACAACAGGTATGGTAATGAGCTAGGTGCTGATTTAAAATTGTGTTATGATTTCTATGATTTCACTGTAATCCAAATTGCCGAACTGTAGTTTTCATGGTCAGGCCTGTGCCACGCCATGGCATCATAAGTTCCCAGGTGACCCTAGCTCTAGACGTAGAGCTTCTGCTGATAGCTGCAAAATCTGATGTAACATATGATAGGACCAAAGACAGAGGGTAGATTGGAAGAGATAGAGAGTAAATTTAGATTAGACGTTAGGAGGAACTTCCAACTCAAACTATTTTATGATTCTATAAATGCCCTGGTTAGAATATAAGCAATAAAAGATGCTGAGTATAACCAATGCAACTGAAAAAACTGATTTGGTTCTGTGTCAGTGACCTAACAGAGTGCTACAGAAATGAATCAATACTAAAATTGTGTCTGTTTATGTATGTAGTATTGCATAGAGGATATACTTTACTAACATTCTTGGAGCAATGAGAAAGGGATTTAAACTGCAAAATGGAACTATATATTCAAAATAGATATTAAAAGAAATGGGGGAGTTTCTTTCAAAGGCCTTGGGACAGAGGTGTAAATATGAATAACATCAGCAGGTTAGATGCATTTTAGAACCCAGATTATTGCTGGGCCATGCCTTAAACAAGCAACTTTGAACAATCGGGTTTAGAATCATAGAATTGTTTGAGCTGGAAGAGAAGGGAGTTTTTGCTATAATTAGAAATTGCTTTTTAATTTTTTTTTTAAGTTGTGCATAAGTGATCTATCAGGTTTACTGGGTTTCACAACATACCCTAAAGTTCCACTTTTTAATGCAAGCTGCTGGCTATTTCCTTCTTCATCAAGGTCTATTTTACAATCTTTGCTAATAGTCTTACAATTTTCTTTCCTACCAGGCTCTGATATCACAGGACGTGTGTTCAAGTAAAGCAATTTAGCAGAGAAAAACAGCATTATTAACCTCTGACCAATGTGTAACATTACAGTAACAAAGATATTTGTAGTTGTATTAGTCTAATTTATTTCTACAGTAATGGAATTCTTAAATTTTCTCACTGACAGAGGGTAAGACCTATGCCAACATTTAGTCTGAGATTTTCAGAAAAATGGAGGATAAATTTAGGCTTTGATATATCTTATGACATTCCAATTCATACCCAATATTCACAGCAGTCAAAAATAGCTCCTTAGGAGTACAACAGGATGAGCTCCATAGCAGCTGTCAATATTGTATAGACTAAATGGTCTTGGACAAGGTGACTGTTCATCACCTCCAGCTCTGCACGTATTAAGACTGCTGCCAGTGAAATACACTCAATTTCACTAGGTGACAGCATGCCTCTGGTATGTCAGCAGAAAAACATGAGTATTATATAGAGATATTTTTTTCTCAGATTGGCATGGATTATATTTTGCATCAATAGGTAGCTATTATTTTTAAAGAGATAAATTACTGGAAATGACTCTTAGCAAAAAAACTCAGAGCAGAAAAAAATTAGAGCGGACAATAATTTGATCAGAAAAAAGAGAATTATTGAAATTGGACATTTCCCTTTGACAGAACAATCTCTGGGGATATGGGATTAGAATAATGAGGCACAGCAGTGTGAACTATCCTGTCTTCCAACAATGCTGTGATACTTCCCCCCATGACAGTAGAAGAGCACAAGCATAAAATCACTACACTGTACTCATCAAGAGCACCCTGACAAAACAGTGTGATACCTCAAGGGCAATGCTCCAGGGGTACACAGAGGCTCAGATTCTATTCAGAATACTGATAAGCAGTGCTGCTTAAATTAGTGTCTACAAATATTTTAGCAATTAGGAAGTTTGTTGTGAAAACCTTGGTGTGTGCCTTGGAAATATATGAAACTGAGGAAGATTTGTCAAATTAAATGCTTAGGTTAGGTAACTGACCCTCAGAAAAACAACACAGTGAAGCAGTAGTACCACAGGAGAAAATTATGGTGGCATGTGCAGATAAATAATTACGATCATTCATTACTGTATTATTGCACAGAAAGAAGACATTATTCTAAGGTGTGCTAACAGAGCTGCCATATGAAATATATGTCTGAAAATTTCAGAGATTGGAAAACAATAACTTTTCCATAAAAACTCTGGCTTTGTTCAGTATTGCAACTGAAGAAGGGAGTCAGTCTTCTGTACAGCGAAAATGTGTTCCCCCGTTGTACAAGTGAACAAACACTAAACTATATACTGAAAAGCTATGGAAAAATTTACAGTAAAACTAATCTGAAGATTTCCTAAAGGAGAAATTCCTACTTTTCAGGATATACTTTTTTTTTTGTATACTTTCCTATACTTTCAGTACAACCACAGGAGGTCCCCTTATTTGCAAGGACTGGATGATATTTTTTACTCACACAACAGCACTATATTCGTGGGAAAAGCCACTCTGTATAATAAGAACCGAACTATAGCTCACAACAGTCACTTTCCCAGAGGGGTACACAGTAGCAATGTTTTTAATACCATATAGATCATCATCACAAAGCACTAAATAGCTAGTGACAGACTGTTTTGTCAATAGAGAGATTGTTTGCAAATAGGACAGCTGGAAGCTGACTGTCATTGAGTCAGGAGTCACAGAAAACTTCATAGTGAAAGACAGAATTATAGTCCTTGGTTCTTAATTTAGCCCTTATTCATGAATCACATCCTAAATTGCCTCAAAAATGGAATTTAAAAATCAAATGTGACTGTTAATGGGTATCTCGTTTCAAGCTGCAAATAAACTACATGAGTCTAAAGCAATAAGGTTGCAGTTTAGGTGCAGTGTGAAAAATAGGCCATGATACAGAAAGCCTGAAGTTATCTTTAAATACTTTCAGATGACACAGATCGTAAATTGAATGAGTGTTTTGCTGCGCATGATTGACAGGGCTTTTTCAGAATAATAAAAGTGAAGAATTGGAGAGCTCCATATAATGACCCCCTCTGGAGAACTGACCCAGCTTTTAAGAAATCTCTTTGGGGGTTCTTGGTAATCAGTGGAAATGGGACTTTAGGGAATAAGTTCTCTCCTTTAGCTACTAACAGTGTAAATGTCATGCATGCTTCAGTGACGTGTACAGAGAGTTATGCTAGCTGCTAGTGTCTACCATGCTTTCCTAATAGGAGCCAAGCACCTGGACGAGGATTTGCTTTCTCAATCCCAGGGAGAGTAATTATATTGCTCACTTGCTGGTCAAAATACAATCTTAAATCCTACCTCTGGAAAGTAATGACCACATAGCCATTACAGCTAGCATCTCCATAAATGACATTCAGACAAGGCTTCTTTTGAATCAGGTCAGTTTTCCTTCAGTAGACAGGCCAGCCCTCACCGGATATCTCACATGTCACTCTGTACACAATTGTGTCTGAGCATTATTCAGTACCAGATAGACAAGATACCAGCTCAAGTAAGGGGCAGTGACAAATGAATTGAGCCTGAGGGCCAGCTCCCCTCAGCAGCTGTACTACAGGCAATGAAATCCAAAAGATTCTTCCTATTATTTATCAGGAGTAGGAGACAATGTTTTCACTGTTCTGCTTGTTTTGCATGTTGTTGGAAAGGAGAAGGTCACTTCCTACACAAGAGACTAGGTGGAGATGAGGTTTAGGACGTGAAGTTTCCTTCTGCATTTAACAGCATTAGGAATCCCAGAGTCTCAGTTGAATCTGCTCCATTTTGCTTGGGGCTACAGTAAATGAAGAAATGAGAAAAGACTCAAGAATCTTTGTGGGACTTAAGGTATGTATCAAAACCAGTTTAGAACTCCTGTCTGATATTGTCATAGGCATGTCCACAAAACACAGGTATAATTTAGATGTTGTTCTTATTTCTTACACCTAAACGTAATTCCTTTACTCCTGTAGTGTAGGTACCCTGCCTTATCTAAAAGGATGGCTCACAAATTTTAAGGGCGTTAGTCTCTTAGAAGTATAAACTTCATAATTTCTACAGAGGTTGTGCCAGAGCTATGTGTATTTATTTCTTCTATAAATTTACTGGTTTCTGTAGTGATTGTAAGCACCTAGTACAGCAGGAGCAACAAGTACCTAATTGAAAATACACTTCCTGATTAGAGATTCTCATTAGTACACAAGAATATCAAGTGCACTGTGTGCTGAAGCCAAGCAAGGTAGTTGCGGGTTTCTTAAAAAAAAAAACCCACAATCTTTTAAATAGCTCAGCTGTCGTAGGGTCTGGTTTCTCTATGGTTTATGAACTGCATTTCTACAGCTCGTTTTCACAACACTGCCCATGCTCATGCCAAATGGATCCTAAGTAATTATGCTGTATGTAACAGGCTGCACAGTTGAGGCTATTCCCACAGCAGCAGTCAGTCTACCACATACAGGTATCACAAATTATTTTGCACCTTCTTCATGGTCAGAATGCTGTGTTCCACAGTACCGGATATGCTTTTTTAAGCTCCACTTCATTAAGTGGTTAATAATCTTGTAAAAACAAAACTGCTATCTCTGCAGCTGTAAGGACTGCAAACACAGTAGTACTCAGGAAGTGCTGTAGGAACTAGGAGAAAGTAACCAGAACCAAAATGAAATACATTTATTTTACAATTTCATGGTTTTTGAAAGACGTGTACTGATGACACCTTTAAATAGAGCATTCACACTCCCTAAAACCAAGTACATGTGCATATATTACTGATCCCCAACAGATGTCTGCAAGTTTGATGGAATGAAAGAATTAAGTTTATATTTAGCTTGGAAAAAATATAAAATGCTCGTACATTCACTGATAGCTCAAAGAGAATGGCGAGGCTCCTTTGCCATCCAAAAACAACCAGTTAACAATGTTTGCAGATTTTACAAAGCCTTATTCAGCTGTCCCATTAAAGAGGCCATCTGCTTTTGCAAACTAGATTTAACTCTGTGCCTGGATGTGTGGAAAGAAGAGCAAAAGAGTGAGGGAGAGGAAAGTCTCTTTCTTTTCCTCACTCTTCCTTCCTTTCTGTCTCTCCTTTGCACTCCTTCCCAGCACATCAGATTAGCAATGGTCTGATGGCAGTTCGTACAGGTTACCAAAGGGAGAGGAACAGAAAGGAGCACAGGGCTACAAAACTGTGTTTACAATACACTGATAACTTTAAAAAGAAAAAAAAAGCTGAAATGATGACTGGAGAAGGCAGCAGCATTTAAATGGCATGTCTTGTCAACAACTGGAGCATCAACTACCAGTTGGTATGACCCACCTAATAAGGTACTTGTTATACACTGTCTTCCTCACACATTTACATTAAACATATACAATTAGTTCTTTAAAATTTGTGCTTTTTCCTTAGTAAAAGGCATTGTATGGCTCTACTGCTCAAGATAGGTTCCTGGGAAGCTGCTTTCATTCCTCTAAATCTTCGTTGTTACAATCTTTAAAAATGTGTCATGGGGAAATAGGCTGCTCCCTCCCCATTAGGTTTGCCTGTAGGGCTTGATGTTTTGTCAAGCTTCTGCCCATTCCTTTCCCTAGTCAGGCTGTGGCTCTGTTCAGCCTTGCAACTTTTTATATGTGCTGAGAACATCAAGCCCACGGCATTAGTGTAAAGGGTCTGTGTCTTCTAGGAGAAATAAGACTTGACTGAACATCGAAGACTGATGGATAGAAGGTTGTTCCATTGATACCTAACTTAGCTGTTGACTGTCTGTCTGCATTTTATTTCTAAAATAAATCGGCCAGCTTTTGCTTCCTTGTGTTTTATCCCCTTATACTATCTGTGTCTTTATTTTAGAACATTAAACTTGTCAGCCATCTTCCCTTGTATGCACTGGTTCACTGTGACCAAGTTTTCACCTAAATGTGAAATTTATTTAATGTAAATTAAATAAATGAAACTCGATCAGTATTTATGGGACATATCACTCAGCAGACCTTAGCTGATTCGCCTGAATCACGTTAAATTTACCAATGTGGTTTTGAAATTGAAGACCTCAGAACTGGATGCACTGATTCTTTCAATGGTTCCTGAAACCTTCTCGAAGTGTAATGTCACGGCTTCCTGATTAGGCATCTAATGATCAAGATTGAACCCATAATTTGTATGCATGTAGTTTCTTAGTTTATAGTCTAAGCCCTGCTTGTTTAGAGAAACAGACAGCTCTACAATCTGATGTGACATTGTACACATGGCACAGGCAGGAATAACTGAGCCAGTCTTAGCCTAGGCTGGGTAACAGTGAAAGTTTAAAGAGAGTTGCTCTGCCTAACCATACTTATCTGTCTTTTGAAACCATGATATGGCAACTTCACAGCTTTTGCTAACCGAGCTGGATAGATTACATTTGGCTTTTCCAATTCAACTTGATTTTGAAATGTTACTATCAGAAATAATACTGCCACCACCTAGTCCTCATGCACAACCAGTGAGGCACAGAAATCACTGCAACTCTGTAATTTAGGAGTTAGACAGTAGAAGGATTGCAGAGATGTTCTGCCTACCCCTTAAAAAGAGGCCAAAATGTCCGTAAAACCTTAACACTACCTGTAAAAAATCTAATTTCTCAATCACAAAGTTTTAGTACGCATAAAGGAGCTCCCTGGAAAGAATTGAGTCTTTCACCAAAGCTTTGACAAAGATAATCACCAAAATCAATCAAATAGCTCAATCACCATGTGAATGGTATGATTACAATAGAGAGATGTCATAGGAAGTTGAGAAACTACAAATAAAGCCTTTCAGTGCTTGCCTTTTTTTCCTTAAGTTCATTCCTTTTTACCTTGTCTTCAATGGTTTCTTTGTTTTAGTACCTCTTTGCAATGCACGGTTCTTTTGTGTTTAGTGTGAGAGATTTACAGCTGCTATATGTAAGAAAGCAAAGCTAAGGCTGCACAATAAAGTGCATTGTTAGAAGAAATTTGGATTTGTATTTCAGAACTAAATCATCAGTGCAGAGGTAGGCATTAAGGTCAGTTATCTGATTCTGTGTTGATTTTTTCATTAAGTATTCAGCTCTGGCCAAATCCCCTCTTGGACTCCTTCATTACAAATTCTAATTAGTGAGAAATTTAATGGCCTAACCAGAAAGAGAATAACATTTGGTGATAGAGCTATTGAGGGACTCATGAAATACTTACCTGCCTAACTCAATTCAATATTTCCATCTTGGAAATTCTCTCTCTTCCCTACAGACCTTCATCTTGGAAAGCTGAGGAAGGTCTCCATTCTTGACTGAGCTGCCTAACTTCAAAAAGATTTCCTGATTAAATCATTGCAGGATTGCAAAATTTTGTTCGTGTTTGTATTGACAGTTATAGTAAATCTTTTGCATTAAAACACCAAAACCAGACCTTTGAGATGATGTGTGGGGACACATCTGTGAGAAAGGAACTTAAGCGGGAGCAAGAATTGTGTACAAGTTTTATATATCTCAACGAAATTTACATCCCAGGCTCAGCTGTTAATGTGATGAAATGTTATTGCTGTTTTTTGAAAGGAAGAACTGAAAGTGCCTTAGGTTGTTTTTTGGGTTTTTTAAAATAACTTAGGTCTCCAGCTTTCAGATACGGGATGTTAAATATGAGGAGAAATGCCTCCCTCACATCCTTGCATAAGGCTTTAGGGTAAACCACTATGCCTCTAGTTTCCTAATTGTTAATATCCCACTATAAATCTATAAATCTCTTCCTCAGGGACCTCATTTCAAGGCATACAGGAATCTAGGGAATGTGATTTAGTTTGAGAAACTGGACTGGGACCCACATGCACCTAAAAAGTCTAAGTATGTAATAATGTGAAATTTGAGCAGTGAGTACCGAGCACCTTGCTTGACTCCAGGATTAATTGGTCCTTCTTTTAACAACTACGTAATTATTGATATACTGCTCAGCAGAGTACTGTAGGATAGCTTTTGTCTTTCATGGACCCACTCTTTAACTCTGTTCTATAAAATACTGGTTTGTGGAGCAGGAGAATCTTTTCCTGTAACTCTAGTAAGTGTTTTTGTAAACTTACAGACGATTCTGAAAAGTCGTGTTACTGAAAATATTCTATTCATTTTTACTGTATAATATACTGTATTCAAAGTTGAGAAAAAATGAAAATGAAATTAAAATTTACCCTTACTGTGGTAAAAAAGGTATATAATGTATTGTTAATTTTATAGCAGTAAACACATACAGTTTTCTTTTTAAAAAGGTAATTATTTTCTTGGTTAAATAATTTTATCAATTTTTCGACTTTTCTCTCTAATTTCTTTGTTTCTAAAAAGAAGTTGGAACTTTAATTTGACAAATGTAACAACATTTCTTAAAATATTCTCCTTTTCTAATATACAGTGGCCATCAACGACCTCATGAATGTGATATCACTAAACATAATAATGCTGCTAAGTATGTTTTTAATGTTATACTTCAGGAATGAAACTGCATAAGACAATATTAGTGCCACATATTTCAGCTGACACACTTCCAAATTATACTGACATTTCATTAACTCCAAGTTATTCTTAGAATATGAAATAATCAAGTAGTTCAAAATACTTGATTTATACAGTGTTTGAACAAAACAACTCCTCCCCTGTACTGTTCAAATGAAGATGCTAAAAATTACAACAATCTGTAAGAAAGATTCAGATATTAAAAAATGCTGTAATATGAGATCAAATGTTTAAAAAAATATTGAAATGAATTAGTTTATTATCAGGTAACTATAGAGCACTTTGTACATTTCTCTTACTACATATATTGACAGGAATAAATAAAAATTTCAGTACTATACATCAGGAAATGCTAATGTGTCAGTCCTCAGAGATAAGTCCATCTAACTGACTGAACAAAGTTTTGGAATATAATGACCAAAAGTTGGGATTTTTTAGAAAGTAAAAATTTCAGCTCATGTAAATAAGTATCAGCAAAAAAAGGTATTAATTTCTGATCTTCTAATTTCCCCCATTTATGGCACACCATACTATCCAAGATGAAAAGAGTTGGCATGACTGTAATTTGTTGAGGGACAACAGCAGATAGGTAAGATCAAAGACCAAAAAATTTCATCAGCACCATTGTCCATAATTAACCAAGTCACCAAAGGACAGTCAGAAACTATGTTTAGGTGGTACTATGTTCAGAAGATAAGGTAGTAGGGATTTTTAAAAGGTACTTTAGGGCCAAGGTATTAACTGTGTTGATCAAATGGTGTATCAGCTGCATAACTGACCCAGTTTTTCCTGTGCTTTTTAATATAATATAACATGTTATGCTCTGAAGTGGTGCATAATTTTCTTCAGATTTATGGTAACTGGTAGCCATTTGTTAGATAATCCGATTAAATCTTTTCCTTTCTTGCTTTTTTTTTTTTCTTGTAGAAGAAAAGGCATTTTGGAAAAATTCAATTTTTGTCTTTGAAAATCAGGATGAGCCATTTTGCCAGTATAGAGTAATATAAGAAATACAGTTCACATAAGTAATTTTTGCATGTCTCTTTTTATTTTCTGTAGTGAAATATTATTTAAGTTAGTTCAGACTTGTTTCTTATCTTAGTAACAAACAAGATTATTTTAAGTAAGGTGAGATAAGAAGCCTTCTCTAATTCAAATTAAAATAGCTCCATTCTTAGTGTTTAATTTTTGTCTGCTGATTAAAAGTAAAACAAATTTCATTTTAATGAAACTGCTTTCGATATAACAGTAACTTTTCAGCATGCAACGAGTATTGCTGCAACTGGTTGATCACTATATTATATAGCAATGAAATTATATTTCTTTTATATTTCTATTATATAGATTAGATTATAGTCAAACGGTATTCCTCTTCCAGAGCACACAAAGTAGTCAGGTCAATAACATGACCCAGTCATCATCTTATGTTTATGTCATTTAGAATTGGTTGACACGTTTCTACCTTCTTACTGTCTAAGGTTAAAGACGTTCTGCTAACCTTTCCGTGGGTATTTCCGACTGAGGAATTCAGACACTCTTCATCCAAACAAAAAGAGACTATAGTCCCATATAAGGTCAACAGAGGAAATAGAATCCCCATGAAAGCAACTGTCTCTGAAAGCCTGAGCTTAGTTTACAGCAAAAGTCCGGCTTCTGCTCAGCTTATGTGCCATGCTTGGAATAAGCCTTACTGTTTGGACCAATGTGCAGTCTGAATCTAGCACAAAGTCAAGTCATTCTGAGTTGGCTTATTTTAACTGCTCATCAATTAACAACTTAGTAATAAAAACATATAATCGGTAACTTATTAATTTTAATAATTGATGACTGAAATACAAAAAAATTATTTCATTATTTTTAAGAATTCCTGCCATTGTTTTCAAATTAAAACACTGAAAAAACCCACAATGTGCTTCCTGTAGGATTATGCCAGGGAAAACCTGTAGCAGCAGGTTTAATGAAATTGTTTGGCTTATCCTTTGGCCTGAGAGAAACAATGCAGCATTAGTTTTCATAATGACTATTCTTTTCTGAATCCACTAGTGTTTAAACGTGCCTCTGGGTCTCTTGAAACTGGACCAATACCCAACATCACGAAGCAACTGGAGTCAGCACCTAGGATGAGATTTATCTCTAGGCAGAGTTGGCCAAAGGTCTCAACTGTTTAGACAGAATTAAGAGTTTATTCTGACCCTCTGCACTGTATTAATCTTACCTCGAAGAAAACTTCTCTGTGGTCTTCACATTTCACAAGTGGTATGTATATTTTATTTTAAAAGCCTCATGTGAAGCCTTTATTGTATTTCAGGATTTTCATTTTATTTCCATATTAAAATAATTGATCAAGTTAAATTAATTTAAAACAACCAGAAAACTCTTTTCTGACTTGCAAATGTGCATTCAGTTAAAACAGATCAAGATAATAATGAATCATGTTTGTTAGTATCTAGTAGCAATATCTTGTCAATATCTGCTCAATTGAATGAGAGTTCAGTGCTAATTGTACCTATGATTAAATAAATTACCACTGAATAGCAGCTTATTTTCTCTCTTGAATGCCCAAAAAATGCTCAAAAAACCCCCCTTCCTTCATGGATACATCTATCTGATGTCCTTTAAACTGCACTGTAAGGAAAAAATATACCTACCAACCAACCCACCAACCAACCAACCAACGCCAGTCTGTAAAAAGTATTTCAAGTGATGGCTCCCTTCACTGTCAAAGTGACAACCGATAAAGAATGGCAATGGATATTAATTGCTTTTGCATCCGTTTGGTTTGTCTCAGTTTTCTAACACACGACAGCCTTTGCTACTGTGCTGAGCAATCCAGCAAAAGCCGTGGTACAGCTGTTCCCAAGTGCTGCAGAACCTTTCTTCTGCAGCCAAATGAAGGGGCCATCTTGGCTGTGGCCAGTGGCATGCTTGGCTGCTTGCTTGGCCCCTGGCTGAGGCATACATTTCCCATTCAATTCCACTGATGGAAGGGAAGGCGTAAAACACTCTTTTTCCCTTCATCCACTGCAAACTAACTGAGGGCATTACTCTGCTCACTCAGTCATGTACACTCCAGCCTAGCATGGAATTGTCTCAGCTTGATGCCATTACTTTGTGCGGGTTGATAGAAAGTTGTATTGAGTCTGTAGCTTGAAAAGCACAGCTACATATCTAGAAATACTTTTAAATCCAATATAAACTAGTTATTTTATTAAAACAGGCTTGCACAAAGTTCTATAGCTGACAGAAGAGATAATCAGTACAGGCAAAATACTGCATACTCGCCTAAATAAAATCTTAATGGTTTTCAGCAGAATATTTACAGTGCCACAGAGTAAAACTCAGAGTTAAAAGTAGGAGTGGCTTGGTCCAAAACTAGCTTCTGAATAATGGACTGCAAACTCCATGAGCCATTATATTATGCTTCATGTAGCCATAAGGAAACAGGGAGAAAAAATTAGAGAAGGAAAGGATAATCTGGAAGAAAGTTATTTCACCAGGAACTGGAGTAAAAGAGTCCTTTGCAAAGCAACTACTGTTGCTGTTGAGGTGACAGGAACACTTGCATTCGCTCTTTATATTTAATCACGTTCTTTGAGGTAGGTATCCTAAGAGGTATGGAAATACACAAAAAGTGAATAAAAGGAACAAGTCTTCTTTGTATCATGACTGTATAATATTAAGGACATTGGAGAAAATCAGAATAAAGGACTTTGGAGTAAGTTTATTTAGCAAAAAGGAAAGCAAGTGAGCATGAAAAAAAGTCTTGGCATAAGGTTTTGTTACCCTTAAAGATAACTTTAACATGTATAGACATGAGCATGAGAAAGAAGATGATAAGGAGGATTTCGAAGGGAACTTAAAAATGACCTGCAGCAGGTATAAGCAAACACAACTATAATGAAAATTTCTTTGGAGATTTCAAAGATAAGTACGAGAAAATAATGCATCTTGTTTACTATGTACTGAAACATTTTGCCATGTTACAGATATGATGGACATCTGGTGTGACAAAGTGCTTGACAGAAGCTGAAAACAAGCTGACACTTGAACTGAAGGGCAAAATAATCACCTTATCTTGTTGCTTGAGCTTGTACAAGCCTTTTATTTTGTTATGGACTGAAAAATTCTTGTTTGCCTGCTTGTTTGCTTTCTCAGTGAGAAATAGAGTGTGAAAAAATAGGTTAGAAGCAATGCCAAGTGCACAGGCTGTTCAGTCCTCACAGTCACATCTCATGTGACTTTCAGAATTAGCTCTGCTTGCAGTGTATGAAAGACTAAGTGCCGCTACAGCACAGCACAGCCACCATAACACTATACAATGAAGTACTACTATTTACTTGTCACACCAATTTTGGAACAATTTCTTTGGAAGCAGTAGAAAAACAGTGCCTTTAATGAGACCAAGATCAAATCTTGCTGCAGTAGTTTTCGTGACTAGCCCTGTGCATTTTGCATTTGAGAAGACGGGTGACATTGTGAAATGCTGAGGAGGTTTGGGTAGACAAATACCATGCCTGAGACCTGTCGCAGTCGAGGCGGACGCACGACACACTAATTCTAACATAAAGTGCAGGCAAAAAGCGTTTATTCTAAAAGCCAGTGTCATATATATGCACGTATGTATGTTTGTCATTCGTGTTAGTTGTCTGTTGGTTGCTTAACCACTACAATAGATTCATTGGCTATTTTAACTACACCGTATTATCATTAGTTATCTACAACACAGGCATCCCAAGAATCCAAACAAATGCCAGCTGCAGCTGTGTTGCCATTTCCTCCATCCACTGTTTTGAATTTCTTGCTTTCCTTGATTAAGTTTCTCACAGGTAGAAATGGACTGTGCTGAGACCAATGTCAGACTCAGACTCAGACAAGCTTACTGACCTGATGTTAATTCCCACAGAGACCTGTCTAGTAAGTCACTTCCAGGAAGCTCTCCCCCACTGAAATTCTCTAAGAATAAAATTCAAATAACCATTTTAGCCCAATTTTCTGTTTAACTTCATGACAGGGCAAGCATCATGAAGGCAGAGGATAAACTAAGTATTACCACATCCAAATACAGAGACAAAAAAGGTCTGATTTTCCTTTTTTTACATGAAAATAAATTGAAAAATTACACAGAAATAAAAGGAATCATGGAAATGAAAAGTTGTGTAAGGAGAATGAAAGAGTTTAATTTTGATAGGGCATAGTTGTTTTGCTATTGACCCAGTCTTCAAACTGAATGTAATGGCTGTATAACCGATTAAAATTATACACTCTGCTCTCCATTTTTTTGCTAGATGCCTCCTGGATATTTGTCTTCCTGAAGTTTTGCCATGCCACCTGTTACCTGAATGTTCAAGTGCATCATGTTTCTCATCCACGACAGTAGCTTGCAATCCACTAAGAATGTGTAAGCAGTCTAAATTTTCAAGATGGTACAAGTACTTCATTTGGTTCAGTTTCTAGAAAAGGTATGACAAGTATATCTTTTTGCCTCTCTTCTTTCTCCATTCAAGAAAAAGGAATAATCAAACTGCTGGGAATTTTCTCTGTGTTTTGTAAACATTCCAAATGTTTTCGCCTAGTACATACTGCTATCTAATAAAAATAAATCTGTTTTATAAATAATATGGATAAATATTCTGGACACACTTTTCTGTGGGTCTAGAAAAACTTTCATTTATTTATTCTTCACTTCTATTTTAATGTCAAGAAAATCATTTAATCACCCAATTACATAATACATTTTCATTTTCTAAATACCGTGCAAAAGATCTATTGCAGTCTTCATTGACTGTCACCTTTAGTAACACATCACCTCAAAACCGAAAAGGCTCAGACAGTGCCTCAGTTGCATTCTCTAAACTGATGCCAGCCATCTTCAATGTGTTTTCTTTCCCAAGGGAAAACGCCCAGTCCAGATGTCCTGGTTTTCTGGGGGGTGAGGGTAGTGGTTGCCCCCCTTTGTCTGAATGTGCCTGTGCCTCCCAGGGGCAGTGTCTGAGGGAATGTCTGTGCAGTGGTACATCAAGCTGTGTTGCATCCATCCACAAGGGAAAAGCATATTTGCTCGATGCATTCTGCTGGTCATCCAGCAGCTATGGACCTAACTCTGCTGCCGTTCAAAATGGAAATCATCAAATGTACCTCAACTTTAATAAGGAAAAAAAAAAGCATTTGTTAGACAGCACTTTTCAATTCCAAACTGCAAATGGACATCGTTCTCATTTCAGTCACATAATTTCTCTCTACCATGAGTTCATAGCATTCATTCAAAACACTTGCCCTGTCTTGTACATTGAAAAAAAAAAAAAAAAGGTGACTGATCTGATTTAATAAGAGCAAGAATAGAGGGATGATCATACAGTTTAAGCAGCCAGATGGATATCTACAATCCATGATTGTCAAAGAGACCACAAACTGATAAACACTGCCCTGGATTACTGTAATTAATTTGCAATGTGATTTGCAATATTCTGTGATTGTCCTTTGCTAATGCATTTGAGAGAGAAGGGTAACCCTTGGGCCAGCTGGCCTGTGCTCATGCTTGTCAGTGAGAGCAGCCTGGAGCCAGCTAGGTCTCATAATTCTTGGTCTAGGACTTCTGCAGGACCTTTCTAGCTCTTGGACACTCTGTATTCTCTGAGTGGTGGGAGTGGGTTTTCTAAGGTCAGAGTTTACCAGATGATGATAAGGCAGTGTCACAGCCCTGACCATGGGCTTTTGTAGCCTGAGTGTGCAGGCAGGTGCTTCACTTCTGCACGTGAGCCTGTAGTAGTAGGCTGTGAGGGAGTGATAATATTGAACTTATTGCTGGAAGGGTATCTCCCACAGAAGGAGCCTGAACAATTTCCACTGTGTTTATCTGCACTGGTTCTCTTGAGCAGATCCTAGTGAGAAATAATGGAAAAGGCAGAAGGAAGCCATTCACATAGGAAGGGTGATCAGAAGGCTGAGGTACCTGTTACAAAGCAGAAAGGAAACCACACTCTTACGATAAATGCATAAGGGTAGGTAATAAAATAACAGATGTTTTGCTCAGTTTCGGCTGCATAAAAATCTGTTATACATTTCTTTCTGTACAATTGTCTATAAACTAAAAAGAAATTGTATTTTACTTAATATAAGATGGGATAGGGTTCTTGGGAGTACAGCTCAATCTGTAAAGTGACCCAGAATACATGCATCATCATTTCACTAACTCTTCCTTCTGCAGGAGATCTATCATATCTGAAAGATCTTTATGCATGCTTCTAAGACCTAAACTTCATAGCCTTTCAGGGGAGTGACACAGCAATTCTTTAGGAAAAAATAAAATGAAAATTAACCAAATATAGACAGTTTTGATAGCGCTTGAGGTGAAATTCTTCTCAGTCTCACTCTGTCATCATTTACTGGGATTTTCACCGCCTTTCACAAAAATAACCAAGCACTAAAAAATAGTTACAGAAAGAATAATTGCCAAAAAGGTCATAGAACATTGTATGATATTTTCCCATGGAGATGCGAAAGGGATTTTTCAGAGATGTGCTGGATGCCTAAATAATAACTAAGAACAGAAAACTTCACTTGTTTAAGTTAAACTGAAACAAAAATGATGGGGAATTACTGCAGCCCTGTTTCCTTTAAGAATTAACTAAGTAGAATCATAGACTCTTCCTAAGAATCATAGAATCTTCCTAAGACTGCCTTTAAAATCTACAAATAGTAAAATTGAAAGTTAGGGCACAAACTTTCTGTTTTTTCTTTACCCATTTCTGGTATGGTTTTTAATGAAATTTCTAAGAGGCTGTTAAATCGTACCTTCATTGGCATTAATATATACATAGAGTTGAAGAACCAGAAATCATTAATAAATAGCTGGAACTATAAGAAACAGCACTGTCCTGAGCAAAACACGATTCCTCATGATAAAACAGATTTTATTTAAATTATGACATTGCTAGTTGATACTAGCAGTGGAAAAAACGACAGAACGTTGTTATTGTCTATGCTTTGTTTCTCTTTACCAAAGATGCTAAAACACATTAGCCACACTATTTCCATGGTTCAGATACAAAATGTTATGGAATTTATGGGGCAGAAAATAATGCAGTAAAATGTTAGAAATGTTGTTTTCTGCCTCCTGTGCTCAAATCTGGTGCCAAGTTTTAGCTTTTAGTAATCAATTAGGCTTGAAAAAGCATTATTCATATTTCTCTGATTGCCATGTAGCTGATTTCTACAAGTTCATTTTCAAATAAATACTGATGTTCTTGCATCTATTCTGTTTAATGTTTTTGTTGTGTTGTATTTTTATGGTTCCAGGTGTATCTGGAATCTTGATTATACTTCTGTGCTTTCTTCTAATTTTGTGAGGTTTTTTTTCTTTCAAAAAGTTCCAAACTGTAAGCCCAAAGTGACCTCCTCTAGCAGCAAAAATAATTTTCATTCTCATTCACTTCAAGTTGCCAGAAACACAATTTCTATCAATTATTTTCCTTCCAGTGTTTCCATTTTGTTTTGGCTTCTTTTCTGCCATTGATTTTGAGAGAGAGGAGGAAATATCTCAGGAATTGCTTTAATTCTCTAAACATGCTCTTTTCACCAGTGGGAAAATTTTGGCTCAGATGGATATACATGTGAATAGTTAGTGAAAGAGCATTTGCTTCATAGTGTCTTTAAGCTGAAACAGAACTGTAGAAGTAAATCTAGAACAACCCATAGACCCAACCCTTCTTCATGTCCATACTAAAAAGCACCTGATAGCCAACAACACAGTAGGAGAAACTGGCAATATCAGAAAAATGTTTGTATTTCTTTACTAGGTCTTTGGTTAAAGATTTTCTTTATAGTGTACAAAAATAGCTCCTCATTGCATTTATAAGGTTCTAAATAAAAGTTGACTTGACTTCCTTGTGGTCTTTTTTTGCTGCTCACAAAGACCTGGTGTCCCTAGGAACCGGGTTAGTTGGCAGAGCAGAAGAGCTAGAAGAACCACATTACAGCAGTATGAAAAGATCTCCCACCACTCACTAGTGCTGGTGTTGTCATGAAATGTGCTTGGAAAAAGGCCGTAATTCAATGATGTTGGAATTCCAGACAATATGGCAAGGAGATCTCCCACCTCCCAAGAACGGCTACGATGACCACTATGAAAAAGTCAGCAAGAGTTGCAGTGTTGTTTTGTGGGGAAAGAACAGCAATTTTGTATGGAAGTTGAATCTTTGGCTTTCAAGGCCATAAGTAATGCCATGCAGCTGAGGAAACAACTGCAGCACCCCAGCAATGCAGAAACAGCAATTTTTGTTCTGGTCTATTCCCAGATGCCCAGGGGTACCAGAAGGTTTTTGTACATTTTAAGCTACTTAGTCTGCAACTTCATTATGGTTTTCAAATAGAACAGAGTGTTAATTGTGGCAATGTCATATCAGAGATATTGGCTGCCCATGAATGCAGAATCCAATCTTCCCATTGCAGATTGCATTCCTCACTTATTGCAAGCAAATAATTTCTTCCTCTTCTGCACTCCGATTCTCTAAGGTCTGCTGGGACTCAGCCCTTTCTTGTACTTCTTCATTTCCCTCACTAAATGATTTTCAAATGTAGTGCAGTACAGCATGCAAATACATGGAAAAAGTTGTTGTCAAATGACTATATTCACCTAGGGAAAAAGTCCACCATAAATTTCTCTACAGGTTACTTTATTTTTAATATTTCTCCCTGTAAATACAGTGCCCCAAGATTGAGGCAGCTAGAAGCAATGAAATGTATTTTTCATACTCTCACTTTTCATTTCAATGTATCAAGCAGCTCTTTAAACTCTTATTTTAAACTATTATGTCTTATTTTAGAAAGCCTTTATAATAATGGTGAATAATTAGAACCCAAAGTGCTTTCTATTTGTAAATGAAAATAAATGCTTAGCCCGTCTTGGAGAAGCCACTTAAAGCATTCTTTTTTAAAAGTCATCAATTTTGGTTTGTACTACTAGTTTCTTTTATTTTGCTCAAAGTATATTCCCATAATTCAAAATGCTGAATAATTGAAAGTGCTACTGTAGGAGAAATGGTATGCAAAGAGTATGCATATATGTATGAAAGAACAGGAATATAATTTTTCATTTCTATTATACTCTTTCTTGCTAATGGACGAGCAGAGAAATGAAGGGCCTGATACAATTGTTGTATTCCGACTTTAATCCCTACTATCCATGTACTTTGGGCATTTGTAATATCTTGGGGTGTGAGAAGTGCCAAAGCTCATGGCCAAAAGTTAAAAAAAAAAAAAAAAAGACAATAAAGTGCTGAAGTGAAAACAGTCTTTAGAAGAAAGGTCATCAGGAGACAAATTATCCATTGGTAATTGAATGAATGCATGGAGGCATTAAAGAACAGATTTAAATGTGCTGTAGGCATAGCTTGTCAAATAAGCACTGTCACGTTTAGTGGAAAGAGGCTGGACTCTGATCTGCCACACTGAGGAATAAGCCAGCAGGAACATATAAATCTTTCAGCAATATCTGCTGGACACTGCTGAAATCCTAGGACAGGTTCCCTACCCTTGGCCTCAGTGCTGTTAGCTCTGGGAGCAGGCTTTCCCACACACACAACCCGGAGGCCTGTTTTGAGTCCCCATTTCTTATGGGACAGACAAGCAACTTGATATCATGACCAAACTCATTGCTTTTATGAAGTAAAATTGAGAATATTTACTTCCTTCCGGGCTTGTACTAGGACAGCGCTAACAATTCAGAGCTTCTGGAAGAAACCTATGCTATCCAGGTATCAACATCATCCTCAAAGCTGTATGGGAAGTAAACTAAATCATATTAATTATTAAGGGAAATCCCCCTATAATTCCCTGAAATAACAAGGCATTTAACTAAGTATAGACCAACAAAAAATAGAGTGATAATCAGAGATAGATAGCTAGCTATGTAATGTTTAGAGAAATGCACAAAATTTAATTTTTTTAACCTAAGAATAGTAAATGTTCTGAAATCTAGGGTAAAAACCATGTGAAAGCCAAAAATCTGCATTTGACCTTGCTCACAAGAGCAAGAATAGAATTGGTATCTTGGTACCTGAAAATAAAAATAAGGTTTGGGTTTACAATGAAAGTTATTTTAAGATATACAACGAAAAACCACAGTGTGGAATAACAGCATAAACAATTTGTACGATATCTGTAAGGAAAATTTAATGATACAATTTTGCATTTTCCATGTCTCTTTTCTTTAAGAAGTTTGTAGTTAACATATGATCAGATCATTGCTGAAGCAGAAATTTTCTTCCAAGAACCAGTGTAAGAAACGTTATGCTACAGGAAAGTTATGAAGTACTGTAGAAATGGTACAGCAGTAGAAATAAAGTTGTCACTGTAAGATTTATTGTTCTAATCTAGGAGAAGCTACAGCTTGTAAAAGCCAAATTAAAATAAGCACCTACGTCCAGTGCAGCATTAGACATCTCAGTTCTCCAAACATAGACAGGTAACACAGATTCCCCCTTCAGCAGCTGTTCCTCCAGGGTATCCAGCCCCTCAGCACACTGGCTTCTGTAAATCCATTCAGTTTTTCACTTTTCTGCATTATTGGGGGTCAAATGCCAAAAAATGGTTTGTGAATTGCTTGTGGGCATTTCCATGTCCATGCTTTGGTGTGGTCATGGCCAGCATTACCATGCCTAAATTCAACTGGTGACTTTAACACCTGCTTCTCACACTTGTTGCTCTGTTTGTTCACACAGCTACATGAAAATAGTTCTAAAGAAAATATATGAGCATATATATATATATATAAAATCTGGTCTTCAAAAAACATTTGGCTGTGTACATATGTTATCTTAGCTGTACTATTTTTTTCTTAAAAGGAATTCGCTAGGTAGGTTGACAGGTTTCAAAGCAGGAAAAAAGAAACCTAAAACCATGGTAATTTGTAGCTCAATTCTGTTCTCTTAGGATGACAGTCTTTTCCTAACAAAGAACAAGAATGGGATCTTTTTTCTCCAGATGTACCTTCCTGCGTAGAGCTCTGAGATAAAGAGATTTACTTTTATGGGGTGCCAAAGACACATTCTAGCTTCACTAATGGTCCCACAGTACTTTAGTGAGACATTAAAAGCACAGTTGTAGTAGGAAACTGCTTTGCCTTTTATCATCCTAGTTATTGTATTTTTAAGGTACACAATAGTTTAGCTCTGCTAGTCTCCTTAAAGACAAGGAAGGAATATAAAAAATAATAAAATATAAACACAGCTTCATGAAAATACACACCAAAGGCAAAAATCAGAAATGCTAAAAATGAAAGTACACCTAGAGTCCCTACCAGCAGTCAGTCCTACACAAAAACAGAGTGCATAGTCATTTCTCAGAAAACTATTTTGAAAGCATGTTTCATCAATGGACATTTTAAAGGATTTGCAAGTTGTTAAAGATCATGGGTAATAACCACAGTTGGGATTACTTGTGCACTTGGAAGTAATTTGTCTATGTCCTAAAATAGTCTCAATTCTCTCTAAGAATTGGTTTTTTATTTAACCAATTTTACACATTCATAGTAAGATCTGTGATGTAAAGGTTTAAAAAATATTGAATAGCTCAATCACCCCTGCCTAAAAATTATTGCCTTTTATACTTTCTATTAATGAAATTTATTTGAGATGAAAAACATTTGGTAATATTAAGCTTAACAATACTAATCTTGAAAGTTAGAAGACAATACAGATTTACAAGAGTGAATACTATATAAATTGCATATAAATTTGGGTTCTGGTATTGAAATGATATAATTTTAATATTTTAGTATTGATTTAGTTGATTTGAAACCCTTTGTATACATACTTAAATGTATTTAAATACATTCTGGTATTTATTTTTACAAATTTTAAGAAATATTTAGAAATCTCACTTTTTTTTATCAAACCAATGCAAGATTATCACAATGAGACTACTGAACTGAAATAATTAGGACAAAACCAGTAATTTCTTGCTTTCTGCTATTACTTTTCTGCAGGCAGTTTTCTATAAAGTGGTAAACTCAAGGTAACATGGTAATGAATGCAGGCATGTACATAAAAAGCAAGACAGAAATATCCCATGACTACTTTTAAAACTTTAGAGGTGGTAAGGTTTTGGAAAACACTTTAAAAGTCTCAAATTGATTCTTTCTATATTTTCCTTAAGCTTAGACAAATTTCAACCCTTCTTATGAAATTATTTTTTTCACATTTTTTGTGTAAGTGTTAATTAGGCACTTATTCACAGTTTATTGTTAAGGGGAAATGACAACTAAGCAGTTTCACTGCTTCAGAAACTTTCAGTCAGTGACAGTATTAAACATAAAAACTCTACAGAGAGAACACACTTCTGTGTTATACAACTAGCATTAAGACTACAGGTACTACTAGCAGCATCCAGTTTAATTCCCAAGATAGATCACATTACCATTTACTCCTCCATCCCAGATATATGGGCTAAGACTGACAAATCAAATAGTCTGTAACTTAATAAGGACTTCCGGACCCAAAGCCATTAAGATTGTTAAAAATGGAAATGTCTCATAACCTTGCTGTGACATTGTAATGACTGGAGCAGCTACACATCACTGTAATCAAATGTTTTAGGTGCCTTTTTCTTCTGTTATTGAATTTCCAACAATGTAATTTCAGTGGACGGGGTCTGCCGTAGCTATGTCAAGAGATTTTGAATAATGTCCAAATGGTATAGTTTAAATGTCAAGAAGCAGGATATTCACAACTAATTCTACTATTCTCCCAGACTTTTGTCAGCAAATGTCCTATGATAAATACACTGCATTCTTTAAAAATCATTGAGGTAAAGAACAGGATCATCTGGTTTCCAAGTTTCTGAGATTTGGGTATATATGTTAGGTAGGAAACTTCATTCTTCTGAAACTTTCTCAATGCATATGAAAAAGTGCATTAATGCTTTTCCTTTTTAATTTAGGATAAATTCTGTTTTCTCTAATCTGGGAGTCTGGAGAGCAGATTATTGGCTCAGAGAATAAAATGGCACTTTAAAAAGAAAATAAACTAGTATAAAAATAATATCAATAAGAAATATAGGAAGAGTGAGTGATCACCTGCTTCATCTCTGCAAGAAAAAAGACTTTCTAGTTCTGGCAGGCTCTCCAATCATGCAAGTGTATTATTTTTATGAAAGACATTCTTTTTTGAAAGGTGCCAGCAGTGGCAGGCAGTTTTCTATATCACCTTAACAACACTCCATTTTAAGATTGGGAGTACACAAGAAAATCTAATGTTCGGTTTTTTTACATCACTTACAACTATAGCTAGGACATCTATTTTCAGAGAACAGGTTTGACACTACAAATAAGGCCATTTTCCTTAATTGTATCTGCAGTTTGGTGCATCCACTTTTATTTATGGTTATTAGTTATAATTTTTGGAAGAACATTGAACGTCACCATGTTACTGGGAACACACTGCTTTAATTTTGCTTTTATCAAATGAAATAAATAATTTGTTAGTGTTATTTTGTGCAGAACAATAGCCAGAAATGAACCTGAAAATATGAATTTCATTCATGGGAACTGAAATGAGAATGGCAGGATTTGGGTAGAGATTTAAGACAGCAGAAATGACACAAGAGAATCAAGACCAGCAGACACTAGGAAATATTGATGTAAATTCTTTATCGCTGGTGACCTTTCATCCATATCCAGCAAGAAGAGGCATCAAAGAACAAGAAATACAGCAGTAGCTGAAACAGAGAGAACGTGATGGAAAAATACAGGCAGTGTCCAGTTAGATACAAATGAATGAGGCAACTGTCTCTCTGCTGGACTGAGTGGCCAACAGGGTTATCCCACTACTGCTGCTATACTGCAACACCTTCTTAGTCGTGCTTCTGTTTTGGGTTAGCATTGAAGCTGTGCACTATAGCCTTGGAATAACTCGCGAGAGTGACAAAATCCTTAAATTCTGAAAGGTGGCCAAAATGAGAGATTTTTACATTCATAAGTATCCACCTACAATATCATTTTAAACAAAACTAGTTGCTTGTTGTGAAGAACGACTAGGGGCCATGAAATGAGGGACCAAGGACATGTATTAGTCACGTTCAAGTGTCTGACATAACTGCGGGCAGGCACTGCAGTCTTGCCAGGCAACAACTTTGTGGGCTCTCAGGAACTTTTGTGAAGTTAGAAGATCAGGGTTTCCCAGTGTATGCAGAAAAAAAGCATTGGAAACTTATCAGGTAGTGACAAAGAGAGAGTGAAAAAGTCCTCAAACAACACAGAATCGCCTGCCAGCTCAGAGAGGAAACTGAGCATATAGGTGTGGGACACATTTTGCGCAGGAAAGAGAAGTCCCAAGAAAATCTGTCCTTTCCTTTCTCCCGTTCTCTTCATTCTCAGCCATACTCAGACCCTCACCCTCCTCCCTTTGTCATTCTCACAAAACTATATTATTTTGGGGCACTGCAAAACAAAGCACTCAGCTGATCTAAATAAATACATTTGGATTTTTTTTTTTTTAAAGCACAGATCATTTCAATTACACTTTATATCACAATCCCTGAAAAGTTACATTAGTACAACATACACAGTAATACAGTGAACAACAGTTGAGAGAGGCAATGATGGAACAGGCTGCCTAGAGAAGTGGTAGATGTTCCATGTCTGAAAACACTCCAGGTCAGGTTGGATGGATCATTGAAAAACCCAATCTAGTTGATGGTGTCCCTCCTCATCACAGAACTGTTGCAACTTTCAAAAGTCCCTTCCAACCCAAACCAATTCTGCAATTCTATGACAAAAAGCAGAATAGAGAGGGCAGAAAATTTTCAAGCTATCTTCATTTCTGAAGGTTAAAATGCTCCATTTTTAATGTTTTCTATGCTATTTGCCATCTAGCAATAAAGAGGTAATGTTTTAATAGCTTCCAGTATACAACATATGCAGATGACTCTCAAGTACCCATGAATGCCTGAGTATCAAACCTTTGAATTAGTTGACCCAAATGAACTAAACGGCAGCAGAGAAACATCAGTGCTGAAATGCATTATGCATTATGTTTTAATTTTTGTACCAAATGGAGTACAGTGTGAGATTCCTTTTTCTTAAAACCTGATACTGTACATAATATCACATATTTTAGGGTAGGTTTCCGAAGTTAATCTCTTTACTAGGAGAAATTATTAAGAAAAAATATGACATCCTCCCAATAATTAATTTTAATTTACCTCCAATTAGTTTTTCTCTGGAACTAACTGTCATCATGTGAAATAATTGTAGTATCTTGGCACATAACCATGTGTTTAACTGTGAATTTTGTAAACACAAATCATATTATCCACTATCAAATTGGACACATTTTCTTTCTGTGAAACATAGTGTTTACATCATGCTAACAAACTGAATTTGAATAGTTTTGACTTTACAGAACTTAAATGTACAATCAAGCGGAGATTATGAAATGAAAAATACATATTTTAAAATATATGTCATTTCTTTAAAATAGATGGTGTGTTCATAGAGCAATTTAATAATTTTTCCCAGTCATTCATGTAACCTGCCTAGGCAAATATTTTTTAAAATAAATAAAATATATATACATATATTTAAAAATCATACTGAGAACTACAGCATTGATGAAAAACATTACAGGAAAGAATCCCTACATGTAATAGTGATTATATGCAAGACTGTAGAACAAAAGTCTGGTACAGGTAGTTATTAATAAATTTTTCCTGTCAAAATCCTGGGCTCTCTAGCACTTGTGCTTTAATAATTTCTGCTATGCAAGCATGAGCAATGAAAGTATGTATGAGCAATTCAATGGGTGTTGACAATTAATGCCATGGACACCAGTCCGTCCACAACTTCTCTCTAGTGCTAGCATACAGAAAGTAAATGAAGTGGGGGACCAGAGCTAACATCCCACACCTAGTTACATTTCTTGCTTCACACTCAAAGGAGCCCTTTCCTATATATGTGTATTTTTTCCATGACAGGTGCAAAAGAAATGGAAGTTCAATGTTGTATTTGTCCAGGCTTTTTGTTTCGTGAATTACTGCCTTCGAAAAAATAATCTTGATAAAACGTAATGATCTTTAGAAAAAAAAATCTTTTGCTGTGGCCCAAACAATAATGCTTTCTACTATCACTATTACCTCCAGTAGGAAGCCAGGCACTCAGACAGATTTTTCTGTAACGTATTTACTTTGATTAAATATCATTTAAACAAAGAAAAAAAATTAAAAGGTGACGGATGGACCCGCATCTATTATATATAAATAGTTCATCAGTTTATAACAATATCTAATGAAGTGATGAAATGTTCTTACCGGGAGTGGCTTGTCCTTTTTATCCTAAAGTAAACCATAGTGCTTGTACTTCAGTTTTCCACATATGTATTTAAGTCTGAAAGAACAGAAGGCAGTAATAGATGGGCCAGCAATCTCATGCTTTTTTACTGATGGCTAGAGTGCCCTGCAGTCTCCCTTCTTTATGATTTTTAAGCACAGGAGTTCATTCATAAGATTTTTGAGTCACTCTTCAATTCCAAAGTGTACTCTTAAGGGAAATATGTGCACGCTCCTCTATGAGTGAGCCTCAGTTTAAGGACTCCACAAGAGACTAACAGGAAACTAACTGGATCTATTCTTTGTATTCATATTATTCAGAACTGCATAGATGATTTAGCAGAACATCTGTAGTTTTACTAAAGCACAGAACTCATCTAGATAGCAAAATTTTCAGTTACTCATCACAGTCACAGTGTTGGATTCATCATGTGCACTCTGCGTACTGTTGCAGGTTCAAACCACAAACTTATGAGAGGAATGGAACACCTCTCCTGTGAGGAGCAGCTAGGAGAGTTGGAGTTGCTCAGCTTAGAGAAGAGAAGGCTCCCGGGAGACCTTTTTATGGCCTTCCAATACCTTAAAGAGATTTACAATAAAGGTGGGGACAGACCTTTCAGTTATGCCTGTAGCAGTAGGACAAGCGATATTTATCTTAAACTGAAAGAGGGTAGGTTCAGACTGGGTATGAGGAAGAAATTTTTTTACCATGAGGGTGGGTAAACGCCTAGGGCATGTTGTCAAGAGAGGCTGTAGATGCCTCATCCCTNAAATTTTCAGTTACTCATCACAGTCACAGTGTTGGATCCATCATGTGCACTCTGCGGACTGTTGCAGTTTCAAACCACAAACTTATAATAGGAATGGAACACCTCTCCTGTGAGGAACAGCTAGGAGAGTTGGAGTTGCTCAGCTTAGAGAAGAGAAGGCTCCCAGGAGACCTTTTTATGGCCTTCCAATACCTTAAAGAGATTTACAATAAAGGTGGGGACAGACCTTTCAGTTATGCCTGTAGCAGTAGGACAAGCGATATTTATCTTAAACTGAAAGAGGGTAGGTTCAGACTAGGTATGAGTGTTGCTTTGGTTTTTCACTGCATGCCTTATTCGCGTTAGCAGTGAAGGACTTTCTCATAAGTTGTAAGATAAACAATGCCCATGTTTTTGTAACTAATCTTTTCTAAGCTGTACTTTCAGAATTGTTTTGCATTCCTTCTCCAGAGGCGGAGGAAGGTGATAGACTGAATTTATATCCTATCAATTTGGAGAGGCTTAACCTCTTCATCCAATTGTTGATTGTCTGTACATATGTATATAAGTGTGAAAATAAACGAGGGGCCAGGCTTTTGCCCGTTGGCCCGAAACCTTGGCGTGTGAATGAAACCTGCGTCCGTGCCTGATTGTTAGTGTCGATCCGCGACATATGAGGAAGAAATTTTTTTACCATGAGGGTGGGTAAACGCCTAGGGCATGTTGTCAAGAGAGGCTGTAGATGCCTCATCCCTGGAAACAACCCCTTTGGATTTTTTTTTAAACAAGAGTAATTTGAATGACATTTTATAGCACAATGCCCCAAACAGTTGTGCTAGTACAACATACACAGCAACGCCAATGAACAACAGCAAAGAAGCTGTGGTTGCCCAGAGAGGTGGCAGACGACCCACTCCTGGAAACATTCCAAGGCAGGTTGAACAGCACTTTAAGCAAACTGATCTTTTTGAAGATGTCCCTGCTTACTGCAAAGGGTTGGACTAGATGACCTCTAAAGGTCACTTCCAAACCAAACTATTCCATGATTCTATGAAGTTCAGTCCAAATCAGTAGGAGATGTGGCAAGATTTTGTTTATGTCTCTCAATCTACATGCTGTGCTGTGAAAATTTTATTTAAGGAGCATTTGAGTAATTTTCTTCTTTCCTATTTTTTTAATTTTTTTTTTAAATTAAGGATGACACCTAGTACATACAGGAAAAAACAGGAAGAAAACTAGGAAAAAACACTTTGGAAGAAACAAGAACAGCGCGTACACTACAGATCAGGAGAGGAAGGCAGAGAGAGGGGGAGAAGGAATACAAACCTCCAAAACCTTCCACCCACCCCAACAGCTTAATATGTATCTCACACCCTGACATCTTTGCCAAGCAATGCACAATTGATCCCAACAACTCCTTCCAGGAATTAATTGAACCCACATTTTCTGCCTTTGAAGCCAGCACCTTAAATGCTAAGTAAAGAGTGGAAATCTAAAAACTAGTAATTACGTTATACTAAATGCCCATGACCTGAGTATTATCAAAAGATTAAGCTCACTTAGAGAGCATGATGACAGCTTTAGGGTCCTTGTCAGCCTTAGCTGGAAAATTATCATGGAGCTAAGGCAGCACATTGAGTCAGTCCTGGATACATTAAAAATTACAGGTGTAGGATTCCAGGGAACCATGGAGCTGAACTAAATGCTGCCTAAGGCATGCTGGACCCTCCAGTTTTACTCTGCAACTTACTGAGGCATTCACAAGTCTTTTTCAGCTTTATATGGTTGATGTCATCTCAGCATTCTTAGGCCTCTATCACAGGGATGGGATGGTTTAAGAAAAACTGCCAGCTGTGTATATGTTTTCCATTAATCTCTGAATTTTTTAATCTCAAATTACTTTAAAGATTTAGCAGAAAAGAATCAGGTAAACCACTGGTACTCTTCCCTCTAAAAGGGAAGGCACAAAGGCACAAAGAAAAGGTACAAAGACTCCCTGAGATTTCTGTCATGTGTTCAGTAGAAGCTAAAGGGTATTCAAGCGTAGACTTCCTAAATTTGGCATGACTAAGGTAGACCCACTTACCTCATGTCAGCAACAGTTCTGAGACTTGGCTAGCATTGTGCCAAGAATGTGTTTAGTCACTGTAATCCCTTCAGGACTTTTCTTTGTGAGATTAGGCAGATCTCTTAATTTCTTCTCTTTATTTCTCCTCCAAGAACATGTATGGTGTCAAATCTGGGGGAAAGACCGTTATTTCTGGGCAGAGAAAAGAGAAGTGTACAACTAGAAAAGGGCTATAAAAGCCTGCTGGCTGTGAGTAAAGCATTTACTAAAGCAGTTTTCAGCAGCTATGCATACTTTATTCCTTGAGCTCATAGATAACCTAACAGTTGACTGAAAATTAATTTAAAAGTAATTTATTTAGATTATGAAGTCTCAGCATATGTCTATAGCATTCCCAAGAGCAAAAACTAGCATCCACTGTAAAAATCACTCTAATGCCCTTCTTTAAATGAAACATTAAGACCTTTCAGTGCATCATTTTCAACTTGGCTTAGAGAAAATTGGCCTTCACTGTAATCATCCTACCAGTTTAAATTACTTTATTAATAGAGAGTTTTTACACTGATGAATGACAGTGGGTACCTATTTTCCTAGGTGTCACTGACAATATCAGTGTGAATTGGGCTTTTGGAAGAAGATTTCCTGAGAGCGTGTAAATATAGTGTAGTCTCCCAAAGCGATTCTCATTCTTTTCAGAAGTACCAGCGCCTTTTCCCTTGTCTATCTTTTCTACCCTCTGAGTTCAAAGGTTGTCCAAAAACGGGGCATGCTCATGCCAACTTTTATATTCATGTCCTACTTGTAAGAAGTGAAATGTTGCCAGCACTTTAAAGCAGGTATCAACTCTGTTGCTAAAACATTGTGACCACTGGTTAGTGCCTTAGTGCATACACTTACGTGGCTGCTCCCATAAGGCAGTCCCAAATGCCTCACTTGGGAGCTTCATATTGCAAGAAAGATGTGGCATTTGATGCACAGTTATTTCTTAAATGCGTAATATCTGGCTTAGGTGTGATCATACTCATGCACCCACATAGAATCTCAGTTTCAGATATTTATTCTTCTTCTTGTTCTACAGAGTCTGTGGATCATCCCTGTCTTGGAATCATACACGTAGCTTGTAGGTGCAAAGTGCTGGAGAATATGCATGGAGTAGCTCATATCTTGAAGGTAAAATGTAGGGTTTTTAAAAAGTGATATATTTAATTTTTTTTTTAACTATAAGAATTATAGTGTGATATATTATATACCAGAGACTTTAACTTCTGCAGATGTTGTGGGAGATTGGTAAGAAAACTGTTTTCTTTCTTCATATTGTGATCTTCTGAGTTAAAGAATCCTTCCTATGATTCAGCTGCATAGAGAAAGAGATTTCCATCTCCAGAAACACTCTTGCCTCTCCATATTTAAACAACACATTGTAATAACCACAAATAATTCAATGTACATGGCTGATTCAGTTCATATGGGTCTTGGTACCCTATGATACTGTAACAACACAGGTTGCACAAACCCTTTCAAAATTGTAGGCCAGAACCTGGGACTATGGTTTAATATCTAATCTTTAGAAGAATAATAATTACAGACAAGTAGGAACTGAGTTACAGGTGCATAAGTCAATGAATTTATAGCTGTTTCACAGATTCTCAAGAGGTAATGATTTGTCTCTGTCTCTCACTTGAAATATTACAATTATTTGTTATCAATGAGTGTAGTCGGCAGATTATTTTTAAAGAAAAGACTACTGTAGTTTGACTGTATTATAGATAGGGAACCCAGCCCTACACTTGTGTGTACACTAAATTCAAATGCAATAAGCTAAAACCCAACGCAGCTTAGTGGATATTAAAGAACGACCCAAGGATGCGTTGCCAGAAAAATAAAGATAACAATATACCCAGATTGTGTAAACTGGAGATTCTTTCAAGTCTTCTAGCACAGAGACAGAAAAGAAATTGTGAGAGATACAATAACCCCATCATTTTTAAGTGGGCATGGTCTCAGCGCAGTCAGAGTTTTATATAGTCTTGTTGAGTACTTCTGAGTAATTTTCTCAGATGAAGCTCTATTTTTTTTACCACTACTCTTTAAATTCTGACTCCATCTCTCACAACATTTATTTCACAGCTGAGGGAGTCTGCATGATTACATACTTTCATATTTCAGGAACTACGAAACAATTGTCATGAATCTCTACCCTGACAGCCAAAGCCTGTCCTTATGCCAAAAGACATTATGATTTTCTTTCTAAGTATCCTTTTCAAACCATCTTCACCAAAGTCATACAAAACATTTTTCAAAGACATAGCAGAAAACAACACGGTCATAAAGAAAACTCACATCTTCATGCTTTGAAGCAGATTCTAGATGATGACTATAATATCAACAGCATTGAAAGCATTAAGCATGGGGTTCTTATAGAAATAACAGAGTTTGACATATGTATTCTTTGACATATATGCAATATACCAACAAAATACAGGCAGATCTAAATTGAGACAATTTACAACAAATGTTAACCTATGTATAGATGAAGCATTATCCAGAATACCAATCCACTTGCCTAGCATGTGCATACTTACATCGATTCACAGTCACACTTCAAGCACATAGATTTTTAAGTCATCATATGATTACATTGGCTCATTATTAGGTAGTGACTGCACTACTTCATTTATTATTTCCAAATGCTGTGTTCAGCACTGTCAGTTCTACAACAGAGAACCATAATGTTGTTTTCTGAATGGGCTTAGAGGGAAAAAAGTCAGATTTTCTCAGATTGCCAGAATGCTTTCCTTTACACAGATGACTATTTGCAATGACATTTTAATGTGAACTTTTTACATCTCAAAGCCAGATAATCAATAAAGGGAAAAACCATATAGAGTATTATTGAGATGAAGAGCTAAATGAACACTTCAGATTATTAAAACTCTCTTAATAGTTTTAGATTTACGTATAAATATATATTTAGATCAGACATTAGAAAACACACTCTGAGCTGAGCTGAGGCTGAGCTGAGCTAAGCTGCAGTCATACCAACCTGCTGTTTGTTTGTCTACACAGTGACTTCGTGAGTGAGGACAGTCGTTAGGGCTCTCCTAGCAAAGCTGCAGCTACCCAGGCTGTGATCATGTCTCCAGCTGTTCAGACACCAGCACTGAACCCAGTGCATGGTAAGTCTGCCTATGCCCTCCAGTACCACATGGCCACATCTGAACCAGACTTAGGGTCATTGCCTGGGTGAGAGTAACAGTCCAGCCACGGTGACATGAAGTTCAGGACAGCTGTGATGGCAGTGTAGTAAAGGCAGGTAAATTATCCATGCAGAGGTGTTACAACACAGTGAGATCTGTTTCTTACATTATTAGAATGCATTTTCTAATCTCCCTACCATGATTCATATTTTCTGATATAAGTAAGTTCTAAACAGTAAAAGCATGGGAACAATGAGTTTCTGTGAAAAAAAAATAATCAGAATGAGAAACATCCTCTGAAAAGTAACTTGGGAGAAAGACTTGTGAGTCAGCCATTTTATACATTGAGGAAGATACATTTCTATATTAGTTTGAATGGGGTATAAGAAATTACACGTCAGCTTTGTCATGAGACTCTACTATGCCAATAAAATACAATTTTTGATGTATGAAAATGAAGTCTTTACATGGTTGTGTAGAACAACTCAGACTGACAGGCTAACATAGTCCTAAGAAAGAGCCATGGCTGTCAGAAGGATGAGGGAGAGCCTTCCCATTTATGGAGCCACAACCAGCCCTGCTCCAGCTAAGCAAACTTGAGTTTCTCATGCTGTTTATCAAGCACTGTCTATGGATCAGTTTCGACAGTACTGGTCTTCTCTACAGCACAGCATGAGTTCAAATCTTTTGCTGCATGGGACAACCCACAGCTCAACATAATAAAAAAAAAAAAAATTAAAATAGAAGTTAATTCATTTTGCCTTTCCACGGTCCATCTGTCCTGCACCTGGTTGGATTAGTAAGGAGTTGTCCTTGGTGTGAATGCCATGTGCTCTTTACTGAACTAAAAATAAGTATTTTTGTAAACAAAACATAAATGCTTCCATTAGAGAGATCTTTTCACTAATACAGTCTTTCATCTCCAAAATTTTACAACCATTCTCTTTTGATTCAGCAGCCATCTTCCAACTACTAACAGGACTGATAAAACCATTTGGAGTTGGAACAAAACCACAAATTTTTTCTTTCCTTCAAAAAATCATAATCAGGCAACATGAAAATTAAGAAGTTACTTTTCAGTGATGCTAAAATTTGATAAATTGAACTTTCAATGTACACTTGGAAGACCAAACTCCTGACAAAAAATGACTGGGAAATGAGATAACTATGCTTTTTCTCGAAGCATCTCAAGTATTTATGTATTTCATTTCCTACAGAAAAGCTTAAGCACTGAGTTAGAGAACATTCAGAAATCTGTTCTTCATCTCCTCTGACGGTGTTGTTATGCTTTTCAAGGAATAAATAGACACCAAGATTAAAAAGTGCTAATTCACCTGAGAAGCTAAACCTGGATTCAAATTCCTCCTTCGTACAACCATTAAAATTTACTCATATTTACAATATCAATTTGGGAACTGAAATGAGGGTTTCCAACACTCAAGTGCATTCCCTGATTAGCAGATGAAAAGATTCTGGTCCCATGGATCTTTAGTTATTCGTATGTAAATAAAAGCAGTTTGGGAAATAGAGACTTTACCCCATGTCTCACCTTAATCACACCAAAGTGTTGTGACTTAAGTAAACTACTGGGAAATTATGGCTACAGACTTAATTCTTTGGACATGTGAGGTATTTAAATATAATATAATCTTTCCTAGGCTAGTATGGACTTTGGGGAAAAACATGTGAGCAGCTAATCCTTCCTTCACTGCTCTGTGAGAAAGAAACAACCTGATGTCAACCTGGTTGTCTCCTTCATAATTTTAAAAGACATTCCTAGTATATGGGTTTTCTCATGGCTTGCTCATAGAAAAGGGAGGATGTTTTCAGAGCTTACTACTTGGCTTTGAGGTTATTAGTAGTAATACCATGTCAGTGCCCAACAAAGTGGTCTCCAAGGAACAATAAAAGAAATAACAGGAGGTAAGTTTGGTAGTATCTTCATTTCTTTTCCTTCTGAAATTCCTGAGTAGTGAAATTAGAATACTAATTTTTTTAACTTTTAATGTTTTTATAATATTGAAAAAAGATCCCATAATTTCCCTGGTTTTTTATAGTGCTTCAACAGTTCAAATCATCTGCCAAGATATTAATTATACTGCAGAAAAATAGCTAGTGTATAGGTTTATTTCTGGTCACTCTGGCTTTTTTTTGAATATATTTTCCACAGATCTTAATAGCTTATTTCCAACGATTGAATAATAAAAGCAATTTTAGGTAGGTGGGCAGATGTTAAATGGATCTTTCACAAATGTTACAGAGTCCTTAATGTATAAAATAAGTACATAAATACACATAATGTTTGATGTTATTTCCTATTGTATTGGATTTCATAGAATATTAATGATTTCTAAAGCAAATTCTAGGGGATACTATTTCCAAACAAGTAGGGAATCATCACAAGCAGATTAAATAAGAAACAATAATAATTTAATAGCTACATGGTAACAATTTGCAAATGCAATCATATTTCATAATTGAGCCAAGGTGAAAATTCTTCTACCACAGACTCATAAAATAGGATATATATGTAACTAAAACAGGCATAGCTCTGGCTTACAAAAGATATTATGAATATTTTATAGTGGCTTTATTCATTAATAGATTTTGTCATTTGTTGAATGAGAAGTTGTTTTTATTCCAAGGTAAAAAACATATTTCCCTAAAATCCATAAAAATTTAGGGGAATGTTTCCAATATTTCCATTTAAAAATATAAACACAAAGAGTGTTTAAACCCGAAGATTCAAAAGTGTAGACCAAGTCTCACGTTTCAGAGAGTGAGGTAACTGTATCTAGTTTTTTAAAGACTTAATAAGTGCTCCTACGTCTGTTAGTAATGGAATCTTAAATTCACATCTATATAGATATATTTTGATTGAAGTGCTTCTTCTGTATACATACACACACAATCAAACTCCTTTTTCAGTGTTTTCTCTATTAAAGAAAATATCCTCATTTAGTTTTAAATTGCTTCTGAACTACGTCTAGCATATTTTAAAGGAATGCTTTCAGCTTCATATTTGCCTGAAAACTACCATGACTACTGTTCTATTTTTACTAACCTGTTAGTTTAATACATCATAAAATTATTGAAGAAAGAGTATTTGTTCTGTTGGCTCATAAATTTTTTTGAACATGACCTTTGCTTAGTGATTTTGTTAAACTATCCAAAAATGTACTCTATATAGTGCATACTCTGCTGCCTTCTGCATACTTTGCTTGCATTAATGTCCCATTGCCCTAAAGTACTGCCATCAATATCGTGTAGGATGGTTTTGAAAAGTTCAGGTTTGTCAAAGCATTTAACACAATTACTCCTGGGAGCTCCACTTCTGAACCATGTTAACATTGTGAGAAATCTCAGCTCAAGGAAGATGGGTAGGTTTGAGTGTACGGTTCTTGTTTTTATCCACATTCCCAAGACAGAATGGCAAAATCAAGGCAAAAGTAAAATATAGCGAACCCCCTTAACTAACCTAAAAGTTAACTTCAAGGGGATTAAAAAATAGGACATGCTACATAAAACATATTCTTAAATAAGCTGATAAAAAGTCCAGACCTCTTTGGAGTTAATTACTTAAAAAGACCCTCTAAAACTAAGTGTATACTAATTTAATTTATTAAAATACTGTGAATAAACTGAATTTACACTGGGATGTATTTGGCTCCCCTCTCTATCTAATTTTTAATTTACCACAAGTCTTTTGGCACCCATATGACACCACAGATGTGAATTGACATGATCCAAGGAATGATTTCAGGGTTATTTTACCGTATCCAAATGGCAGTGCAGTGCCACAGACTGTTGCACTGGTGCTAATGATGGAGGGGGTTGTGTAGGTACGGTGGTGGGATGAAAGGAGGAAGAAGACAGTGCAAGAACTTCTAAAAGTAATATCACTGCTAAACTCCCATTGTGAACATCAGAGTTTTGAAAGAATGAGCCGCTGGGTCCACCCAATTAAAAAAATAAAAAGGTGGGGAGGGGGGCAGGTTCAACAATTCAGTCAATTGATACCTCTTAAAATGTCACAAGTTCAGGGATCTGTATCCCAGAAAGTCACGCTGGTGCTCCATTATGGGGATCAGGAGAGATGGGCAGAAGATGCTGGGCCTCCAGGTGTCACAGACACTGTTATTGGACAGCATCCTCTTTGGAAATTTTCAAAGCTGTAAGAAGAGGAGTCCTGAACCACTCAACTGTGATTTCAAAATTATCTCTGCTTGGAGAGGCAGACCCACCTAACTTTTCAATGCTGCTGAAACCTCTGGCTCTCTCTGCGCAGGTGGTAAATCATCTCCATAACTGTAACTAAAACTCAGCTTCATGCTTCGGGTGGACTGGGGCTAAGTTTTTGAATGCTTCTGTTCCTAAAAAAGTTCAGAAAAAAATGGCAATTTCCAACTTTTCCTTTGTCCTATGCAATCCCTGCTAATGCTTACATGGGCCAATTTGCAGAAAAGGCACACTACAAAGCTGTTTCATCCTTTCTTGGTTATTTGAGTGTTTAAGTTACGGGAAATGGCAGTGCCCATGCACCACCCTTTGCACTGTTCTTTTATAGATAGGTTCTAAGAGAAAATACTCATCATCTCCCATTCCAAACCAGTTTTATCTTTGCAGCTACAGTACTAGGTATGTGACTATATTTTGTATCAGCTAAATCCTGCCTACTCACACAGCATGGTATTCATTTTTACTAATCTACTAAGCTGCTATGACTCAGCAAGAAATGCATTTTGTGGCTAAAATATTCATATTTGTGATGGTTAGCAGAGGACTTGGGTCAAAGGAATTCTCTCATTTCCTTCTTCAGAACCTTTAAACCTATAAGCTTTTGTCTCAAGTACATAGTATAAGTGCACATGTAGTATGTACTACATAGTACAGAGTACATGGCATTTCTGAAAAATAGAAGTCTTTGAGACTATGTCCATCTCATTGCTCATATTGCATGATACCTAAGTTTAACTTGAGTATACTTTTCTCCTGAGTTTTGAAAGTCCAAGCAAACATCAGCGACGTATTCAAACACTTTGATGAGGAAGGCCCAGGCTGCAACCTTGATTTTTTATGTCATTTAGCTAATTATGGTCATATAGGAGCTGTTCTGGAATACATCCTTAAATTCCCAGCCCTCAGAATAAACCAAACAGCTGACTTGGATCAGCAGCTTTCTCTTGTTTCACTTCAAAGTAACATGTAATTCAGAGGGTGGTGAAAAGGCCAAAATTTATTCTTCTCAATATAAAACTCCCATTTCTATCAGTATAAAGGAAAGAGTTAATGAAATGCCACCTTGTTACATATTCTGTCTGCCACCAATATTTTTGTAAAATGCCCATAAATCTGTTTATAGTGCGTTCTGCTATCAGCCAGGAGTATATGTCCTGTGAGCCACTGAAGTAATTTAGGAAATATCCTGAATCACAAGTTTACAGAGCACATAGAACATAGCTATCAGACTAACAAAAAAAAAAAAAAAAAAAAAGAAACTGTTTTGAACATTTACCATCAAGAAGTAAGTTGACTCTGTTTTATAGGAGGAAATAGGAGCTTTCTCAATATTCTTCTTACCCAGAGTCTCACATATCTGTGATACATTGGGTGGCATTCCTGTTATGAAACTCCCTCAGACAAGCTATATTGCAGCAGTAAATTCTATATCTAGCCCACAACGTTGGAAAACATTTCTGAACAGATGGTTTCATTCAATAAAACATCAAAGTACCATAGTAAATAATGCTGAGGAATTTTTTTGCCAGTCATTTTGCAGTGCCACATTAAACGTTTCCAGAGGCAGCTGAAAGTGAAAGGGACAGAAACATTTGGCAGTGAACAGAGTGCCATAGGGCTGTTTGACTGGTGATGTTGAAACGAGGAAAAGAAATGAGTATCTGAGTGGCACTTCTTGGGATGGTTTTTGACTTGTAAAGAGCAGAGAGTGCAGGGCAGCTAGAGGTCATCTGCTCTTTCCCTGCCTGTTCCCTACTGCAAAGAACTTTTGTGTCTCACACTTGATTCCCCCGTTAACTTCTTTCTCTGAGTTCAGGGAAGAGAAACTTTATGTGATGTTTGCTCACCTTACTTGAGTGTCTCCTCTTTTTTGAGTCAGCATGTTCTACCAGCTGCAGGCACTAGCAGAACAAAGTTTCCTCCAAAATCAGTCAAATTCTCGCATCTCACCAAAGTGGAGAGTGATTGTGGAATAAGACGCCCTTGCCTGCATGTCTTAGACTTCATATACTAAAAGTAGACTAGCTATCAGTACTTTGAGAATAGACTGTATCTAAGGACTAAGGCAGCAAATAGAATTATCTAGCCAGTCAGGCAAGCAATTTCAGGCTTCAGTGTCCTGCCAGTAAAGTCAAAGGGCATGAAACAATACATTGCAGTAAGCCTCAGATAAAAAAAAAAAAAATCAGTCCTTGGTTTGTAGTATCCTGTTATTGAAACAAAAGAACGGGTTTTTTACCTCTAGAAGCGCATTTTAGGAAGGACCACAGTTTTCAAATCATTCTGTGAATTAAAGATTAGGATGTAACTCTACAAGAGAGTATCTCTTCCTTTTATGTTCTTGCAATGGACACAGTACTGCACGGATTAAACATGCAAGCAATTTAGCAATTGTAAGACTTCAAGCACAAAACCAAAACAAGCTAATGCAAAACATAGTAGCACTGCCTTGGAATTTTATGAAGAAGACTTGAAATGTAAAGCACCTTCCCATAAACACACAAGTTGAAGGCAGTTTTCTTTTCTTCCCTCTCTTGTCTCAAAGAACAGAAAAAAATTTATTTAGTTGCCAACACAAACTAGCCCTGCTATAGCAGCATTCACAGCTCTATCTTCTGTTGTATTCATCAGACTTTTATTCATTGTCATCTCCAAAAAGTACAATTCAACTACAGCCAGAGCTACAGCATCCCCAACTCTGCCTGGTTGCCAGTAGTTCCTGCACTGGATGTGAATTCATTATGTAACACACTCAAGTATGGGCCAAACAACTGCTTTTTACAGAACAGCCTGTGTGCAGGTCAATGAGAAAGGCAAACCCAGGTCAAATGCAGAGACAGCATGTGTCACTCGGCTACATGTCCAGAACCCTAAGGATCTGGACACTGGGAGGCCTGGAAGCTGCAGCTCCTCAGCCATGCAGTTTGCCTACTTTCCCTCTCATCAGAATTCCAATGGGCTACAGATATAGAACTGTGATAAGAAGAGAGCAGGCAAATGAAAGAGAAGCATAAAAAGATGCAAACAATTTTTTAAACATTCTGGCTGTATCTCTCCAGGAAAAAAAAAAAAAAAAGAAGAGAAAGAATTAGGTATAAACAGGACTTTTTTCTTCTTTATTCATGACACATTTTAATGAGATTTGAAATGAGCACAGGAAGACAGAGCAAGATAACAAGGTTATCTTCAACTCTGAATCTTCACACTATTTATGATGCTAAATTCGCAGGCTATGCTGCTCACTTACATTTCCATAAAGCAGCATAATAAAAGAACAACTAGATGGTAGCAATTTTTCTTCTGAACTGTCCTTTCTGAAAAAATATATACAATCCTCTGGGTTCTGATATTCCTTTTACCTCTGCAGAATAATGTCCCTTTTGTACTTTATCCCTTCTTTGTGCAAAGATAAAGAGAATGTATGTACATTCAGGCTGCTACTCCCCTAAGTGATATGACTCATTCACACAAGCATCTGTACCCCTTGAGGGACTGTCAGTGCCTTTTCCTCTTAACTCATTAATTTTACTTTTCTGTTATACTGAAGAACTGCTAATAAAGTAACTTTCCTCAATTGATATTCAATCTCATCTGTGCCCCTGCAGGCACCTCTTCCTCTTCAGGACTAAAAGTACAATGCGTTGAACTCTTCCCCACAGATGCCACGATGGAGGCATATATCTTCTAACATTCACTCCATCTTCTTGAAATATCATCTGTTTTGCAGATGGCAAATTGGGACTAATAGCAGACAGCAGTGTCTGCAACACAAAGAAGTTTTAAATGCTTCCTACTAGCATCCAACTTTCACATATGTCTGCTATAGTACAGCTACAAACTAGCTAGGTATTTTCTAGAGCAATTTTTCTTTAAAGCTCTCAGCTGTAGTTACTACATAAAATCTCATGGCTTCATTTAATTTAGATACCTTTCCTCTGTGTTCCCAAGCTAATCGTGGAGCAGCCTTTAAGCCATGGCAAACTAGAAAAATATATTTCGCCAGTTCCATGATAGCGTTCTTATATGAAAAAAAAAGAAATAAAGGTATACAAAGGAGAGCGTGCTCTTTTTAAGGCCTTTTTTTCCTCTGCCACTCTCACAAAGTTGTTAACAATTAATTTTTCTGGGCTTTTAATGTGAGGTTGAATAAATTAACAGCAGAAGAGTATGGAGTCTATCCTGTTTTACCCAGTTTACACTGGTATGAGTTGATATTCCCAAGTCTTTCCCACGTTTATCAAATATGTCAGCATTTTTACAGGTGAGGAACAAGACAGCAAACACAAATATTAGTTGATTTAACAGTAAATAGAGCTCGCAATCAGTAATGGGTGACACATGTGTTCCAGAAGCTCCCTTAGCCCTTCCACAAGAGGTGTAAAGGCAGATAATATTATATTACTCAAAACATGACACAGGTAATTGTAAGATTAATTGGAAACTTGAGTTCTCTCAACTCTGCTGAATGGAAAACATCCCATTTGCCTTACCTGTCTTTTATCAGGATGTCTGTCTTCACAGAGACTAATGACACAACATAAAAGCAAGTAAAAGTTCATATTTTAAGTAGTTTCTTCAGTGTTTCTGACACTTGTGAAACAAAGGGACTACTAAATATTGATAATCATATCCTTTCAAAGAGAAATATCCATTTTTTTCTCATGTATTACTCACCTCAATTAATCTGGAGAGTAGTGCAGTGCGCAGGGATTCTTTTCCGTGGAAAGTCATTTAAAGGTTTAAATCACTGAAGGTTCAGAAACTGCACATATAGTAGTATGAATCATTGTAGCACCACTTTAAAATACCACTTTCTTTGAAATCACTGCTTTTATTAAAAATAAGGTGATAAGCTACTTACTGAGTATAATGGTTTTTGAAAATACGTAAATTGTGAGGATGGGGCATATCTGATTAATGAAAACTGGTGAATGGAAAGTTTTGAGACCGTTAAGTGGCTGTACATGTCAGTGCAGTATAAGGTCTGACACTCTTTTAAATCTCAAGAGGTAAAAAAGAGCAAGGATTAGGAAGATTTATACAACACAGTAGGAGAATGTTCTGGTGAACTCATACGTAATCATTTTTCTTCCACTGTGTAGATAATGTGCAAAGAAATACTCTAAGCATCTTACATGTCTGGTCAAAATGGACCAAGAAAAAGACCAAATATGTTCTGAATGTCGGTAGCAGTGTTCCTTCTAGGCCTCTGCATGTAATACTGCCCCAAAAGGACATCCCAGGTGGAGCCTCTAAGACTGAAGTGAAACGCCAGTTCTGTCAGCAAAGAGTGTACCAGCCTAGCCCACATTTTGAGGTCTATGCATCTCTTAATTGGCCTTACTTTGTTTGTTAAGTTGTCATACAGTCATACTGAGGGTCCGCAGATGAGTTGACAAGAGCGAATGCTTTGATCCAGCTATTTGCATCTTCTTTCAAGGAACAGATACTATTCTGACTATCTTAGCATCAAAAATAAAATGAATGTGTCCACATGGTAGGACAAAATGAAGCCCACTGGTCTGCAATGTTCATGTCCATCCAAGACATATTCAGTATATTTTTCTCTGCTTACGCAGTAAGGACAGCCATGGCTGCATCACTGAGCAGGTAACTGAGTGGAGAGTGTTTATTGATTGTGGTCAATTTAGAGGAGAAAAAGAACTTCTCCAATATCAGATACACTTGGTAATTACTCTAAGATATATATAAAGAAGAGCACATACACAGAATATCAAGTTAGTGATAGCCTTTCAAGGTAAGAAGTATTGGATGTGTTACCTTCTGGAAGCTGGTCTCTTACTACTCGATGACCTTATCAAGAAGCACTTGGATATCATCTAACAGGTAGTTCAGATGGTGAATGAGAGATATTTGTGTGGATATTGTAATGACTGGCAATTTTTCATTAGTACCCAGTGGAAACAGACATGATGAAGAGAGTAGCATCATCCCTAGAAGAAAACACAAATGGTATTTCTCAAGTAAAGTTATATTAAAGCAGGGTCGCTTGTAACAACAGAACAAGCACAACGAAATATAAATAAAAAACAAAATTCACAAAATGTATCTGGCACAAAGTAATTTGGTCCCAGATGTTCTTTTGCTTTGGAACCCAGAATAGAAAAGACCGCTAAATTCATGATCAAAAATCATCAGCTATCACACATTGAAACTCATGTTAAGAATCTAGACAAGGGGCTAAAATCCAGTGTTTAGGTTTTTATTTTGCTATCCACGCTCAAATGACCAACAATTACTGCACATTAATATGCGAAGAGCTATTGGAAGGGCAGCACAAACAAATCATCTGACAGAGTTTGTTGCCTCATTCCCTCTCAAATTTTTTTAATCATCTCTATAAAGAGTGCTGGAAAACATTGTTCATTAGCTTGTATTGTCCTATGTGTCAAACAGATTTAGATTATTTTATTCTGCTTATAATCATTTGGCTTCCTCCAAATTTCTTTAACAGTGTTACTTTAGGAATTAATTTAGTTCAGTGTTTTTCTCTAACTATGACCAATCAATAACACTTCGCTTAACACATTATGTGAGCACTGCATTTTGATACCCCTCTGTTTACAATACAGCTTCAACTATTTGCCTTTCATCATTAATACAGCAATGCCTAGTAGCTTATATGCCTCTTTGTAAACTGTGTTTGGAAAGAAAACATTAGTTAAGAAGATACTTCCATCACTTACAGAAATAAATATCCTTTGGTCTCTTGAGCCATACTCAGTTATGTTATATATTTATTGCCTCTGTTGTTGTGGCACAAACCTGGTGAAAAATGAGCAGGTTAAGTGTCAGGTGCATTTGAGGCATGGTAGTGCATACATGCTCCATCCCATATTAGAGCTCCATTCTGTTAGGGGCTGTAGAAAACACCTGTGGTAATAACTCTCTGATGAAGGGTTTTCAGACCGCCAGCTGAGAAAAGAGGGATGTATTACTACACTTTTGGGAAAAAGAAGCATTGGAAGATGAAGGCTAAATTTTATAACTGGCCTCAGATCATATTTGCCCTGAGGAAAGAATCAGGCAGAGATCCTTCCCTTATCACTAGCTGAGGTGGCTCCCAACTGTAAGCGTTGGTGTCAGGTGAGGCGAAGTTCATCACCATTCATTGATGTGGTTCTTCCTCTTTTGTGATCTCAGCAGGGCACTCAGCTCACTCTTGCTGAGCCTAGAGTGGGGTGATTTGGACAGGCCAAGGTCTCAGGCCCTCAGGTATTTGTGAAGGCTGAGAAGCATGGGTGGGTTTAAGAGACAGACAAGTCAGATAGCCAAATACTGGCTTACACAGATTACTGGTTGATGTAAAGATACTTTAGTAGGCTCTTCACTGAGGCACAACATATAATTCCCAGAAAGATATTAATTGGTAAATTTTATTTCTGCTTCTAACCTTAACAAAGATATGCATCTTTTCTGTAATTAGTGCTTATGCTCTATACCTCAGACCCAGAAGTCTTAACAAAACCACCATCACATAGCTCACAAGAAAAAGAAGATAAGCTGACTTGACAGACACAACCTATTGAACCTTCAATTTTGTAAATGTAGACCAGATATGATATCAGCCCAGATATATTGGACCCACTAATGCAAGCTAACGTTACGGCCAGTTTTTCCTTTCTTCTATCAGGAAGAATGACCAGTTTTGAAAAAAAACACAGCAGGAAAGGAAAAGGAAGAGTGTGTGTGTGTGAGAGAAACAGACTTCCAAACTCTCAAGTTCTCTAGTGCCTTTATAGAGCGCTACAGCTATCAGCAATTTACCCTTGGAAAAGGAGCTGTCAAGTAAATGCCTTTCTGTTCACATCATGTGGTACGTAAAGATCCTGAGATGATCTATGCCTCATGATTGAGCAGACAGGTCTCTTCCCTGCAATCAATGTTGATGAAAAACTGATTTTTGTGGTACTGACAATCTGGTGGTACTAAAATAAAATCTCCTATACTCTCAGGTAATGAAAAATTATCTATGTGAAAGGAAGAGTACAAAAAGGATTCCAGACTTCTATTTACCTTTAAAACTGTAGAAACATTTTTTTCCCAGTAAGTAAATAGTCCTTCTTTTTATTTTTGCTTCATTAAGCATACTTTGAAGGACTACGATATGCTTTACTACAGCAGACCAGATTGCATCAGCTGCCTCTGAAGAAGATAAAAAGCCTTGTCAATGGAGTGTGGAATAGAAGACAGTCAAAGTGAAATCAGGCTAAAGTGTCATTCACCTTACTGAATCAAATGCTAACAGAATATTGACATATTCTATAACCTCTGACCTTTTTAGATTTTCATTTGGCGAGAGAACTGGACATGCCCATGTCTGCCAGGTGGCAAATGTTCAGTTACACGTATGTTACTAAGTGGTGGTATCTGTAGAGAAATGTAAGAGATATTTCTCCTATCTTGCTTGCTTTGGCCAGAACACAGCTGTTCAGATTTATAATGTTGCATTTTCCTTGGCCTAGTGGAGATACCGTTCAAGCCTGGCTAGCAGAAATTATAGAGTGGGACAGTTGTTCCTTTATGTAGCAGTTTCTCAACAACTTCACTACACCAACCTGTAAACAAAACATCAGTTGGTTCCTTAGAATTATCACCTCCCTCACATTTCTAAGTCTCCACTCTAGTTTTCCAGTTCCATGTTAAAACTTGGAATAAATCTTTTATTTTGAGATCTGTTTCAGTGCGGAAGGGTTAACTGAATTTACATTCCACCTCATCACATTTAAATTTCTAATTAATGATAATTAGTGAGTAAAAGAGATGGATGTTCTCCAAAAAAAGTTAAAGAACCATGATTCCTGAAAAGCGCCATTAACGTCACAGGAGGAAAAACCCCAATAACAATAAAAAACCCCATCTCCTTCTAATCCTTGAGTTTTTTAAAGATTAAGTCAATACATTTTCCCTCCTACTTAGAGTATCAGTGCTGGGGGAGATGGAAGTAAGTGTCCTGCTTTCACTTACCAGAGACTTGCACTCAAAGATAGCTCATTTGATACCATTATATATTGAAAATGGGGAAGCAAGCTGCTTGCAATCTGTCAAGAAACAAAACTGGGGGCAAATTTTTAAGAACATGGAGGTTTTTTCACCTTATGTGAAGACCAGGCAGATCCTGTGGCAGAGGTAGAGGAGGCTGAAATCACAGTGTCTGCCCATGGGCAGAACACTTCAGGGTTACAAAAATGTTGGTATTTTAGCAAGTACTTTGGCTTGGGAGCCTAAGATTGGATAGCAGAAATCACAATCAATTTGTTTTTCAGGAAATAGCCAGTCTGATTCATGGGATGAAGCCACCAGCAGACCGCACATGAATTCATGCAGGAATTCATAAAGATGCTGAGAACCTGTGAAACAAAGAGGTTTTAGCAATTGTGGGGGAATTTCTCTGGAGCTAGAGAAGCCTTACAAATTTGTTTCAGAAAAAAATAAATTGCTGAGAGATACATTGAATAAGAATTTAAATTTCCTGAACAAAGGCACCCAGAGGCACCTATCTGGCAACATCTGGTCCAATTCTGGAGGAAGGGAAGGCCCCTTAGCTCAGATGGCTATGCTATTTCACTTTGTATTAAATATAGCTGACATAAGGCAGGGTGAATTGTGATTCAGAATAAGAGCCTTTAGTTTTAGAATAAGGATTCTGACCACAGAAAAAATCATTTAAATCCATAATCTCACTGTTTTCATAAACCTGATGCCTTTGAAGCTTGAAAAAACCTTTATCCTTGTAGGTTAAAAATACAGACGACAAACAGAAATCTCATGGAACTAATACAGTAAATAGAGTAAATAAATTTTAAGAAGGAAAGAAAGATACCCAGCTGGTATAAAACCCAAAAAAGAACACAATTAAATAGTCAAAACTGAGGAAATAAAGTACCTTTGACTACCTCTGTAATTCCACGTGCCATATCACCTTTCATTTTATTATAAAAATGACATAAATACACAAAGATCTTTTACTTCATTGGTGTAAGTCACCGTTATACTGCCTATATATCATTTTCTCTAAAAGGCAGGAAATATTAGCTCATTATCTCAAAAGTTATTCCACATAAAAACCCATTATGAGTAACTCCAAATTTGAAGCCAATATTACTTTAAAGAGTCTTTTGTACATTCTTCACTGAGGAAAAATATGTATATTTATCACTTCAAAATAAAAGTATTTGAGGTATGTATCACTAGAACCAGAAGAATATATAAAATTTGAAATGCTGGAAGCTTGCTGCAGATGTTGCAGCACTGCTGCTCAACTGCAATGCTGGCACAGCATGGGCTGCAGCCTGGCCAAGCTGCAGCACAAAAAGCAACCATTTCTTTTCAGATGCTTAGAAGCCAGGCTCCTTTTCAAGCTCCTCTTCCTTTCTGAACATCAATTCACTGCCTTGTTTCTAAACAGGCATCCACCAGCTTATACATTCAGATACACAGCCACAGATGGCTCAGAGACCAATCTGCAATTTACCATAAGAAAGTTGAGCTGATTTAATAATGAGCACGATGAAATGTAAGTACAACCCACACTGAGTGGATTAAGGAATGGCCAACTGACAGCCCTCAAAAGCATCTGTCAGTGAGGAAACCGTCACAGAACAAGGATTTTTTTCTCGTAGCAATACGCAGGCTCCTCAATGCAACTCACACAAAAAAACCATTCACTCCTTGTACTTTTTGTGAATATTTCAAAACTGAAACCTGTACCTGAAGAAGGTCTAAGGTATAATTTAAATGCAAAACCTAAATTATGATACAAACCCCTAATCTTGCTAGGCTTAAAGGAAATCTCACCCTAGAGCTTTCTAAGCCACATTTTAACTTTAAAGTATCCCAGATAGGAAAGATCTACCCTTTTTCAAAATAGACCCTTTCAAACTACTCTGGTATCTATTTTTCACTTCAACTGCTCAAGCTGTAGTAGTCAGCAGAGCTAAGACACATCACAGCAGCTACAAAAAGACATTCACAAAATGTGGTTCCTGCCACCTACCTATGCAAAACTGACTAAAAATCGTTTACTGCTCATGCTAGTATTGCTCAACATCACATGTAAAAGAAAAATTTGAACTTTATTGATTTAGTGCAATAAATACCCGAGAGATTTTTCTGATAGAAGCCTATCTCAATGATTAATTGTAGTTTGACTATTTTAGAGTATTACTTTAAGTAAGGTGACATACTAGCAATAGATAACGGGTTTTATTTTTCATATCTGTGCAGGTCTGTTTCACTTGCTCTCCTGACTGGAATCAAGCAAGTATGACTTCTCATGCCCTTTGGGGGTTTTTTACCTTGGTTTTGGTTCGGTTTTTTTAACTTTCAAAAGCCTCTCACACCTAAATTGGTAATTTGGGACATATTTTGCAGTTTTTTATACCCATGACATTCAGAAATGGATGTTTGATTCCTGTAATTAATATAATTACTAAATAGGGGTTTTTTGTCTTATGATTATACAGATATTTTAGCTAAGCATCTGAATGTAAGCCATTGCCAGAACACATTCTTATATATAATACAATGGTATCTTCTATTACAATATAATGTATCTTTTATATAATGGCATAGACTTTCTCAATAAACCTATATCTATATCGTCCCATTTTTTATTTTTGCATCAGTTATCTCCCTTAGATAAGGAAAGGCTAACCAGTGATTGATATGTCTTTGTGTGTTTCATAGGAAAAAACAGATGTACAATGTATAATTTTTATCACTAAAACTGTAGGTTCTTCATCCAGGATGCAATAGGGACTTCAAAAGTTTGATTTACTGTCTGCTATTAATCTAAGGATCATAGGCACTTGTGATTTTCCTCAGATATTCCGAAACTGCAGTTAATAAATATTTTAAGTACAGTTTTGTCACCATGAATAAAACTTCATAAAGCTATCCCAAATAAGGCTTAGAAGCAGAAATTATGGCAGTATTATAACTTACACCATTCATGGAGGAAAAAACCCCATACAGTGAAGAAATTAGAGAAAAGAGTTCATAGAATCCTAGAATCAATGAATGGTTAGGGCTGGAAGGGATTTTCAAGACCATCTAGTTCCAGCGCCCCTGCCATGGGCAGGGATACCTTTCACTAGATCACGTTGCCCAGGGCCTCATCCAACCCAGCCTTGAACACTTCAAGGCACTGGTCATCCACAACCTCCCTGGGCAACCTGTTCCAGTGCCTCACAACACTCTGAGTAAAGAATTTCTTGCTAACATCTAATCTAATCTAAACCTACTCTCTTCCAGTTTCCAGTTCCAGTTCCCTTGTGCTGTCATTATCTGCTCATGTAAAAACTCCCTCTTCTTCTTTTTTATAAACCCCCCTTAGGTACTGGAAGGTTGCAATGAGTTTTTCTTGGAGCCTTCTCTTCTCCAGGCTGAAAAACCCCAATCCTCTGTTGCAGGAGAGAGTGGAAGCTTCAGACAAATTTTATTGGAGAAGCCTTCCCATTGAATCATGAGGTCCAGGAGGGACCCCCTAGTAAATTTCTCAAAAAGGAGCTGAGGGGCAAATGAACCCAATCTTAGCCTCAGACTGTCACTGGTTTAAGTGCAAGAAATTATAGAGGTTTGAGCGAACCTTTGTACAACTTTGTCCTGCAGGATTGGTGATAGCAAACCAGATCTATTTGTACAAAACTTAATTATTTATTATGATAAAAGACTAGAAAAAATATCTTAACCAGAACCATTTACTAAACTTTATAAAACCTAAAAATACTAGTACAGTGTAGTATAACATACTGTAAGATACTGCACTATATCAAAGCAATTATATTAAAGCAATGATACTAAAGCTAGCAAAAAATAAGCAATTATTAAAGTAGAGATTGATGTAACTCACCCATACCAAGGACCATGGCCAAAATCACTTTCACTCAGCCTGTCTTCATAGGAGAGATACTCCCACCTCTGATCACCTTCATAGCCCTCCTCTGAACTTCTTTCACAGGTCAATGTCTTTCTTATGTTGAGGACCCCAAATCTGGATCCAGTGTTCCAGGTGGGGTGTCAGGAGGGCAGAGTAGAGGGAAGAATCATCTCCCTTGACCTGCTGGCCACCCCTCTTTTCATGCAGCCCAGGATGCAGTTGGCATTCCAGGCTGTGAGTGCACACTCTTGGCTCATGTCCAGCTTTTCATCCAGGAGAACCCTAAGTCCTTCTCTGCAGGGCTGCTCTTGATGACTTCTACTCCCGGTCACATCTCAGATGGCCTCAACCCAGGTGCAGCCCCTCGCACTTGGACTTCTTGAACATCACAAGTCTCTCATGGGCTCACTTCTCAGATTTGTCCATGTCCCCCTGGATGGCATCCCATCATTCCTGTGTCAACTGCACCACTCAGTTTCAAGTCATCTGCAAACTTGTCAAGGGTGCAGTCAATCCCACTGTCTGTGTCATTGACAGAGATGTTGAAGAGCACTGGTCCAAAGACAGATTCCTGAGGGACACCTCTTATCACCAGCCTCTGCCTGGACATGGAACCATTGACCACAACACTCATTCTGCTATCAGCAGAAAGGCTGCATCCATCCAGCCAATTCACTGAATATTCCATCCACCAAAATCTTGTCCCTCCAAGATGGAGATAAGGATGCCATGTGGTACCTTACCAAAAGCCTTACAAATCTAGATTGCCTGTCCTCCCTTGTTGACCATTGCCATCGCTCCATCATAGAAGATCACGAGGTTGGTCAGGCAAGAACTTTCCTTAGCAAAGCTGTGCTGGCTGCCTTAGATCACCTCCTTGTCTTTTATGTGCTTTAGCATTGCTTCCAGGAAGACCTGCTCTTCCCAGGCACAGAGGTGAGGTTCACTGGTCTTCCTGTTGCCCCTTTTTAAAAATGGGAGCGATGTTTTCCTGAAAAGCACAATGTTTATCGAGCATTTAATAAATGTTTCCCTTACAGCTGTTCCATGCCTCCAAGGGCTACCTATATATCCTATCAAAACAGCTGCATGCACTTTATACTGCACGTATGTTAAGCTTTTACTGAATGGGTTAATAATTTTAACATGTCTTCAAATTCTATAAAACTGCAGAACAAAAATAACAGAACAAAAGTCTGTAACAAAGGCAAGTCAAAAATATTTCCTAATTCACTGTATTAAAAGCAGCACAGGCAGCAATACTCTGAGCAAGTTCTTACTGTGTCTGGGATCTTGCAAGTAGGTCACAGTTTGATACAACGAAAGTAATCTCTGTTATGTGCCTGAGGCTGGACTCTGATTGTTGATTTAATGTCTCATTCAAGCTTGATGCTTACTATTTGGGAACTTGAAGCAAAAGATGGGACCAGAGCTGAAAGAATTTTGGCATCTTCTACAAGTTTCTTCAGAATTCAGAGAAAAAAATCTACTTTCTGATCAGTTTGCTTCTAATTTGAAATGGCAAAGTTTGTAATCTATTGCCATGAATAACATTGATTAGCTTCAAAATTTTGACAGATATTTTTCATGATTTCTTAACTTGTAGTAAATTGGAGACAAGAAGAGAGATAAAATAGGTGCTTATTTTGCACCTGGTTCAATATGTGGTGAGAAAGTTT